>BLSH010523637.1:121028-135707 GCA_018402905.1 Glandirana rugosa
AAAATTTACTGTCTTCATGGTACAGGTTTTATTTAGGATTTCAAGGACAAAAAAGGTGACGAGTATCAAATCTTAGCTTATTACTATGAGCAGTGGAAAAAACAGGAACTTTAGGATTTATTTTGGACATGGTACTTCTGTCATTTAAAAGGTCTTTCCTAGGTGTATGTTCAGCAATAATCATGGCTCTGTGTAAAACACGGTCATGATACCCTCTGTCACGGAATCTTTTGTACATTGACGCTTTTTCCACATGGAAATCGTCAATGTCACTGCAGATTCTACGTAATCTCAGGAATTGTCCTATGGGAATGCCTCTCGTGACATGTCCAGGGTGTCCCGAATCGGCTCTGAGCAAGGTGTTTCCTGACAATGGTTTTCGGTATATACTAGACGTTATGTGTCCCTGTTTGTGTCCAAGGACCACATCCAGGAATGGAATTGATTCACCGCTGGAAGACCCCGTGAAACGAAGATTTAAATTATTAGAATTAAAATACTGTAAAATGTCATTTAATGATCCTGTAAATCCAGAGGTGATCAATATCAAATCGTCTATATACCATTTATACATTTTGATGGACCCCCGAAAAGGGTTACCATCATTGTATACAAACATCCTCTCCCACCAACCCATGTATAGGTTGGCGAGAGAGGGTGAAAACCGTGCGCCCATGGATGCTCCACATATTTGAAGATAGAAGGTTTTGTCAAACAAAAAGAAATTATGAGTAAGCAGATATTCCAGACATTCAAGGATGTACTCCTTATGGAGCGAAGAGTACCCACTGTAGTTATCTAGAAAGAAGCTCACAGCCTGTATTCCTTGAATGTGGGGTATCGAAGAGTACAGACTAGTTACATCACTGGTGACCCAGGCATCATCTACATGCCACTCAATATTGTCACATATTTTCAGTAACTCTTTGCTGTCTCTGAGATAACTGGGCAGTTGTTTAACCAAAGGCTGTAATTGACAATCTACCCAGAATCCCAAATTCTCATTTAAGGACCCAATACCTGCCACTATGGGACGTCCTGTTAATGGCTCTAGACCTTTATGTGTTTTAGGGAGGTGATGAAAAATAGAAAGTATGGGGGAGGTTGGTACCATAGCCTCTCCTTCTCTAGTGGAAAGTATGCCTAGACGCGTTCCCTTGAATACCAGCTGTTCTAAGATGACTTTGAACTGTTTGGTGGGATTGCTTTTTAGTTGTTTATAAGTATTAACATCTGCAAGCTGTCTCATAGCTTCTGCTTGATATGCCGTGGCATTTAGCACCACTACGAGTCCATCTTTGTCTGAGTTTTTAATCACTATAGAGGAATCTTGTTTGAATCTCTGAAGGGATTCGCGTTCATCTTTAGTTAGATTATCATTATGTATGTTACTTTGTCTTTTTATCCGTGTGGCTAGTCTAGTAAGATCTTTCTCCACCCGTTTTTGGAATATGTCTAATGCCTTGCCTCTGGAGCCAATGGGGTAGAACTCCGACCTGAGCCTAAACGGAGCCTTCTGTACTGCTGAGTGCTCCGCCATATAACTCATGCCGGATTCTCCCTCCAATTCCTCCAGATCTTGCAAGGCACAAACTTCCCTAAAATTGAATGGAATAGAAACATTAACTTCTGGTATAACATCTGTGGTTTGTGAGGGCTTATCCTCATTCTCCTGAAAGAAATGTCTGCGTAATGTCAGCTTCCTAGCAAAATCATTGACATCTACAACTGTATCAAATAAATTAAAATGTCTAATAGGTGAAAAATTCATGCCCTTACTTAGAAGAGTCCTCTCTGCCAGCGATAATGTCCTACTTGAAAGGTTCAAGACGTTGGTGCATGTCCCAATCGTTTGGCTCGTAGATTGTATGTTGCAACATCTCCTTTTTCTGCTCCTGCGGGTCCTTTTATAAGTCCTGTTTTCTTTTTGTTTTTGTTCTGTTTCTTTTTCTTGGTTGATCGGCTCCCCTGGCAGTTTAAATCAGCAGGAGTAGATGTAGTTAAACGTGATGAATCACTCCGATCCGGTGATGATTCTGAGCCGGTGTCTCCTAAAGTATAATCCAGGACTTCCGCTTCAGTGTCAGAGAAACTTACATGTTTGTTTTTGTTGTTATTACCACTCTTAAACGATTTCTTTGGCTTCCGCTGACTCTGGGGGTTCTTCCAGATGTAAACCAGATTTTGTTCATAGTCGAAACGATCCCGCAGCAACTTTTCTTTCTTTATATCAATAATGTTTTTTTCCATCCGGGCTATTTTATCATTTAATTTCAAATCCAAATCTCTGAAAGCCACAGTATCTTTGAATGGAATAATCTCCTCCTTTATCATCCCAATCTCCTTTTGTGTTCTGTCTATTTCTTCATTTTTAGATTTGACAATTATTTTCATAAGCTCAAGTGAGCATAAGGATAAAGCATCTGTCCATGCTTTTTTTAGGTTATCTGTGGACAGTTCATAGGTGGGGAATTTTTTAATCCTCAGTCCCCTAGGGATTCTATTTAGAGTCAGGTATTCCATCATGGTATGTTTGCCCCAATAAGCTTTAACTTCTTTGATCATGAGACCCTCCATTTTGCGAAATAAAAAACGTAACGAACCTGTGTCTTCATCAACCATAGCATGTAGACTTTGATTGGTAAGGGATCTCAAAGGGTTGCTGGAAGCTGTGTCCAGGGTACGACTGTATCTGTTTCCATCAGTAGTTACTGTTGTATCCATGCTCATACTTAAATATAGTAGATCTTCTGATTTAGAGGAGACTCTGCCTCTGTGCACCACGCTGTGTGATCTCCGAGCTAGCTATGCAACAAACAACCTCCGAAATCCAAGTACCGTTTAGCTGCTCCAGGAGAATCAAACACTAGTAGTGGTAGATTGCTGTCACCTGGGTGCTTCGCCCTGTTGCTGCAGCAGATACAGATAGATACCTTGAAATGAGGCTGGCGGCACTCCAGGCTTGATGCAATATAAAAATTTATTTGAATTCCAAGAAGATCATTCAAAAAGTATACATGGAGCTGGGTACAAATAGATAGGTAACGCGTTTCACACGTCTAGCGTGCTTCGTCACAACCATAATGGTAATCACAATCAAACATACTTATATACAAAAACATCTCTATTATTCTCATAGCGATCACAGGTGCTTTCTCTCTTTGATTGAAAGTGATTCCTTGCTAAAGACTTCATTCAGCTGTGCAGACAGAACTTACTCATGTTGATTTTCACCTGTTTATTGAGGGCCAGTCGATGGTATTGAGCCCTGGTATTAATATTAACCCTTCGGGGAAGATCAACAAATACATAATGCTTCTTTACATTAGTGTGTATAAATTCTATGGGTATACATCACTTTATGCACTGCTAAAATTTATGACTTATAGACTATTAAAAAACTGGACGGAAAATAGATACAGACAAAAGAAGAAGGAAAAATACAGACAAAAAAACCCTTTTGAGATACCAAATATGGTCTTAAATAAAGACAAATGAAAAAAGAGAAACAAAAAAGAACGGGAATCTGTTTACATAATAACACTTAGATCTCTCTCAAATGGATATGTGTGAGGCATCTATGGAGTACCTATAATATCAAAAAACCACATGGTATAACTCTACACAACTGCAGTGTGGCCATATGATGTACATTTCCATATCCTCACAACATACCTTAAAGGACTACAAATAATTTTAAGAATAAAAGTGTGTTAAATCCCATTCGAAATTCATGCCTTCCGGAATTCTAGTTTGTAAAGAGAAAATCCAGAAGACTTCTCGTCTACATAATTTAATGAAGACATCCCCTCCTCTCCTGGGTGTATAAATTTTTTCTATTCCCTGGATTTGTAGGAGGTTTATATTTCCCGCATGTGTTTCATTAAAATGTTTCGCTACATTTGTATTGTGCTTTTGTTTAATGTCATATACGTGATCTTGTAACCTATCTCGCAGTCTTCGCGTGGTGCGACCCACATATTGTTTCAAACATTCCTTGCATGTGATGACATATATAATGTAACGAGTGTTACAATTTATGAAAGTCTCGATTTTATTGGACCTTCCATTGGTTGTTGAGCGGAAGTGGTCTCCGCATATCAATCTCGGGCAACAAATGCACCCATTCGTGCCGCACTTGAATAATCCCACAAAATCGAGCCATGTCCTTTGATGTTTGTTAGCAGTGAAGTCACTTGGTGATAGTGAATTGGCCAAAGTAGGTGCTCGCCTAAACACTGTTCTTATTCCATTGGTCAGGATTTTATAATAACGTTCATCCTCATACAATATAGGGATATTATGTTCAATGATTTTCCTGATCTTATTCGATTCTAAACTATGAGCAGTGGAAAAAACAGGAACTTTAGGATTTATTTTGGTACTCAGGAGTGAGGGACCGACGCAGGAGGCCGATCTGCATGGGTTCAGGCCCCTCCGTGGGCGCAGTTGGCGCTGGTAAGGAAGCCACATGGCTGGGGACCCGGGGCATCATCTAGGTTAGACGTGGTCCTGCGGAGGTGCCAGCGAACCGTTCAGCCCGGCGTTCCCTGAGCCTCCGATCTATCTGGATGGCCAGGTTGATTAACGTTTCCAAGGTGCCAGGCACCCCGACATGGGCAAGCTCATCTTTCAATGGTTCCGAAAGTCCTAAGCGGAACTGGTAGCAGAGTGCCGCATCGTTCCAGGCGGTGTCAGCACTCCAACGCCGGAATTCTGCTACGTAGTCCTCAGCGGTGCGCCGACCCTGCTGTAGGGTATGCAGGATGGCCTCGGCGGTAGCTGCGAGGTGCGGGTCTTGATACAGTTTGGCCATGGCATCAAAGAACCCCTGCAGGGTGGTCACTTCGGGTGCCCGCTGCTCCCAGAGTCGATGGGCCCATGTCTGCGGTTCTCCTTGCAACAGAGAGATCACCAGGCCCACCTTGGTGGCTTCCAAAGAAAATGTGCGTGGCTGTAGGCCAAAGTACAGCTCGCAGGAGCTGCGGAAGGCCCGGAACTTGCTCCAATCCCCCGCAAATTTATCAGGTAAGGGGACCTTAGGCTCCGATGGCAGAGCCACAATGGTGCGACCTGCTGCAGCCCCGCTTCTGGATGCAGATGGCGCAGAGAGCTCACGCACTTGTTCCTGCAGCTGGGTGTAGCCTTCTTGCAGATTTTTTACGGCTTGTGTGAGCCCGCTCAAGTGGGCGCACAGCTCATCCATGGCAGAGGGTGTTCCCTGTGCAGACTGGGACATGGCTGTCCGTTACTGTCACGGTCCTGGTGGTGCAGTCTGTCTTTTGCAGGGAATAACCACTCTTACACACCCGATTCGGGGACCCCTGGTAGTAGAGACAGGAAGTCCCGGAGTGCGGGATGGCACGAGGGCTGGATGGTCACTGGTGGTGTTGTGAAGCTCCAGATGGTCGTGCAGGCAGATGGATGGTCATACAGGCTGGCAGGCAGGCAAGGTACAAGAGGGTCAGGCAGAGAATGGTCAAAGTCCAAGCAGAGTTCGTAAACGGGCTGGCAGCACAGTACAAGGGGTCACGCAAGCAGATGGTCATGGAAAGCCGGGGTCGGTGCAGGCAGACAGATAGCAGGTCGGGACAAGCTGGGTTGGATCACAGAGACAGGAAACGATACAGGAACAGGTATCAGGAAGCAGAGCTGGGGCTCACAGGTACTCAGACGCTGTAGAACGGACAGCACTTGCTACAGGAAGTACATTGTTTAAATAGGGCTGCCAGGAGCCACCTCCTCCAGGAGTTAGAGGAAACAACAATCAAGTGCAAACAAGTTCTCAGAAAAGTCTTCTCCTAACAGCTGCAGAGGAGCAGGTCAATGATATGGTTATCTTTGATGTCCTCTCCGATGGCGCGCAGCTGCTCTATGATTTCTAACATAGCTTTCACGTGGTCACACATTTGCTGGCCTTCTTCAAGTCTCATTTTATACAATTTTCTTAGTAGAAACAGCTTACTGTTGAGACTTGAAGAAAGTAGGAATATGGGAGGGACTTTTAAAGAGGCATCAGTATGACAAAGTATTTTAGTAAAACATACAAAATGTTATTGTTGAATACAATCTTAAAACATTGATAAAATTCATGCAACAGTGATACATGGAAAGTTGGCACGAGATGATGGAAACTTTTTCATTCAAAGAACAGCTCTAAGGCCCAAAAGTTGTGGGTATCCCTACGCGTTATGACCCATAGGTCTTCGTCAGGTGGTTCTTAAGAGCGATGAGTGAAACAACTGTCTAGAACATAAACAGTAGTAACATACAGACATATATATGCAAATACATGTGCAGAGAATATTTCTCAAATAGAAAAAACTTACTACATATGGCAAGGAACACATGCATGCAGAAACACCAGAACCTCCCCAAAGCCTCCAGAAGCAAGGATCAATTCAAGGGACATGAACCTAATACATAACAAACACTCAGTGAACTTCTGTAGAATTATATTCCTATGTAATCCGGTATGTATGGACATTAAAGGCTATCAAATATGTCTGTCATATGTATTTGCCTATAGTCATATAGGTAGTGAACGCTACCGCCAGTGTGGAAAGGTGGACCAAAGGCACATGACCATGATAGAGATCCCTTCCAAGGCTCCCTTACGGGACTTGACTGCTTGTCCCGGCTATATAAGATATAGTTCAAGGACTAGCATATATGAGTGAACATACAAATTGCTTACCAACTAGCCAAAGACAAAAATCTCCTGGACTGTAAACATATTGGAGGGTTCTGCGTTCTGTCTCACACTGACAAGAGTTTCTTAATAAAGGGAGGGGCAATACCAAACATCAGTCCACATACTGTTGGTCGTTTTCTCAGTTCTTATGTGAATAAGCTGGTCATCTTTCAATAGTATGCTTATAATGGCTTTTGCCTACCTAGCTTTCCAGTCCCATGCCTTGTCTCTCCATTTGTGGGTCTGTCTGTATTTAGCACTTGCCAAAAGTCATCCTTGCTGAGACACATTTCTAGTTTAAATTTCCACAGCTGGTAATTGCCATTGTTCAGCTTTGCTATGGCAAACTTCACATCTGAATCGCTTGCCATCTTTCAGCAGCTTGTATGCAGTATTCACTGACTCACTGTACTCACTGAGTGTTCTTTCCAGTGCCTCTGTGTGCTACTAGGTGCGCTGGGCCCATAACCTGTTAGCAGGGTATTGAAATCATGCTCTGGAAGCTTAGCTTCTTGTTGCAGCAATAGCTTTGCTTTTATGGAGAAATAGCTGAACATATCTTTATATCATGGAGACAGCAAACAGGAACTCGCTGAGAGAAGATGGGGGCTTACCAGATCACCAGCGATCTTCCTGAAGATTATTCATCGCTTATTGGGATCTCTGTATTATTGGGATACTACACCATGAGGAGTCTCCCTATTTTTTACCTATTTAACTCTGAAGATCCATTCATCCATTCCATCTGAAACGGTGAGCTGGATCATCTTGTCACCATACGAGGAACACAGTGAAGCTGAAGGGGGAACACTTCCTGGTGTTTATCTGAGGATCAGAGATCCCAATAAGCTCTGAATTATCTTCCTGAGTAAGGAAGATCGCTGGTGATCTGGTAAGCCCCCATCTTGTTTATGATGAAGGTGTCACAACAGTGGATATCTGAGCACTGCGCCATTGGGATTGATCTATCCAGTGTGGGGCACTGGCATGCATGAATTGTTTGCACGAGAGCACTTTGGCGATCAATTTATGAACTTTGCACTTTATGAATGTAATATATATTTCACTTTTACATAAGGACATTTTTGAACTGAATGACATTTTGATTGAATTTTCTGTCCACTTCAAAGGTTTTGCACTGTGTCATATATGGTGTTTAAAAGAACCCCCATCCTTCCTTTGCACTTCACATTATTCAAATCGCCAAAAACAGCGATTCTGAATATTGTAATTTTTTTAAAACCAGTGCTGTTGGCCGCCTAGTAAACTGGAAGTGACGTTGTGACGTCACTTCCGGAATTTGACGAGGGGGAGACCCGATCGGAGCCGATTCCGGCTTCCCTTAGGCCTCCTTCTAACCGGCGGACGTGCCGGATGAGAGCTTCGGTCTCCCGGAGGGACGGGAGGCTGGAGAAGAGCGACGGGGGGTGTCTCCTCCCGCCCCCGGGGATAACGACTGAGCGGCTCCCGAGGTGGATTCGCCATTATCACCGGATAGCCGACCATCCACTCTAAAAACCGGTTCCAGGATATAGCCTGCGGCTGCAGGCTATATCCCGATACCATCCACTTAAAGTGGCTGCCGTTAATTTACGGCGATTTGCGTGAAGTGGTTAATGTACACTACTAAAGTCATTCCGACTTCAAGGCGACTCCAGAAAAGGTTCCTGTACTACTTCAAGGCGACTTCTATCCGACTTGTGCCCATAGAATTCAATGGAAGTCGCCTCCAAGTCGGATCCCCCATCTATACTGAAGCGACTTTACAGGAAAAAGAAAAGAATTTACACAGGTACTCCCCACAAATTACCCAGGCAACCCCCTCCCTCCCTTCTCTGATTGGCCACAGGCAAAGTCACCTAGCATGGAGGTCGCTTCAGGTCGCGTTGTAAGTCGCCTTGAAGTAGCGCTCAATTTGCCTAGGAAAGTCGCCCCTGAAGTCGGATCGCCAATGTGTGAACCGGCCCTAATCAGTTAAGTCCAATTCACAAATGGAACAGGCAGTAAAAAAAAACAGCAATATTTAACACCAGGGTTTTGCTGGCGGTATCATGTGCAGTATTTCCTGCTTGTGTGAGAGAGAGTTGGATTTACAGCAAAATTAGCGTTGGAGTTCTTCAAGTGCAATTTGTTTCAGATTAACCTCCTCAGAAGGCGTATGAGAAGGAGGGGAAGGGTTGTTGTGATGGCTCCATGACATTTTGCTGAGAGGACCCTTCTGGATGATTTCACGGAGGCTGAAGCTCTGCGGAAGTTCTGCCTGACCAAGGAGCTGATTCTTCTCCTGTATATGAGGCTGCACATCGTACTAGAGGCCACCACCCAGTGGAGTCATGCTCTATCTGGCATGACCAAGTTGCTCACTGTGCTCAATTTCCTCGGCAAGGCTTCCTACCAGATGTTTGCTGGTAATATTGTTGGAATGTCTCGGGCATCGTTTTCCCCAGTCCTCAGAAGAGTGCTGCAGGGATTTCATTCTATAGCACCGACATACATCTATATGCCCTCATCACGCCAGGAGTGGGAGCGTATTAAAGAGGATTCTACAACATGGCATCCATCCCAAATGTAATGGGTGTAATTGATTGCACACATTGTCCCACTCTTCGGGATTCGGGATGTGGTGATTGGATTCCCCGGCTCAGTGCATGATGCCCATATTCTTCAGCAGTCTCAGCTGTACGACAATATTGAGGGTTCAATATTGAGTTGGCCCACCCTTTGCAGCTACAACTTTAACTCTTTTGGGAAGGCTTTCCACAAGGTTTAGTAGTGTGTCTATAGGAATGTTTGACCATTCTTCCAGAAGCACAATTGTGCGGTCAGACACTGATCTTGGACGAGAAGGCCTGGCTTGCAGGGGCCAGAAATGGGCACTGTTACACCCACCACAAAGGGGTACTATTCCTCCTAAGGACACCCACCACAAAGGGGCACTATTCCTCCCATGGAGACCCACCACAAAGGGGCACTATTTCACCTCTAGACACCCACACAAAGGGGCACTATTTCACTCTATAAAGAAAAGGAGCAGAGGGCGCACCAGCCTAGCGCATTACTTTTGCAACAATTTATTATGTAAAAGAATATATAAAATATACTCACAAACGTATGAATATGTCAGGCAAAATATAGTCCACCAGAGATTCAGCTCTGAAGAAGATCCTTCGAAACATGTCAGTTTTTTTGGAATTATTCCACAATTGGTACTTGCCAGCAGATCACGCTGGCTGGAGCATCTAGTGGGCTATATTTTGCGTGACATATTCATTTGTTTTATGAGTATATTCTTTTTAATAATACATTGTTGCAAAGGTAATGCACTAGGCTGGTGCGCCTCTGTTCCTTTTCTGTATAGAGTTCCAATTGGGTGTCTCTGACCCATTGTGAGTGGCAGCACAGCCAATGTGGTGGCTAAACCAGTGGAGACACACATTTTCAACCAGCTGCACAGTAACTTCTCAAGTGCAGGGGTATTCTTTTCTGTTATGTCGATTGCACTATATCACCCCTGGACACTCACAGCAAGGGGCACTATTTCACCCCTGGACACCCACAGAAAGGTGTACTATTCCTCCCCCAGGACAACCACCACAAAGGGGCACTATTCCTCCCCAGGACACCCACCACAAAGGGGCACTGTTCCTCCCAAGGAGACCCACCACAAATGGTTACTATTTCACGCCTGGACACCCACAGAAAGGGGCACTATTTCACCCTTGGACACCCACAGAAAGGTACACTATTTCAACCCTGGACTCCCACAGAAAGGGGCATTATTCATCTCCAGGACACCCACCACAAAGGGGCACAATTCCTTTCAAGGAGACCCACCACAAAGGGGTACTATTACACCCCTGAGCACCCACAGAAAGGGGCACTATTCCCCCCAGGACACCCACCACAAAGGGGCACTATTACACCCCTATACACCCACAGAAAAGGGCACTATTCCCCCCTGGACACCCACCACAAAGGGGCACTATTCCTCCCAAGGAGACCCACCACAAAGGGGCACTATTCCCCCCAAAGAGCCCCACCACAAAGGAGCACTATTCCTCCCAAGGAGACCCACCACAAAGGGACACTATTCCTCCCATGGAGACCCACCACAAAGGGGCACTATTAAACCCTTGGACACCCAAAGAAATGGTCACTATTCCACCCCTGGACACCCACAGAAAGGGCCACTGTTTCATTCCTGGACATCCACAGAAAGAGGCACTGTTTCACCCATGGACACCCACGGAAGGGGGCACTATTCCTCCCAAGGAGAACCACCACAAAGAAGCACTACTCCACCCCTGGACACTTACAGAAAGAGGCACTGTTTCACCCATGGAGACCCAGAGACAGGGCACTATTCCTCCCAAGGAGATCCACCACAAAGGGGTACTATTCCACCCCTGGACACCCACAGAAAGGGGCACTATTCCACCCCTGGACACCTAGAGAAAGGGGCACTATTTTACCCCTGGACACATACAGAAAGGGGCACTATTGCTCCCAAGGAGACCCACCCCAAAGGGGCACTATTCCACCCCAGGACACCCACCAAAAAGGGGCACCATGCCTCCAAAGGACAACAGTCTAGGTGTGCAATGAAATTAAATGACATGCAATGGAAAAGCATTGTCAATATTGTTCGAAACACCGTCTGAAATTGAACAATAACATATTTTTTATAATTTTCGGAGAAAAAAAAAAATCTTATTTTTTATAATTTTCAGAGAAAAAAAACATCTTTCAAGTCATGTATTTACCAAAGTGTAACAATGGAGTATGCCAAACCCAACAATTACTCCAGCTTGATTTTCACCATAGCATTGGCCACTTGAATAATTTTTATTGTACATAACTGTTATAAATGTACGTAATTGGCCATTAAATATAAAAGAACATTTAGGATTAACCAAAATCTAATACAGTAAAGTGCTCCTCAAGCTTTGTAGGTATTTACCCAGGCAGCAGGCAAGACATTTTCCAAAACCTGACAATAATCCAGTACAGAGCAGATAAAACTGCACTAGTAGGCCATACATTTAAAAGAATAACGGTGTTCATCTGTGCTAACTTTTAATGAATATATGGGTGGATTCATGTCATTTTTGCAAAATGTGGACAGCCGCCTTCAGTTTGCCTGCATTTTTCAATTTCATCAATCCCACATGAAAAAGACCAAGCTTGGATCCCCAAACAGCAATTTAAGGAGACACAAATTTGAAGTTGTATTTCAAATTTTTGTCTCCGTACAGATTACTGTAGAACGTGTAAACTAAAAATAAATATTTTTTTGTGACAGCAGAAATAAAGAATATCAGGTCAACATATAAAAATTCTATAACGTAAAATCTTATAATAAATCTCAAAACAGCTTTCAAAGATGTAAGATCAGTACACCATTAACAAAACAAAAAAAAAAGAAAAAATCTACTGTAAGAATAAACTTTCAACCGCTGAATTTTTCTTATTACTGCTGTCACTAGAATAATGCTTTTGACAGCACAAGCCATCTTGGAAAAAAAACATTTTTCCTTACGATACTCAGAAGCAGTGTTTTGAAAATCTTCGGCTTCTCCTTCTTTCTGCTGTCTGCTCCCTCTCCGGTCTGCAAATTATTGTTGGAACAGTAATGGCCTCTGTAGTTGTGCTTTGTGTCATGAAAACATCACTTTCCATCAATGCTTCCCCCAGAAATCTATATGAAATTTAACAATTTTGGAAAGAAAAACAAGGTAATTACACCCAAAAAATTCTAAATCTAAAGCCCAAAAAAAAATTGGTGCTTCTACTGTCTCATGTTGTTTGTTAGCATACAAAACCAAAATTGATACTTATCTAGCCAAAATGTACACGTGAGTGTGAAACCTTTTTGGATGAGAAAAAACAATTCCTTTTGGGTGATACCAGCAACTGTCCCATGTTGTCTGTTAATGTGATGCAAAATTGTAAACTTACCTAAGAAAAATATCTATGCTATAATTGAGAGTCATGACGATAAAATTGTTGAAAGACCAGAAAAAAGAAAAAAAAGTTTTTTTTTAAGACCAGCAGTACTCACAATTACTTTGACTGAAGGTATCAAATCCTTTCACAATTCCCAAAATGGTATCCTGATCTATGTATGGCATCAGCAAACCCTCATAGGCGGTGAATTGAACAAATTTATCTACTCCAGAAGCAGTCTTCTTTCTGCAAAGAATGATAAAAGGCCAAAAGAAAAAAAAAATGAATAGCAAATGCATACATTATAATAGTATCTACATGAGTCAACACCCATTTTTTTTTATTTCTCTTGGAATACCATTCTTTATTATTAAGTGTGAGTTTCTTTTTTTTTAAACATTAATCTTTTATTAAGGCAACATGAAGGTACATCTGTGCAAACTTGTTACATTACAGCTTGTTCTACAGTTCACCTGGCAAGCCAGGTCCAGCATCGAAAAAGCAAGTTATTACACAAAAAATGGTTTAATCATGAGTAACACATTCGTTTCTGATAATGTTTCTGAGAACTGAATCATGTATTAGAGACAGTGTCAGGTTCACAGATATACAGTGATACCAAGGGGGTATCAGTAGGAAAGTAGAAAGAAAGAAGATAGAGGTGAAAATATATGAAAAAAGAGAGATCTTCCTAAGAGGGATGCGAAATGGTAAATACTCAGTATACCAGCGCCTAGGACTAGGTTAGTCTTTTGTGGTCTAGTAGACCATGGTAGAAGGACTTTCTTGAAGTAGTGACTCATACTTGTCTGACCACTTAAAAGCAAACCAAGGCTGCCATGTCTTGTGGAATCTTTCTACCTGTTCAGAGGCCTGTGCCCGTGTTTCCTCCATTTCGCAGACATCCGACACCTTGGCCAGCCAGCATCTAGCCGAAGATATACTGGTAGAGTTCCAGTGTAGAGGGATCAAGGATTTCGCTGCATTCAGCAGGTGTCTGGACAAGGATTTTTTGTAAGCTTTGATTGAGAAATTGTTTATGTGCAGCAAGCAACTTGCTGATGATGATCCCCTCCTTAACCGCATCCCAGAATGGTTTAAGGGCTGAGCATTGCCACCATATGTGTAACAGTGTGCCTCTCTCCCCCTGGCAGCGCCAGCATGTGTCGGATGTCTGCGGACTCCACTTATTCAACTTAGCCGGGGTAATGTACCATTGTGTTAGTAGTTTATAAGCAGTTTCCTGCATTCTGGCGCTAATGGAACATTGGTGGGCCAACAGGCAGGCCCGTGTCCATTATTTGTCTGAAAGCTCCCTCTGAAGAGCATCTGACCACTTCCTCCTGAGACCCTCCGATTCATTGGCTCTGCTCGACCGTAGCTACTGATATGTGACCGAGGTCGCTTTTTGGAAATGCTCACCTGCGTGGCACACCGACTCCATGGGTGTCAATGGCCTAATGAAGTATGGTTTATGTTTGTTGTCTGATATATAGCTATGCAGCTGTAAAAATGACCAAAATGGGAGTTGCATAAGCGTGTGATCGTTCGTCAAGGTCTGACGGTCTTTTATTCTACCCTTATAAAAGCAGTCGCCCACCCGGAGGGATTGTTGCGTCACTCCTGACCTGAAGATTCTGTTTCCCTGACCTGGAGTGAAGTCAGGATTGTCCTGTAAAGGGGTGAGTGGGTTTAGCTTTGAGGTTATACTGGTGGTTGCCGCGACTTCATGCATGACCTTCAGTGTGGTCCCTGTAATCGGGTGGGTCCTCATGTCTAAAGGTTGTTTCTCTCTGGGTAGCCACGGTACAGAGGTCAGTGGTAGGGGGTTTATGTCGGTCTCTAAGGTCACCCAGTCCTTCGTATCCCTGTGACAGTGCCAGTCAATGACCCTTGTGATATGTGACGCCCTATAATAGTCTCTTACATCTGGTAGACCTAGCCCTCCAGACGCTTTAGCCCCTGTTAGTAAAGCCAGTTTAAGTATTTTCTGGCAGTCTGGAACTGCTTGCTAGTGTGCGAATACGTTGAGGGTAAAA
>BLSH010523637.1:135717-150378 GCA_018402905.1 Glandirana rugosa
AGTGAGTCTTGAAAGGTGGGGACGACTGTTTCTACTTTTTTCTTGACCTTCCTACCTCGCGTCCGGAGAAAAGGACCAACCCGTCCCACCGATATCAATTTTACCAGGATGAAGGGTCCGACGATATAGACAATGCGAGTGAGGGTTAAGTTTAGGGTTACCCTAAAAACCTCTGCTGCGTTTACGTGTAATCCTCGAAATAAACCCCAGTGTCTACAGGGTCTGAATTTGACCGAAATGATTGTCCCCGATTTCGCAGACCTCCCGATCCAGATGGTCTACATTCTCTGATAATATCCCGCAGTGTATAGTGTTCCCAGTAACTGACCGTGACAGTGTCCCTATGCTTCCTGACCCACTGGAATCTCTGGCTGTATTTGGGGGATGGTGACTGGAGACATGGCACCGATGGGTCTCTCTTTGTTGGAAATCTGTACTCCTGGGTGGGCTAATGTCCCTGGTGTGACTTCCAGTACGTACTTCAGCGCCGTTGGTGGTCATATTGGAGTTTCGATTTGGGTGAGAATCCCATTGGGATTTGAATTGGGAGTGAGCGTAACAGATATAGCAGCCTGGGAAGTAGGACCATTTTAACTATAGCCACCCTGCCCAACCAGGAAAAGAGGCCTGCGCTCCATCCTTCCAGTTCTTTTTTCATCTTTGTCAGCAGGGGTGGAAAGTTCTGAGTGAAAGTTGAGCTGGTATTCGGGGTTAGCCAAATCCCCAGGTACTTCAATTTGTGGGGATCCCATCTAAAGGGCGAATTTTGTTTAATCCGTGCAAGATCTGCTTCGGGTATATTCAGGTTCAGTGCTTCAGATTTCGCGTAATTCATTTTCAGGTTGGAGACATATCCGAAATGTGCGAAGGCTAGTGTGAGGTTGGGCAAGGTGGTGTGAGGAGTTGTTAGGAAAAATAGTAGGTCGTCCGCGTATGCTGCCACCTTAAACTCCCTACCCAACAGCCCAAAGCCCTTGATGTCGGGGTTGGCGTTGACCATTCTAATGAACGGTTCCAGTGTCAGAATGAAAAGCAGGGGTGACAGTGGACACCCCTGTCTGGTGCCATTCGTAACTGGGACTTTCTCGGACAGGGCCCCATTAATTTTCAGTTTAGTCGAAGGGTTCTTACAGATGAATGCTATCCATGCCAGCATCCATGGGGGGAGTCCTATGTGTGAACAGGTGGCTAGCATGAAATCCCAGGAGACTCTATCAAAGGCCTTCTCCGCATCCGTGGATAGGAGAAGGCCCCTGATCTTTCTAGTGTGAGCCGCCGTGATTAGTAGCAGAGCTTTTGTCACATTGTCTTTCGCCTCCCTTCCCGGCAGGAAGCCCACCTGCTCTCATCCTATCACCTTATCCAACAAGGGTCGCAGTCTCGTGGCTAGGACCTTCGTGAACAACTTAAGGTCCAGATTTAGTAGGGATATCGGCCTGTAACTAGAACAGACCTCTGGGTTTTTGCCCTCCTTAGGGATTACCGTAATGAACGCTGAGAGAAAGTCTGGGGATGCTCTTTTGGAATCTGGTAGGGAGTTCAAGGCCCCGGTCAGCGGTTTCATCAGTATCTCCCCAAAGGTCTTATAGTAGATGGCAGTGAACCCATCTGGCCCTGGGCTTTTCCCGGGTTTTAGGTCCCGAATTGCTTTAGCTATTTCTGTTTCAGTGATTGGGTCATCAAGGCCAGCGGTATCAGTCAGGTTTAGGACAGGTAACCCACTCCTCTGTAAATAGTCCTGAATTATCTCATATCTGTCACCCTGTAAACCTGCCGGTCTGTGTTGGGGTGTCAGATTATAAAGTTTAGTGTAAAAAGCGTGGAAATGATTCGCAATTGCATCTGTAGTGACATCTAATTTACCGTCCGGTCTCCTGATGCCTTTTATTGTGTTAGTGGCCATTGTGTCTTTTAGGGCTCTCGCTAAAAGCCTCCCCGTCTTATTTCCTGACTCGTAATACATTTTTTTTCCTAAAAAGCAGCAACCGTTTGGTCTTGTAATCTAGTATCTGCTGCAAGGCTTTTCTTGTCTCTAATAATTCTGTGGCTGATTGTGTGGATAGTGATTGTTTATGTATAGTCTCCAAATCATTAATTTTATCCGTCAGTCTTGTAATTTCAGCTTTCCTTTCTCTCTTGCATTTGGCTCCCAATCTCATTAGCTCTCCCCTCACCGTGCACTTGTGAGCCTCCCATATACTCAAAGGGTCCACTTCCGGGGTAGTGTTTCGTACGAAAAACTCCTCAAGGGTGTTCTTCACCCTTGGTAGTAGCTCTGGGTCTGTAAGGAGTGAGGCATTGAGCCTCCAGGTCGGGCTCCGACTAGAGGTGTCTACCGAGTTCAGTGTTATGGAAATTGGTGCATGATCTGAGAGGGTTTGGATGCCTATGTGGGCCTGTCTCAGCCCCTCCAGGTCTCTTTGTGAAATAAAGAGATAATCAATGCGTGAGTACCGTTCGTGTGGTGCAGAATAGAAGGTAAAATCACTACCCCCAGGGTGGAGAAGGCGCCAGGTGTTTATCAAGTGAAGTGATTGGAGGAGCGTTTTGATTTTTTTGAGGGCCCGATATGTCACAGAAGATCTACCCGTTGAGGTGTCAGACTGGGGGTTCAAAGGGACATTAAAGTCTCCTCCTAATATCAGACATCCCGAGGTGAAGCCCTTTAACGCCTGTGTCAGCCTCTGGCAAAACCTGACATGGTTTTTATACGGGAGATACACGTTCACAAGTGTTAGGGGCCTACCTTCATATGTTCCCTTCAGAAATAAAAACCTGCCCCCTGGGTCCGTCATCTGTTCCAGTAATTCGAATGGGGCCTCCTTACTAATGAGGACAGAGACCCCCTTCGACTTGGAATCGTTATTGGTTACATGTATTGCCCGTGTGAAAAAGGAGTCGTTTAGCCTCTGTGCATGGTGAGTCTTGAAGTGTGTTTCCTGTAGGAACACAAAATGTGGCTTACCTCTTCGGAGCTCTCTCAGGAGGGTGGTCCTTCTTTCTGGTATGTTCAGTCCCCTGATATTGTGGGATATGACCATGGGCTGCTGCCCTAGAGAAGCATAAGCCATCTGGAAGTCCCAGTTGGAGGGGTCAGATATACCTCAAACCACTTCTTGTACCTCTGTAAGACAAACTTGGATTAATGTCACTTTACAGGACGATTATCCCTCTTGGAACTGTAGGAAAGGTGCAGTATAGGAAAGAAGAAAGAGCAAAAAGAAAGAGAGAGAAAAAAGAATGGAAAATCAGGGAGAAAAGTCTAGATCGTCAAATAACCGAAATCTAACGAACTTCAAGAATTGGTGGAGAACCAACATCCCACCTTTTGGGGAGTACAGTGGGAGGCTGCGCTCTATCCGGGTGGGGCCGCACCCTTCTCTTCTCCATTCAGGGATACACGCTCTGTGCATCCAGGAAGGGAGAACAAAGGTTGATAATAATTTCTACTAAACAACTGTAAAAGATAGCAGTGTATTGGCTCAGCACGTTATCCCTATAAACAACAATGTGTAAAAACAAAAAATCAATAAGAACCACCCTAGTTCGTCTGACCAGAGCTTCAACCCCGCCAGTGTGTGAGAATAACTGCTGTGAGCATTAACCAACGGGGTCACTGGCAGGGGTTGCCCCTCCGGTCATCAGACCTAACCTTCTACCGATATGGGAAGGAGGATCCATAGTCTGGTATCTCCAGAGATCAGCTTAAGTGTTAGTCCCTCGTATATACAGCTGAACTCTCTGTCAAGTCCATCAACCCCTCAGTATTTCCAGGCACGTATTTGGTGCCAAGTCCTCAATTAGATGGCAGATTCTTTGTGGACAGACTCAAAGGCTATGTCTTAACTATGCAACAGGGTAACTGTACAGAGATGGTTAATGAGGGGATCAGGAGAGTACAGTATTATCAGGTGTACTGGGTAACTAGGCTGCGTGGTATGCAGTGGCATTCTGAAATGACGAGGAGTTACAGATCTTGGAGTACCCTTGCTGGGTTACGCCTTAAGTGAAGTATCTTTGTGGGTTAAAGAGCAGCTAAAGGGTCCTGGTAAATGCTATAAGTGTCAGGATGTAATAGATTCACTCCGCTGGAGTCCTAGTCAGCGTCCGCGGAGCGTGCCGGTGTCTGTCTCTGAAGCGGGGTGCCAGCCTTGGAGCCTCCTCCTTTGCTGCTTCTCATTCTCTTATGGGTTCCTCGGTCAGGCGTGGAGTATGCTGACCTAGCGGGGCTTTCCTCAACTGGGCGAACAAGGAATTCTGAGTACCAATCTGGAGTCACAACAGGACCAAGGTCCAAGGCATGACAGAACTCTGTTAAATCTGCAGGAGTGCGTAGGTAGTGCTGGTGGCCATTTTGTGTGACCATCAGAGCGAACGGGAATCGCCAGGAGTATTTCAGATCTTTCTTTTTAAGTCTCTCCAAGAGGGGGCGCAGGGCTCTACGGTTTCTCAGCGTAATCTGGGAGAGGTCCTGAAAGAGCATAACTGTTGCTCCATTAAAGATTATTCTGTCGTTTCTTCTCGTTTGTCTCATTATATCCTCTTTGACTGTAAAGTCCCGGAGACAGCATATTATGTCCCTTGGGGGGGGGCTGTGTCAGGACCTCGAGGCCTAAGAGCTCTATGAACCCGCACAAAGTGGATCTCTGTGTCCTCTTGTCTCTCCAGAAGGCTGTTAAAGACCCTCTGTAAGGCCGGGATAGTCTGGTCTACCTCCACCGATTTGGGGATCCCCCGAACCCTAATATTGTTCCTGCGCCCCCTATTGTCCAGGTCCTCCAGGTGTCTGTTAATCTCAATAAAATGCACAGAGTGGGTCCCCACTACTCTCTCCAATCGTCTGATGGCCTTATCCCTCTGTTTGCCTACCGCCTCCGTGACCGCCAGCTTTTTAGTCAGGACCAGTATATTAGATTTTAGATCAGTAATGGCGGCTGAAAAGGTGGACTTTAGGTCCGCAGCAAACCCCGACATGTCCGCATATGTCAGTGGATGGTCGGCATGTGAGGTACCCCTACCTGAGTCCTCTGGAGCCGACTGAGAGTCCTCGCTGTACTCTTCCTCATGGCGACTCGGCGCCATCTTAGCTTCCTGTCCGGAACGGGCCGCAGACCTCGGCTTGAACAGCTCCGAGATGTTTCTGGCCGAGGAAGTTGCCAGTCCCCTTCGTGAACATGAGCGCGGGGTGTTGAAGGCTCTTTTACCCGGCATTTATTGCTGATCAGGTGGTTCTGTAGCTACGGGATCTCGTGTCATAGTCGGAGCTCTGCTAGTGTGCTGCCATCCTCGTTGCACGCCAAGCCACGCCCCGTGAGTTTCTTTTTTATATTTCCCTTTATATCTTGATAACTTTTCCTCTGCCAGCAGGGCTATTCTGATTGCATTGACAGCATTGGTAATCTTTTGCCACTGTTTTCTTTTCTATGCTGATTCTGCCCTGGACCCATCAATTTGTCAAAGACTGGGACAAGATGCTCGATGATGGCTAGTTTTTCAGAATGCGTGAATTTGAAATTTCGGACACATCCCTTGGTTTTCTGCTGTAACGTTTTCTGTGATAGTAAGCTGCTTTCTTCCAAACTGTCACACTTGTTACTCCCCTGTCTCCTTTTTGTTAATTCCTTTGAGTACTTTGCTGTGCCCATATCTTCATTGCTATCACTGCACTTTTCTTCCAATGGTTGGTAGATTTTGCCTTCAACTTCATCATCCATTTCTGTGCTGCTGCGAGGCTCTTTTACTGCAGACACTTTGCATGCAGTCTTCCCTTTGAACTGAGATCTTTCCTTTCCTTCTCCTTTTTACTACCAACTGTTGATGGTAATTCTTCCATAACCCTAAGAATGAAGACATAGGGTGTTCACTAACCGCTCTATTTTTTTGTTCTAGATAATCCTGTTTGGAACGAACTCCCCTCGTCTGCTTTGGAGGTTGTTGAGTTCCTCAAATATGTCCACTGCATAATGAAAAAGGCAGTTTTTAGTATTCTAAATTTTACACCTTTAATGTGATCAGGATAGTTAAACTTACATTTGTTTTTCTCAGTTTTCCCATCTGTGTTGGCTTGTCTGCTTGAAATGTCCTGTGTTAAAATAAGATTGAAAAAAATATATATATTTATTTATTTTGTTTACATTTCATTTTCATTTTGTTGAATGTTTATCTGGGTTTTTCTTCCACCTTTTTCTTTAAAGCAGAACTCCGGGCAAAAAAAAATGTTCATAGCTTTAATGCTGCTTTCCTACCTTTCTAGAATATGAAGCCCATCTTCTGATTGCATCTGTAGTTTTTGAGAAACAGCTTGTGCATTTTTTAAATAATGGGGTTGATTCCCTGTGGATTCCTGTTTGCAAGATGACAGGCTGTTATGCCATGCATTCCACTGGTCTTGTCACACCCCTTATGTAGTTTAGTTCAGCCAGCACTTCCTGCTCACTGCAGTGGGTGGACCAGCAAGTCTGAGATACCCAGTCTGAACCTCCCACAGAGGCTGTGTGCCCCTCCTCCCATCACAAGCCCAGTTGGAGCTGACCATTTAACCTCACACAGGCAGGCAGGGGGTACAGATTTCAATAGTGACATTAAGAAGGCACTGTGACAACCCAGACTTTAGAGATCAGTATTAACTATGTCAATCACCGGAGATACACAGGGGAGAGATAAAGAGTTTTATAGTCTTTCTGTATTAGCAGAAAAGAAGAGGGGAAGGAACTGGGCAGCTGTACAGACTTAACCCCCATTGCTGCTGGGAAGTGAGTGCCATCACTTGGCATAATGTTCACATTCAACATGTACAGGCCTAGTGGACCCTCCCACATTCACTGCAATTCCCAAAGTATGATGGGAAGTGTAATTTCATTATAGTGTAGAGAGAGAGGAGAGGATATGATGCAATCCCTAGTGTAAAATCTCCTTGACAGAATTGATTTTTTGAATTACAGAGATGACTTCCTGAAAATTAAATTACAATTTTTTCTTCAATGGTAAGGAATTTCACAAATGTATTAACTGTTTAGTGTTTTTTGTAGGGGTGAACTAATGGGCGATTTTTTTGCCGATACCAGAATTCTGCTTTAAACAACCCTGAGGTTGTCTACAACCGAGAAATGACAATTATAGTACTTACAGCATTAGATGGAGCGACAAAAGAGAGGGAGAGGTAGAGAGAGAGGGCTAGAGAGAGAGAGAGAGAGGTAGAAGGAGAGAGATAGAGAGGTAGGTAGAAAGAGGGAGAAGGAGGGGTTGGGGTAAGGGGTGTAAGGGGAAAGGGGGGTGGTTGGAGAGGGAAGGAGGGGTATAAATGAAGGGAGGAGATGGGGATGGAGAGTATAAGAGGACTGTGCTTCATTTACCTTCACTATAGGAACAATCTTGTCTCGGTCCATGTGTGAAAGACCCCGAAGATGGAAAGTAAATTGGTTATTTTTAAAAAAATTTGTAAGAATGGACGTTAACGGTAATTCAATACCTTGCTTGTATTGCATGGGGCCTCACATTCCAAATTAGAAGACTGCTGCATCTGCAATAAAACATAATAGTAGGTTATGTGTTGACCTGTGTTAATAGCTTGCATCATGGAATTGCATGGAAGGTGCAGCATGGAAGTGCTTGGCGGGTGCAGCATGGAATAGCATGGAGGGTGCAGCATGGAATTGCATAGAGGGTGCAGCATGGAATTGCATGGAGGGTGCAGCATCGAAGTTCTAGAAGGGTGCAGCATGGAATTGCATGGAGGGTACAGCATCGAATTGCATGGAGGGTGCAGCATGGAAGTGCTTGGAGGATGCAGCATGGAAGTGCATGGTGGATGCTCACCAGGAGAATGGAAGTGCATAATGGATTCACTGTTGCACCGCATGATGCATGCAGAGTTTGCTAGCAGTAGCGTGCTTGGTGGATGCAGCAGTGGAGTGCATTGTGGATGTTTTATGCAGAGCTCGCAAGCATGCTCATGAACACTTATCATGAGTTCTACAAGATCTACCACATTTGGCTTCTACTGTGCTGTCTATCTCTTGAAAGGGGTTGCCCCCCCCCCTTGAAAGGGGTTACTTTCAAACTTGAATTTAATAAAACATTGTAACTGTTAGCTTGTACTACTTAATTGGATACATCATAATACCCTTCTTTTTATTTTTGTTTGGTATCGTAAAGTCTCCATCAACCTTCCCCGCTTTCTCCCCTTGTGGGGTCATTCTATGAACATTTACACAATTGTTTTTGCATGCATTATTTTACTGCATTTTTTCCAGCGTTATTTAACTCTTAGTGAATTGACCCCTATGTCTTTCTGGTGCAATACTTTCCTCAACTTATTGTCGGGAAGGATGCACATTCTCTCCTCAAGAGGAAATCACCTTAGACACTCACATGTGTGATAAATTACTGCATGCAAATATGCGGTAATTGCTGTATTATCTAAACTTTAGCACACTAGTTATTTACCACATCATTCTTACTGATAGAGCATTTAGACAATTTACAATGCTGTGTTCCTAAACCTAGGATAATTGCAATTTTTATACACAATTCTTATTTACTTTTTTACTTTATTCTTTGACCAGTTGATAGAGTCCTTCGCGGGTGTGATTAGGGAGAGACTGGACCCCCAGCTGGGTATTTGCCATAGATACTTATTTTTGGGGATACTTTCAACGTTAAAGTACCATTTCTTTCTATTTATACATTAATCCCATGTTGGTGGGATTTGATTCCTATCATACTATAGTAGATTTTTTTATTTTCTCATGTATCCTCTAGGACTTGCTGCTCCACCTATCCCTTGTGTTCTTAATTGGATTTGGAGTGACCTTTTTATGTGCTGCCTCGACCTAGAGACACCCAGTATATCACAACTATGTATATTCTTATGTGCTCATTTTGTACTAAATCGTATTATTAAATATGTGTTTTGTGGGGGTTTTTCTCATATCATGACTGTCTGCATGTATTACACTATATATTATATATATATTGACTTATGTATATCTCACAAAGACCCTCAAAAAACTGCAACCGATGCTTACCCCCTGAAGATGACATAGAACGTTGAAACACGTTGGGGTTCCTTGCGTCTGTATTGTTCATCATATATTCACTCACTGTGTCTCCAAATTGGCAATTTGTGGCATTTTGCATTGTTTTTTAGCCAAAGTTTTGTGATAACTATCATGTTGCCCCCTTAAAAGGGGTTTCTTTTACACTTGAATTTAATAAAACATTGTAACTGTTAGCTCATACTACTTAATTGGATATACCCTTCTTTTTCTCCCCCTTTTTTGTTTGGTATCGTAAAGTCTCTACCAACCTTCTCCAGCTTTCTCCCCTTGTGAGATCATTCTATGAACATTTACACAATTGCTTTTGCATGCATTATTTTACCGATTTTTTTCCAGAGTTATTTAACTCTTAGTGAATTGACCCCTTTGTCTTTCGGGTGCAACACTTCCCTCAACTTATTGTCGGGAAGGATGCACATTCTCTCCTCGATGGCTTCGTCCCCTCAGTGGCCCTTGTGTATTGATAATGCATATGTGCAATGACTTAACAGAGTTTCTGCTTAACTTTAACTGAAGGGTTAAACTGTCAGTCATTGCAGGTGGGTGGAAAGGTGGGCAGTTCACAGGTCCCCCTTAGCTCCAGCCTCTCTGTGCCAGTTGTGCATGTTGGAGCACAGAGTGGTTGGACATGTCAGTGTTGTCCTTGGGGGAGGGGGGGGGTTGGGGTGGACACACACGGCACTGGCTCCAGAGAGAAACCAAAAAAACAAGTGTTAGGAAAAAAGAAAAGCACAATCACTATCAGGAAACCTGCCCTGAGAAATGCCATGTAACCATCGCTGGAGTGCATGTGTATAGATAGAAAGTGGCTGCATAGAAGCTTCAAGAGATCAGCAGCACTGATAGCAAACAACGTAGAAGGTGAAAATTGGCATTTTAATTGTAACAAAGGGAATTGTTTTTGATTCATGGTGCTTTAGCAGAATAAATGTAATTCAATTAGGGTCCACTTGTACTTGATGGCTGTTATACTTACCGTGAGATCTTTATTTGGTTTCCAAGAAGTTTTTACTCTATCGTCTATTGAGGGTAACAACTTGGTAATAAGCAACTGCTTCCTAGAGGGGAAAGGACATTAGGCACAGAGAAAATTGAAAGTCAACACCTAGAAGCTGTTACCCTCCTACCTCACCTTGCCAGTTAGGCTTAGGGGTTTATTTACTAAAACTGGAGAGTGCAAAATCTAATGCAGCTCTGCATGGAAACCAGCTTCCTTTTTTTTTCTTTGTCAAAGCCTAAGGCCCCTTTCACATGGTGTTGTCCATTTGCAGACTCTGTTTTGCTCAGCAGGGATCGATCCGCTGATCCCCATTGAACAGGCAGATGACAGATCCATCTCCGCTCACTGTGCAGGGACAGATCTGTCAGAGACCCGAAAAAAAAACTAGATATTTGGGGGGAACACCCTGCCAAACGCATGGTGCTGCTCGTAACGACCAACAGACAAAAATTGTATAAAAGTTACAGCGCACACATGATACATACTCCTGTCAGGCTATTTAAAAGCATCTAAAACGTATGTAGCAAAAAATGCAAAAATACGGGGGTTTGGTCACACTGAATGGCCATGGCCATTCAGTGTGACCAAACCCCCGTATTTTTGCATTTTTTGCTACATACGTTTTAGATGCTTTTAAATAGCCTGACAGGAGTATGTATCATGTGTGCGCTGTAACTTTTATACAATTTCTGTCAGAGACCCGCTCTCCTTTATGGAGATCGGATGAAAACGCACCCGCCTGTCCATTTTCATCTGTTCTGCTCTGATCCGATTCTCCAGACGGATGGAAAATGGCATGGTGAGGTGGAAGGGTAATAGCTTCTAGGGTGTTGGCCTTCAATTTTCTATGTGCCTAATGTCCACTTCCCCTCTAGGAAGCAGTATAACCCTTGGTTGCTTGGTGTCTTTAGAATAATGGCTGTCTCCTTCCTTTCTGCTGACTTTTTCACTTAAATTGGAAGCTTTTTCTTTAATCAACTGTTACTGGTAGATTCATGCAGGGTATTTCAAATCACGAAAGTCTCTCAAGCTAGCCATCAAGCACTGTTTTTCCAGTTCTGTATACTGATGTTTTATCTGCAAAGATGTTGTACTTCGCAGTGACAGCCTGGCTGTGTTTCAGTTAGCACAGGACTCTGCTATTTAGGTCGGGTCAGTATATCTTGGGATTTCTTGATGAGTTTTTGAGACCAGAGTTGCAATAGTTCACATGATCCTATCTCTGAAGACTCAGTATTGTGAGTGGCTTGTAGGCTAATGGCTACTGTGTGTTGCTTTTCTACATCAGCTGCTCTATACAGCCAGGCTGTTTGTGAGGGGTGGTTAAATCTTAACTTTCTCGCTTGGATTTTCTTATTGAATTGCATACTGGACATCATTTCATCTCACTATGGTGAGAACCAGGGCTTTTTTGGATAGACTTCAGTCAGTCATTGCCTCCCTTCATCATGGAGACTAATATGGAGATCCTTATTATAGGGATGCGTATGTACATTATACATTCCCATCTTTCCAGGTCACAAGCATTTTTTTTTTCACTTTGCTGTGATTGACCATCACTATCAGTTTATTGCCCTTCCCTTCAGCCTTGTCTTGGCCCCAGGATTTTTTACTGGTGATGGCACCAGTTTTAGGTCTTCTTCCTCTCCTTCTTCAAGGTATTCCGGTTGGTTCGTATATCTGTACAATCTGCTGCTGCGTGGACAGACCTTCTCTAGCAATGAACTTGAATAGTACCTTTCAAGCCAGGGTCTTCCTCTCCATAGGTTGACAGTGCTGCTGTTCAAGGGTGCTTTTGTTGCTCCTTCATACAGTGGAGGCACTCTAAAGGCTCATGTACACACAGACTAGGTTGACCGCCGGCCGCAGGAAAATGCAAAACCCTGCAAAATCATGCCAAGATTTTGTCACGTTTTGCGGTCAAAACGTTCCTATCCTGAACGCAATTCTTCCGCGTTCAGGAGAGGGTGGTTGAACCTGCCCTAAATGCAGCGGCTTCTAAACTCTCGTAAAAGCCTTTGTGTAAATGGACACATAGGTTTTTATGGAGTTGAGTTTTGGAGCTTTGGCAAAAAAATGCCGAAAGCTCCTAAACTCCTAAAAAGTTTAGAAGCTGTAGTGTACATGAGCTCTAAGAGAGGATGTGTGCTAATGGCCATATCACTTTGTGAAAAAATTGGAAAAAAATAAGCCTTAAAAAAACAAATGCTAATGCATTTAACCACTTCCCGACCAGCCACCGTCATTTTACTGCGGCAGGTTGGCTCGTTCCCACAAATCGACGTCATTGTACATTGGCCGCGGGAATGGGTGGTATGGGCATGCGTGCACGCCCACTGGCCAGCGGGAGAGCCAACCAGGGAGTGGGGCGGACTCAATGTCTGCTGGCCACCCACGATCACGCCAGAGAGGGGCAGAACGGGGATGTGCAAAGTAAACAAAGCAGATCCCCATTCTGTCAGGGGAGTAGAGCTAGATTGTCTGTTCCTAGTGATTGGGAACAGAAATCTCTCTCCTCCTCCAGTCAGCCCAGCCCCCATACAGTTACAAACACCTCCCAGGGAAAACATTTAGCCCCTTGATCACCAATAGTGTTAACCCCTTCCCTGCCAGTGTCATTTATTCAGTATTCAGTGCATTTTCATAGCATTGATTGCTGTATAAATGTCACTGGTCCCAAAAAGTGTCCGATCTGTCCGCTGCAATGTCACAGTCCTGCTAGAAATCGCAGATCACCACCATTACTAGTAAAAAGAAATAATAATAAAAATGTCATTAATCTATCCCCTATTTTGTAGACGCTATAACTTTTGGGCAAACCAATCAATATATACTTGTTGCGATTTTTTTTTTGCCAAAAATATGTAGAATAATTTATATTAGTCTAAACTGATGAAGACATTTTTTTTTAACATTTTTTTTGGATATTTATTATGGCAAAAAGTAAAAAATATTGTTTTTTGTTTTTTTTTTCAAAATTGTCGCTCTTTTTTTGTTTATAGCTCTAAAAATAAAAACGCAGGGATGATCAAATACCACCAAAAGAAAGTCCTATTTGTGGGAAAAAAAGGACATAAATTTTGTTTGGGTACAACGTCGCACGACCATGCAATTGTCAGTTAAATTGCCGTATCGCAAAAATGGCCTGGTAATTAAGGGGGAAAAGGATTGGTATGCTGCAATATATTAAATATTTGTTTTTGGGTTTAGCTATGCTTTAATTCAACAACTTAGGAGGGGTATGAAATAATTAGTTTCTAGAGCTTGGCATTGGTGTATTATGCCAGTGGTACCTTGCATTTAATGTGCTGTTCATTGCATGGTAGTCGAAGTTTGTTCACAGCTCCACAGGGCTAAAATAAGAGCTTGCATCACCACATGCAAACAGGGAAAGCTGCTTTCATGAGTCCTGTTGCTCTATGTTTACAATCATGTGGTCTGTTTTTAAGCCACACAAGCAAAATGCTGCATTGTTTGATGTACTGCCTATTTTGACAACTGCGGTAGACACATCTGTCTTCAAATTTCCCAAATCCAAAGATGCAATCTGTCTTCTCGATCGCTTTCTGGGAGAAACATGTGGGTAAAATGAATCACATGCAAGCTCTTTTATACCAACTGTAGTTAATTTTCTGGTTCTATGCAAACAAAAGGAAAACCATCTAAAAAATGACGATCATGTGTATTAATGTTATGTGATGATTTATCCAATACTTAAAAGTAAAATACTTGTTTGTCCATTCATAGTTCACCCGGGTAGGTCATAATTGAGTGGATTAAAGTGATTATAAAGGGTATTTTTTTAGTTAAGATAAAAAAGATGTTATACTTACCTCTTCTGGGCAATTGTATTGCACAGTGCAGTCCCATCTCCTCTTCTGGAGCATGTCCTTGCGTGCTTGGTCCACATGAGTGCTTCTGTGATTGGAACTTTTCAGAACATTTTATGAACTTGTCTTTAGAATCTGGGACCTCACTTGGAACTATTTAATATATGTCATATCATAATAGCAACTTTGTAGGAGGGATGTGTAGCAGTCACAAATGAAGCTAGCTAAAGAGTTACTTTTACAAATGGCAACAGTCTTCTCAAGCTTCAAATCTCTGGTGTGCCATAGTCATTTGCAGCTCCTTTGAATATCATGAATAGCTATTGAAGCTAGCAATGCTGTAGGTATGGGCAGTACAGTGACTAAGTGGTTAGCACTTTTGCCTAGCAGCACTAGGGTCGTTCGTTTTAACTTCACCCATGGAAGAACCTGCCCGGAATTTGCATGT
This sequence comes from Glandirana rugosa, assembly GCA_018402905.1. Lineage (NCBI taxonomy): Eukaryota > Metazoa > Chordata > Amphibia > Anura > Ranidae > Glandirana > Glandirana rugosa. Next base: position 150,055 of record BLSH010523637.1, read on the forward strand.
TATCCCTGTGCCTGCCTGGGCTCCCACCAGGTCCTTTGGTTTTCTCCCACACTCCAAAGGCATGCTGGTAGGTTAATTGGCTCCTGTCTAAATTGACCCTAGTATGTATGAATGTGAGTTAAAGACCTTAAATTGTAAGCTCCTTGAGAGTAGGAACTGATATGAATGTACAATATATATATATATACAGTGCATCCGGAAACTATTCCCAGCGCTTCACTTTTTCCACATTTTATTATGTTACAACCTTATTCCAAAATGGATTAAATTCATTATTTTCCTCAAAATTCTACAAACAATACCCCATAATGACAAAGTTAAAAA
>BLSH010523637.1:178085-196808 GCA_018402905.1 Glandirana rugosa
TTTTTTTTTCGAGTGTTTGAGATGATACTTCGACGTAACGTTAATCGGTTATTCATACTTCAACTCCCGAAATATTAATAATAAAACCTTCATATGTAAAAGTATAATCTAGACAACAACGACGAAACAAGTGGTCAGTTAATTTCGAATAATGGTGACTATTTTTTCAGTCTACAACGTCGGTTTCAATAAAATTTTTCGGAAAACGAATTCTTTGCAACTTTACTTATAATGATTTCACGACGACGATTAACTCGAAATTTCGTTCAAATAACATGTGTACGTTTTATACACTACCATCTTATACCACAAGAGCTTCCTATCCTGCAGTCATTTTTTATTAGCTCAATAAAAATATAAAAATACCACTCACATATGGTGTTATGCAACAGTACAATTCTCACTGACAGAGTCAGCAACACCATATTCTACCATCACATATTTTGCATGTGTACAATAAACTTGCTTTAAAGCTCAATTAGCAGCAGCACTTTAGTAATATTCATTTCAACGTTTCTTAAGCAAAAGGCTTTTTAAAATAACTTTGGCTGCAACATCTGACTTTTTTATCAGTGGTAATAAGCTTTAATTGACTGGTGAACAAAGCAGCAACAACAGATCTAATATGAAAATGTATACTTCCAAAATAATAATTATAAAGCCCTCAACTTCATACTTATTGGCTAATTGCAATGCAGCTTCATAGTAGAGTTTGTGAGCTTTTTTTTTTTCTCGTACCACTTTGCATTCTCCTCCTCCTCAAGGGTGCATAGCAGTCATGTATTTTCAACCTGCTGATGCAGACTTTTCATCCTTTCCATCCTGAATGGTACATAGCAGCAGTGTGATATTTTCTTCTAACCCAAAAATCGCTTAAAGAAGCAGCATATGCAGTTGTTCTCATAAGTTTACATACCCTGGCAGAATTTATGATTTTTTTGGCCATTTTTCAGAGAATATGAATGATAACACAAAAACATTTCTTTCACTTATGGTCAGTGTTTGGCTGAAGCTATTATCAGACAGCTGTATTTACTCTTTTTAAATCATAATGACAACAGAAACTGCCCAAATGACCCTGATCAAAAGTTTACATACCCTTGTGATTTTGGCCTGATAACATGTACACACGTTGACGCAAAGGGGTTTGAATGGCTATTAAAGGTAACCATCCTCACCTGTGATCTGTTTGCTTGTAATTAGTGTGTGTCTAAAAGGTCAATGAGTTTCTAGACTCCTGACTGACCCTTTCATCTATCATCCAGTGCTGCACTGATGTTTCTGGATTCTGAGACATGGAGAAAGCAAAATAATTGTCAAAGGATATGTGGGAAAAGGTAGTTGAACTGTATAAAACAGGAAAGGGATATAAAAAGATATCCAAGGAATTGAGAATGTCTGTCAGCAGTGTTCAAACTCTAATCAAGAAGTGGAAAATGAGGGGTTCTGTTGAAACCAAACCACGGTCAGGTAGACCAACTAGAGGTTGAAGAAAGATGGTCTGCATGGTTGAGTCGCCAGAAGAAAGCCATTACTACGCAAATGCCACAAAGTATCCCGCGTACAATACGCCAAACAGCACAGAGACAAGCCTCAAACCTTCTGGCACAAAGTCATTTGGAGTGATGAGACCATAATTGATCTTTTTGGCCACAACCATAAACATTATATTTGGAGAGTCAACAAGGCCTGTGAAACACTGAGGTGGATCGCTGATGTTTTGGGGACGTGTGAGCTACAAAGGCACAGGAAATTTGCTCAAAATTGATGGCAAGATGAATACAGTATGTTATCAAATAATGCTGGAGGAACATTTGCATTAATCAGCCAGGAAGCTGCGCATGGGACATACTTGGACATTCCAACATGACAATGATCCAAAATATAAGGCCAAATCGACCTGTCATTGGCTACAGCAGAATAAAGTGAAGGTTCTGGAGTGGCCATCTCAGTCTCCTGGGCTCAATATCATTGAGCCACTCTGGGGAGATCTCAAACGTGCAGTTCATGCAAGACAGCCCAAGAATTTCCAGGAACAGGAGGCTTTTTGCCAAGAGGAATGGGCAGCTTTACCATCTGAGAAGATAAAGAGCCTTATCCACAAATACCACAAAAGACTTTACGCTGTGATTGATGACAATAAAGGGGGCAATAATAAGTATTAAGAACTGGGGTGTGCAAACTTTTGATTGGGGCCATTTGGGTAGTTTCTGTTATCATTATGATTTAAAAAGAGTAAACACAGTTGTTTGATAATAAATTGGCTTCAGCCAAACACTAACCATGAGTGAAAGAAATGTGTTTGTGTTATCATTCATATTCTCTGAAAAATGGCCAAGAAATCATAAATTATGCCAGGGTATGTAAACTTATGAGCACAACTGTAAATCAATGTAAAGAGCAAGGTTTCTGAGCCTACCCTCTGCACCCTTTGTAATATATAGACTTACAATCATGGAGCTATTTGACAGTAGCCTCACCAAACTGTGAGGAGCCTTTGGAGGCATTGTAAGCCTCCTACAGTATATACTGTAGATCACCTATACCTTTATATATTATATTGATTGAGAGAGAAAATGTGTCATGTATTTTATGTTCTTTTTTTTCAGGACTTAAATGTGCTATTGAGTTAGCAGAGCAGATATCTTCCTTCCCCCAGAAATGTATGCGTGCTGACAGAGCGTCTGCCTACTATAGTACCTTTGATGCTGCCAATTTTACAGATGCAATGCAGTACGAATTTGACAGTGGAGCAAAAGTTCTTGCTGAAGAGTCAGTTGCTGGAGCCAGAAGGTTCAGCGCGGGAGAAGGAAGGAAAGGAAAATTGTAGATAAACCTGTGTCTGTACTAGTAATATTATTAGAATGGTGAATTCTAATTTGCTCAGGTAATGCACAGCGTTTATGTATTCTGTTGTAATAATTCAGTTTTTTAATCATTTATTACCTTTTGAGTTTTCTTAACCGCTTACCGAAAAGCCGCCGCAGTTATACTGCAGCAGGTTGGCTCGACTGTGCGAATCGCCATAGGTGTACATCGGGCTCGTACGCAGCTTTCTGTGGGCACACGTGCGCGCTGATTGGCCGAGGGAGTCCAGCATACTCGATGTCCGCCGGCCACCCGCGATCGTTCCCCTCAGAGACAGAACGGGGATCTGCCAAAGTAAACAAGGCAGATCATCTGTCAGGTGATGACACACAGACCCTGTCTTTTTGCTATGCAGGAAGACAGATCTGTATGTTGTCCCAGTAAGTCCTTCTCCAGAACAGTTAGTAAACACACCCAGGGAACACATTTAAGCCCTTGATCGCCCCAATGTTAACCCCTTCCCTGCCAGTGTCATTAATACAATGTCAGTGCATATTTTTAGCACTGATTACTGTAGTACTGTAACTGGTTCCCAAAAAAGTGTCAGAAATGTCAGTTAAGTGTCCAATCTGTCCACCGCAATGTCGCAGTCCCACTGCAAACTCAAAAATCTAAATCTAAAATTTAAATTTTTTTATTGGATGTGTTTTATAGCAGACAATGAAAAATATTGTTTTTTTTTTTTTTTCAACATTGTCTGCCTTTTTTTTGTTTATAGCACAAAAAATAAAAACCACAGAGGTGATCAAATACCACAAAAAGAAAGCTCTATTTGTGTGAAAAAATGATATCAATTTTATTTGGGCACATCGTTGCAAGACCACGCAATTGTCAGCTAAAGTAACGCAGTGCCGTATCGCAAAAAATGGCCTGGTCATTAAGGGGGTAAAACCTTCTGGGGCTGAAGTGGTTAAACAATGTTGGACCCTCATGCACACGAACAGTGAGAAGCTGAAAATATGGTCAGTGTAAAATTCCTGGGAATTTTTATGCACCAGGGGAGTTGCAGGTGCCGCATACGGCCTGCCATAAAATTAAATGGTTGTACACGGCCGAACTAAAAAGCGGGTGTTTTCATGCATCGGCATCTACCAGCACATATTGATAAAACACATTTTACTAAACAGGCAATTTACTCGTTCAGGAAATATATTGTACGTGCATGCATGGGACAACACGGATTCACCAAAGTTTTGCCATTTGCAATGGTATGGCCACATACAAACAATTCACTTCTGTGGCAGGCTGTACGTGGCACCTGTGGCTCCCTGGGCATAGAAAATCACCCAGAATTCCACACTGGTCATAGTTTCAGCTTCTTACTGTCCATGTGCATGAGGCCTGAACTTTATATTCTGACATTCATTACCATTTAAAAATGAAAGTTTTCTTTGTTTACTTTTTTATAATAACCTTTGATTATTATTAAAAGAGTTTATCTTATTTATTTGTATAAAATTTGACTAGGCAGTACTTTGGTCTCCTTGTTTGACACTTTTCTGCCAGTTTTTTCATAAAGTGATCACAGTTTCCAATCAAGAAGTGACAGCTGGGATTAAGAGCCACAGGGTTGACTGCTGGCTCTCAAAGGAAGGACACTTATTAAGGTATCTTTGGCATGGGACATTGTGCTTGTGAACAGTATAAAAGCAGTCAGGAAGGGGTTAAAGTATAAATAAAGGCAAACTTTTTTTTTTTTTTGTGTAGAGTTGATTATTATTTATGTCTGTGTCCTCATTAGAGATGGGACGGCTTGGAAAAAAAAAGGAAAAATTGTACTTCTCAATGCAGTTCTACAAAAAGTCTTGCCTTTAGATATACTTTAATGTACTATAATGTGCTATACATTTGATAATGTTCAGCAATACCATTGCATAAAGTAGTAGCAATTCTGCGCCCCTAGTAAGCTAATAAAAGCTAATGATTTCATGCAGACATGTTAATATGAGTTAGGCTCCATGCACACTAGCGTTATTGTAAGCTCCTAGAAGCTGTTATTAGAAGCTGCTCCTAGAAGTTAAATAGTGTTATCCTATGTGTCTATGCACACTACTTTGGGCTATTGGCGTTTTCAGAGCTTCAGCTTCTAGGAGCAGAAAAAAAATTGAGCTTCTTGGAGCGCTTTACCAGCAGAAATGCTCCTAAACGCTACTAATAGCATTTTTTCCCCAAGGAACTGCAAAAATGCTAATAAAATGCTAACGCTCCTAAATGCTCCTGATGGCTCCTGAAGGCTCTTAAATAGAGTTGAGCGGACACCTGGATGTTTGGGTTCGGTGGGTTCGGCCGAACTTTGCGAAAAAGTTCAAATTCGGTACCGAACTTGACCCTAACTTGACCCCAGACCCCGAACCCAATTGAAGTCAATTGGGACCCAAACTTTTCGGCACAAAAATGGCTGTAAAAAAGTCCCTATAGCACTAGGAGACGATTTTAGAACAACAATCTGTCCCTTACAGCACCAGCAGGAACCTCTCCCAATAGAACTAGGAGATGATTATAGAACAATAATCTGTCCCTTACAGGAGCAGCAGGAACCTCTCCCTATAACACTAGGAGATGATTTTAGAACAATAATCTGTCCCTCACAGGAGCAGCAGGAACCTCTCCCTATAGAACTAGAAGATGATTTTAGAACAATAATCTGTCCCTCAAAGCAGTAGACTCTGCCTAGTCCAGTCAGATCGTTCTGTAAGGCAGGATGAGATGTTATTAGATCTGCAATCTGTCCCTAAAAGCAGGAGTAGTAAACTCTACCTAGTCCAGTATCAGATCGTTCTGTAATGCAGGATGAGTTGTTATTAGATCTGCAATCTGTCCCTCAAAGCAGTAGTAGTAGTAATCTCTACCTAGTCCAGAATCAGATTGCTCTGTAATGCAGGATGAGATGTTATTAGATCTGCAATCTGTCCCTCACAGCGCCGGCAGCATCCTCCCTCTCCCTACACTAGCCTGAGAGCATGTGACATGCAGCACTATGTGACTCCAGCTTATACAGAGGCTGGGTCATATGATGCACTGGCCAATCACAGCCATGCCATTAGTAGGCATGGCTGTGATGGCTTCTAAGGGCAAACCAGTGAAACGCTTGCTGATTGGCTGCCCTGCAGCTATTCAACAGGCGAGATAAAATACCCAATCCCGGACTTTTTTTCAAATGTCCGGGTCATGGACACCCCAAAGTTCGGTACGGACCCGAACTTTACAGTTCAACTCTACTCTTAAACGCTCCTAAACGCTACTAAAACATAGTCGTATACTGTATATATGTTTTCCTAGAGTTCTACTTTAGTGGTACAGAAATGAAAGAATGTATGTTACTTCTGACAACAACATGATGTAAACTGACTTTTTCTATAGTAAATCTAGACACTGGTGTCAATCCATAGTTTAAATATCTCATGCATTTTTTCCATAAAGTTAATGCAGTTCTTTACTTTCTATCAAGTCAAATAAAGCATGCCTTACTGAACAAATGTGTTTCCATTTCTTTTTTTGTGATATTTAGCACTTACATTAATATTATTTTTATGTTGTGTTATCTCAAATTTTTTTTTGAACAGGCTGTAACAAACTGCAATAAAGGGACATTGTTCTGTGAATGAAGGCACGCTAATAGACTGTGCAGTGCAAGACATTAAAAGATGATAATGTGCACTGCATTTCGTAATTTCAATTGCTGCTTCACTATTGTTAATTGTGAATTACGATCGGCAGTTTACACGACCGAACACTTCCAGGTCATTCCTTGATTCCGAACCTGCGTGTTTGTACTTTCGACTTTTGTGTGTCAATTTCTGTACACACCATCTGAAAATCGGACGAGGCATTGTCGACAGACAAAAATGTACTAGTCTGCACATCCAGCTTTTGTCTGATGAACAAAGCAAATCGGCTGTCGAAAGGAGCATACTGACGGTAAGAATTTCGGACAACAGACTGTCCCGTCCGAATTTCGCATCATGTGTACAGGCCTTAAGAAAACATTATTTATTGCAAAACTATCATTCAAGTCAAAATTTAATGAAATCCTTGTTATTTATGAGAAATATATTAATTATTTTCAGAAAAAAAGGTCACGTGACACTTAGCACCTGCGATAAATGTTAGTGAATGAATCCCACTTTACCTTTCTCCTTTTTGTTTTTAAAAATGTCTGGTCGCATATGTTATTAAAATAAATTCTTCCTTAGTATAGAGTTCATTGCTTTGTATGTTGCTGCATTACAATAGTTACAATTGTAAGGTGAATGTAAAAAATAAACCACTGGAAAAAAAGAGCATGTTCTTAGTAGAGCCAAATATAGCACACAGATTGTTTCAAAATCATCATTGTTCATATTATTTATTTTTTGAAAATTTAGGCTATAAAGACTTTGAATGTTGCTTTGAGCAACTGAAATATGAGTCTTTCTGGGTTTTTCAGTATTCCAGAGATAGAGAAGATTTGCTAGATGTTTGAATTTCTGAAGAAAAAAGAGTTAATTTAAGTGGGCATTCATCCTTTGGGGTAACACAGGTCACAAATTTTCTGTACTTTTCATGATTACAGGATAACAAATGTCAGAACATCCATAATATTTATCAAATCACTTTGTTGATCATGTGTAATATGTATTCAGTTGCCATTTTTTAAGGTTATTTTCCAATAAAAATGTAAAGTTAAACATTGAGAGCATTGCTGTAGTATACAAGTCTACTCCAGTTCCATTTGTCAATGGTGATCTGAGAACCCCTGCATGTGACATATGCAAGAAAGTCCAAAGCACACCCACTGTAGGCTTCTTGCTGTCTTTTACACATGGAAAGTCTGATATTAAAAAAACATGGCCTTTTTGGGGAAAAAAAACAAAAACATGGCGGTACTAAGATGTTTTCACATCTATGATTCAGATTTGTACCTGACTGGTTGTAAACACCAGAAATGAAAAATGAGCAAAGCATATCTTTCTATAGTGTGTACTTGGCTCAACCAAGCACATAGTGTGATTTCGGTCTCCTCTCTTATCTGATTTGCTATCTATATGAGTCACTTCTGACAGTCTATGACACCAATCAATTCCAGGAGATGCCCCCCTCCCCAGCTCACATTGATCGCCTCAGTTGTACATGTTTCCCTATGAGACTGTGTAGAGGGCATTGTGTCCATTCCGTCCACTCAGGTCTCAGATTACACTCATCTCCCATGCTGTGCGGTATTTGACATCACCTGTCTTCTGGAGCTGGCAAATTATGTGTGAATTCTGTACTTTGAAGGATTGTGGAGGAAGGCTACAGGTAAGCAGGTAGGAAGGGGGAGAGCTGCAGATAAGCAGGAGGATTTGTTTCATCCCTGTGTATCACCTGCAGTTAGTCATTACACAGGGTATATGAATGGGTTTACAAACACTTTAAATGTAACCAATGATAGAAAATTCTGAGACTAAGGAAGTTACACAGCACAGGCTTTAGAAATAAACTCACAGTGACCAAATTAGGTACTCTTAGTATTCATTCTACAGTGGTTTACAGGGAACTTGGATTAAATTAAATTGAGTGAACGCTCTGATTTTGGCATCGCTGCAGTGTTTGTTGGATAGCATTAGTAGCTCACTGATTAGTTTCACTTGTTGGATGAAACTGATAATAATAAAGTGCAAAGTACAGTAATGTGCAGTAATCCATAGTAGCTTAGAGGGGGCCTACTAATGATTTGTGATTGGACTGTTCTGGGTTACTTCTCATTTATTGCTCTTGTTTTGTTATTAAATAAGCCACTGAGGGATAGGACCAGAATGTGTTTAGTTGGCCTTATATCCATGGTATTATACAAATGTGTTTTGCAGCTTTCCAGTACATGAAGAATCTGGCAATTCCAGTAACGCTAAAGTTATAATATCAAGTTAGGTAATTGTGTTTTTGCCAGGTGCTAAACTGAAAACCCTTCTATGATTTATTATTTAATTGAGATTTAACTAATTCAATATGTGGTATAGATATCCTTTTTAATGCATGTTGTATATTTTGAAGTATTATAGGTATGGGGCTCTTTGTAAATTCATCAGTAATGTCAACATATTTGTAAATAAGTAAATCACAATTCAATGGGCTCAATTCACAAAGCTATTTGTCTCTTTGGCTGTTATTTTCTTGATAGCACATTCTACCTAACTCATATCTCTTTAATATCAATTCACAAATATGTATAACGCTGTATATAGTGGCATTTGACCATTACTAGTACTGTCTGTTATTTTATTTATGACCTTTATGAAAAAATCTATGGAAAAATATAATTTGCAAAGATCAAACCAGGATATGACCCCTTCAAATAACACTAATTCCAGGGTGACGGTAACAGGCTATAGCTATGTAGGAGAAAGGAACTGTTTGTGGCAGTGATACAATAACACTCCACAATATAAAATAATGATTTATGAGAACATAGGGCTTTCAACAGGTAAATTGTTCATTTGCTGGGGAATAAAAATTACACATCTTACTGACATTTATGTTTGTGAATTAAAAATGTTTATGATTTAATGTAAATGGTTGTGTCATATTAGCTCATCTATCGTAGGTAATCATAACAAAACCTTAAGGATAAGTCCACACTAAAACTAAAATCTGTACATCCACAATCTAACACTAACCTATCTAACCCTGTAAAGAAAAAATCAGTAGATATACCTTTTTTGAAACTGATCCGGTCCGGTCTCCAACGGCGGAAGCTTTGCAGAGGACACAGCCGACAATAGTCATGAAATGACTGAAGAGTGACGTCACTCATAGACTTACTATAGGGCTTCTGTTGTCGGCTGTGTCCTCTGCACCCGCCTCCACAACGAAGCCGCTGCTGACAGCTCAGTGTCGGATTGGCTTAAAAAAAGTTATGTATACTGATTTCTTCTTTACAGGGTTAGATAGGTTAGTGTTAGATTGTGGATCTCTGTAGATGCAGGGATTTTAGTGTTAGGGTGGACTTATCCTTTATAAATCATGTTCTTGCAAATAGGGATGAATTTGCCAAAAGTGAAAGAAAATCCCAAACTTTTGGTTGTCCCAGAACAGGTAAGGGGGGGGGGGGATTTTCCAATGGGGACACCAGTTCTGGTGACAACAAAGGATTTCCTCACTTTGGAGGGATTTCCTCTAACTTACTGTTTTGGCTATGGGAAAGAAAGTGAAAGGAAATCTCCCCAATGGGTCACAGTTGACAAAAAAATCTGAGGGGTTATAACTCTCCCTTACTCTACTCAAAAAGAAAACAAATGCCTTTAGTTCTACTTTAAGAGAGTGAAGATTCTCAACTCCTTTAGTAGATCAGCCCAACTGTCTAAACATGTCATATGGTTATGACCATTACGTTAATAATTCTATAACGCATATGAAGTCAAGGGTTAAGCATTACAGGTAAATATTATTCAGGGGCTGATCAACGTACAGCTATTATTTTGCAAAACCTTAAGACAGTCCTCCAGAAGCTTCACACATTCTTTACCTTTCTCAGTGTATTCCATTTTTGCAGCTAAATTGGGATAAAACCCACATCTGTTCTTTTCTGAAAACTCCATTGAAGTTTCCCTCTGCTATGAATTGTGAAGAAGGGGGCTTTGACGTTAATGTGTACCATAATTAACCTTGTCTGTATGGTGCTGGGAGATCTCATGATCAGTTTTAAACTAGATTTGGATATTGTCTGTCCTAAAAATGATGCAATATATCTAGAAACGTGTTGTCTACATTATATACTAATGAGCATAAGCTCAGTGTCTTGCAGTCTGTCCAACGGCCTGCTCCAAACAATCATCAAGGTAAGAAATATTTTTAAAACTATGTTTAGGTATGCTGTGTGAATGGGAACACATAGGCACATAGTGGTGTTTTCTCAAATTTGACTGCAAAGGTATAAATATGCTTTAAGGCTTTTAAAGAAGCTAAGAAAAAAACAGGATTTTGTTTCTTATAACTTGTTGATCCTATTCCAATACAATCATAGAGCATAAAGGAATTTACATCAACAAGATCTTCTAGAATGGTTTCTGAACATACACAGTATTATCCTGCTGCAGATATCTAAAATATCAAGAAAGATTATTAGCTTTCCAGGGTGTTTAGCCATTGCCATAAATGTGCAATATGCAAACCTTTTTGAAGGACAGCAAGTTTCATTTGGAACTAGGAATGCACCAATACCGATATCGGTATCGGTGCTGATACTACCCATTTCCGCGAGTATCGGTGAAAATTGGCCGATTCCGGAAACCGATAACGGAAGTCGCTTAGGAGCAGACCACCTCTTCTTCCCCTCCGGCCAGTGGCATCCCCGCCAGTGGTGTTGCTATGGGGGCCCGGGCCGGACACACACCGGATGACAATGAACAGCTGCTGGGGAGACACAAGGGCAGCACACCGCTTTTGTTGGTGACAGAGGCGGCGCCAGAGATCCGCAGGGGGGCCGTGAGAGGCAGAGATAATATAGGCAGTGCAAGGAAGGACTCGAGGAACCAGGGAGAGGCTGACCGCCCGGGACAAGGTAAGAGACCGGAGAGTAGGAGCTAATGAAGGTACTGAGTAATCCTTCATCCTACAGTACGGAGCACTGAACATGGCTCGGTCTGGGCACATACCATTCACTCAGATTATGCTGCAATCTGTGCTATCTGTGTCCCCAGTGAGAATGGCAGAGCCAACTGCATGCCTGGACAGGGTGTGTAGCAAACAGCTGAGGGTTAAGGAGCCAGAGGAAGGTGAGGAGAAGGCCTCACCCCTCTCTCACCCCACCCCATCACTCTCTATTACCCCCACTCCCTCTCTGTGTCTTACCCCCACCCCCTCTCTCTGTTTTACCCCCACCCTCTCTCTCACATCCACCCCCTCTCTCTCAGCCCCCCGCTCTCTCCTGTACCATGTAGTCTCTGGCTGTCTCCTGTACCATGCAGTCTCTGGCTGTCTCCTATACCATGCAGTCTCTGGCTGTCTCCTATACCATGCAGTCCCTGGCTGTCTCCTGTACCATGCAGTCCCTGGCTGTCTGATGTACCATGCAGTCCCTGGCTGCCTGCTGTACCATGCAGCCCCTGGCTTTTTCCTGTACCATGCAGCCCCTGGCCGTCTCCTGTACCATGCAGTCCCTGGCTGTCTCCTGTAAAATGCAGTCCCTGGCTGTCTCCTGTAAAATGCAGTCCCTGACTGTCTACTGTACCATGCAGTCCCTGGCTGTCTCCTGTACCATACAGTCTCTGGCTGTCTCTTGTACCATGCAGTCCCTGGCTGTCTCCTGTACTATGCAGTCTCTGACAATCTCCTGTACCATGCCTGCAGTCTCTGGCCATCTCTTGTACCATGCCTGCAGTCTCTGACCATCTCCTGTACCATGCCTGCAGTCTCTGACCGCCTCTTGTAGCATGCCTGCAGTCTCTGACCATCTCCTGTAGCATGTTTACAGTCTCTGACCATCTCCTGTAGCATGTCTGCAGTCTCTGACCATCTTCTGTACCATGCATGAAGTCACTGCTGTTGTTTCTGCCTGTTGCATCTTCCTTCCCTCCTCCAGCTGTCACCTCTGCCCCAATGTCTCCCAATGACCCTCCCATTCTCCTCCTCTTCCCCTCCAGCAATTACAGCCTTTTCCATTCCATCTCTCCCACCCCACAATCCCTATTTTATCCCACTCTCAGCTACGCTGCCCTCACTTACCCCTCTACTCCCCCCACCTCCCAAACCATTCCTCTACCTAATCTTCCAAGGCGATGGGTATCGGTAATTGGTATCGGCGACTACCTGAGGTAAAGTATCGGTACTCATACTTTGTTGCAAAAAAGTGGTATCAGTGCATCCCTATTTGGAACTGTAATTTTCTTACTCATTTTGCAAAAAAAACTCGTTGATCCTGCTGCTCTCTATCTCTACCTTCTGTTCATGTCCTAAATTCAGCTAGGAATTTTGCAGCTGTGGTGCAAACTCTGCACATGCTCAGTTTTCAGTGAGTTTCTATGCTGAGCATTTCCTCCCTATCTCATCTGAGCAGCCCATGTGACTATAGAGTCACACATGTTGGCATATACACAGTGGTAAATGACAGCCCACTCCCTTCCTCCTCCTCCTCCATACCCACTTAGCAGCTAAACACAATGGGGCGGGATATTACATGTAAATTAATGGAGGATTTGCCTTCCTCTTATTATAAGACACAGGCTGGAGGGGCATGACAAAGCCTGTGACTGGCGGAAATCCGCCCAACACCATATTATTGCCAAAAAATAATAAAGATTTGAGTTCAAATATAAATTTCTATGACAACTTTAAACAGTTTATTGATATTAATTATTTATTTTTACTGTGTATTCCAAAGGCTGTTTTTTTTTAATTTTGAACATATGACCAGCAACAGAGGACTAGAAGTCCTACTGCTTATGTTTCCCTGCAGACGGGCTGGGAAAGATTTGGGTCATGTGACAGCTATACATTGATTAGGAAAAAGGTACTTGGATGATTGTTTTATTAAAATAATTACAGTGCCATCATCCACATACATCCACATACAGAAATAGAAGGGACAGCGTAAGTTAAACTGTGTGTATCACTTAAATTATATAATTACATATAGTTGGTAAGGTTGTATAAAGATACCGATCTATCCTGTTCAACCTGAGAATATGTGTGTGACCACTGTTTTCCATATTCCTGTACATTGTATTCCCTAAGAAACACATCTAAAAATGTTTTATTTATCTACACTCTTCACTGACACCATCACCAGTTTATAGGGGTTGTAAAGTCTCATGGTTTTTCACCTTATTGCATTCTATGCATTAAGGTGAAAAACCTTTTGTGCTTCAGTTGCCCCCCAGACCCCCGTTTTTCTTACCTGAACCTGATCCTGCCAGCGGCGAGCACAAGCCCAGTGGCTCCAGCCGCTGTCTTGGGTCCTCACTGGATAGATTGATAGCAGCAGGAGCTATTGGCTCCCGGTGCTGTAAATTAAATCCAGTGACATGGGAGCCAGGGGCGGGGCCGAGTCCTGCTGTCTGTGTCAATGGACACAGCAGCGGGAATTGAGAGCAGGCTCGCACAGGTGCCACCATGGAAAGCGGCTCTCCGTGGGGGAACCTGATGAAGAGGAGAAGCCAGGAGTGCCATCGGGGCACCCCAGAAAAGGAGGATTGGGGCTGCTCTGTTAACAACCCTTGCGCAGAGCAGGTAAGTATAGGCTATATGTTTGTTATTTAAAAATAAAAAATAAAAAAACCTTTACAATCACTTTAAAGGCTAAGTTCACCTTTGTTCACTTTTTTTTCTAAATTCTAGCTCCTCTATGTACCAATATAGCATTAATGTACTTATTTTGCAAAAATAAAACAGCTTTCCATTTATTGTACACACGCTTGTCTCACTGTCTTCATAGCTGTTTAAAAACATTGCTTGATTAGTTCTGCCTTACTTCCTGGACAAACTTTAGGTCATGACACAGGAAGGAGTTGACCAGGTGAGGTTAGATGATGAAGGGTGTGTGCTAATAAGATCAGCTCGTCAACTCCTTCCTGTGTCATGACCTAAAGTTTGTCCAGGAAGTAAGGCAGAAGTAATCGAGCAGTGTTTTTAAACAGCCATGAAGACAGTGAGGTAAGCGTGTGTAAAATAAATGGAAAGCTGTTTTATTTTTGCAAAATAAGTACATTAATGCTATATTGGTACATAGGGGAGCTGGAATTTAGAAAAAAGGTGAACTTAGCCTTTAATGATGAAACAACTTCATTATATGGTTGTGTGTCTTCTTTATAGACCTAAGATTTGCGCATGCTAAATTTATTAGTTTTTTTTTTAAATATTGCAGCAAGAGAGAAAAAAGAAAACATACAAAATACAGTCTCAAAAATAAAAATAAACAGAAAAAAAGAAAAGAACACAATAGTTAAGGCTGCCTGCTTAGGTAACAATGCTAACCGGGTTCATGTTAATAACATAAGGCCCATATCTTGGACGCAATCCGTAAAATTTTAATATCTCATCGGAGAAACAGATTACATTAATGATGAGAAGGATTTTGAACCAGAGCGTGCTGAATAAGGAAGGGAAGATTAGGCATGATTTGAACTTCCTCAGACACACGGGGCAGTAACAGTCCTTTGAATTCACGACTCCTGTGTAAATTTGTATCTGTGCTGATAATAAGCATAGTTCCTGGGAATACTACTGAATGAATTGCCTGCTATAATGTACAAACTCTCTTAAACTGGCAATTACTTGCACTGAAAAAATAGAAACAGGGATGTGCATGCCCAATAAGAGAGATAAAAATTTCACCTTTGTTAATTGTGAAACGACATGAAAAAGAAAAAGTAAATAAGTGTACGTGTATATACTTTTAGGATGGAAAGCATGAGCCCTAGTTATATAGGAGAATAAAAAGATGGGAGAATACACAGATTAATTTAACAACTGTCCTAATCTGATACTCTTTTCTAACCTTTCCCTATAATATATGAATGTCATGTAGGTGGTCACTATCCACAAGGAAACTTCCCTCTCTAAAACAATTTGACTGGTCAATTGCCATGGTATGGTGTCATGCATCCAAGCCACTTGTTGGTCTCTGTCAAAGTATATTTATATATTGTATAACTCTCATATCTCCATTGTAAACTACTAGGCAATTGAGCACTTTAAAGGCTATGCCCTTTCCAGACAGGGTTAGTCCAGCAATGGGTCTCAGGTGACAACAGCCAACGCCTACTCAGGTGTCACTCTATCGCCCTGGTCTCGTGGGTCATGGTCACGGCTGAGGCCAGCGGTACCAGATCTGGTGCTCATTTCAGATCAGAACTAGCACAGGATAGTTGGGAGTGTTATCTCTACAACCTTGGCTCTAACGTCCTGTAACTGTAGCCCTTTGCACCCTTCAAGCCTTCAGTCATCTCCTGAAAGGGGAGGCAGTTTTGTTAAGCATGGGCAATACCACAACAGTCTCCTATGTCAAGAGGCGAGGGGGGACTCAGAGCTCCACCTTGCTCCAGGAAGTTGAGCCTATCATGACATGGGCCCAAAGGAATCTGGTCAACATCCCAGCAGTTTTTCTTCCTGGAAAGCAGAATGTCCTCGTTGTTGTGCAACTAGACAACGAGTGGTCTCTCCACAAGGGAGGGGTTCAAATGGTTCCTGTCCCTGGGGATCGAACCCGAGGTGGACTGGTTTGCGCCCCATGTAACTTCAAGATCAAAACGTATCTCACCTAGGGCTGCTGCAGCCAGGCCTTCGGGGTGGACGCCCTAATGGACTTGGGGGATTTCAGCAAGGCATACGCCTTTCCCCCGCTCCCGATTATCCTCAGGTTCCTGCAGAGACCTCGTACGGAGGCTGTCGAGATAGTGGTAGTGGAGCCCTACTGGCTGAACAGGCCGTGGTCTCCTCCCCTAACTCAGCTCAGCTTTTAGGACCCGGTAACTCTTCCCCTCGGGCCGGACCTTCTGTCCCAGGGATCAGTCCTGCATCCTTGTACAGCTCTTTTGGGGCTGATGGTCTGGTTCTTGACAGAGAGAGGCTGGGAGCCCTTGGCTGGGCGTCGGGCGTCTTTTTCCACTCCCGTAAGTTCAAGAAGGGCGAATAGTGTCTACAGTTGAACTTGGGCCAGGTTGGTGGAGTTCTCATCTGCTGCGGGTAGATCTTATAGAAACCTGGAAATTCAAAACATCCTGGAATTGTTAGGGCTAGATCTGACTCTGTCAGTGAGTTCCCTCTCAGAGGTTCTGTGTCTCGGCCTTTTCGGTCTTCTCTGGAGTTTCCTGGGCCACTCACCCTCTGGTCTAGCAGTTATTCAGAGGGGCAACAGGACTCAAGTCCCAAAGGAGCCCCAAGTGGGATCTTCCCTTTATTCTGAGCTCTCGCTCGGGACTGGATACTTCTGAAGCCTACACAGCTCCTATTAAAGATCTCCTAGTGAAGACCATATTCCTTGTGGCCATCACATCAGCCAAGTGGGTCTCAGAGATAGGGGCCTTCTGCCGCAAAGAACCATTCTTTGTCCTTTCTCCCGGATCGGGTGGTGCTCATACCCATGCTCGATTCAAATCCGATGGTCAGGTCGGTCTTCCATAAAGGTCAGATATTGTACTGCCCACGTTAGAGCTTCTGGGGCATCGGGAGCTCACCCACTGGGCGTAGGAGAAACACTACCTGCAAATTACTTCTTCCTTTAGACGCTTGGATCATCTGTTTGTCCTGTACTATGGGAGAAGCAAGGGGAAACGTGCCTCTTCCAGGACAATTGCGGCCTGGGTCATCCAAGCTGCCCAGCAAGCATTCAGAGCTAAGGGCTTGGCTCCTTCAAAGATGGTAACGGCACATTCAACCAGGGTTTAGGTGACTTCCTGGGCGCCGGCCCGACATGTGGCTCCAGACGTGATCTGCAGGGCGGCCTTGTGGGCCTCCATTAATACTTTCATGATACGTTATGATGTGAAACTGGCTTCCTTGTCTTCACAAATCTTGGCCGGGGTATCCTGTCAGTTGACGGGGCAAGTTAAAATTAATTTTGTTCAGTATGCCCACCCGTGTGGTTTGGCTAGTTATTTCCCACACGTAGGCTGCCATGGAGTCTGTCAGGAAAACGGAAAATTTCCTATCAAATACTTACCGTAATTTTTCCTTTCCTGATGGACTCCATGGCAGACGGAGTTTTCCACCCATGGATCAAGAGTTGGCTAATTACGGAACGCAGTCTCTAGCTGGAAGCTCACATTTATGGGAACGGGGTCCTATAGCATTGACGAGGAGGTGGGGTTAACCCACACGTAGGCTGCCATGGAGTCCATCAGGAAAGTAAAATTACGGTAAGTATTTGATAGGAAATTTTCCGTTATTTTCAACTTTATGTTATTAGAAAAATACAATAAACTAAATTTTAGTCAAAATTTTTGCCAAAATGCATTCAGCCACATGTCTCGGGTAAAAAAAAAGTAAAGTAGCGTATATTTATTGCTTTGTGCAAACATTATAGCGTCTACAAACTAGGGTACATTTTCTGGAATTTACGCAGCTTTTATTTTATGACTGCCTACCTAATTTCCTGAGGTGCAAAAATGGAGGGACAGTACAACCCCCCCCCCCCCCCAAATGACCCCATTTTGTAAAGAAGACACCCCAAGGAATTTGCTGAGAGGCATGATGAGCACAGTGAATATTTTATTTTTTTGTCATAAGTGATTGAAAAACGACAAAAAAAATAAAAAAAATTTACACAAAGTTGTTACTGAAATTATATATTGCTCACACATGCCATGGGTATATGTGGAATTACACCCCAAAATACATTCTGCTGCTTCTCCTGAGTACAGGGATACCACATATGTGAGACTTTTTGGTAGCCTATCCGTGTACGGGACCCCGAAAACCAATCACCGTCTTCAGGATTTCTAAGGGCAATAATTTATGCCTTCACCCCACGCTACCTATCTCAGTTGCGGAGGACATGAAATGCCCAGATAGCAAATAAAAAAAACAAATTACCCCATTTTGGAAAGTAGACACGCCAATGAATTTGCTGAGAGGCATGTTGTGCCCATGGAATATTTTATTTTTTTGTCATAAGTGATTGAAAAATTACAAAAAAAAAAAAAAAATTACACAAAGTTGTCACTGAAATGATATATTGCTCACACATGGCATGGGTATATGTGGAATTACACCCCAAAATACATTCTGCTGCTTCTCCTGAGCACAGATGAAAGGTTTTACCCCATTAAACAAAAAAAATAAACGATAGACCCGTAAAGTACAGGAGGCGTTGACTCTATCCATCGCACCCCACTTCCGTATTTAATAACGGGAATCTTTAGGACTTCTGCCACTAACCAAAAGCCCCAGGGCATGTGCCTATCC
>BLSH010523637.1:213016-225638 GCA_018402905.1 Glandirana rugosa
TGTGTTGATTTATTTTGAGGGAACAGCAAATTTACACTGTTATACAAGCTGTACACTCACTACTTTACATTGTAGCAAAGTGTAATTTCTTCAGTGTTGTCACATGAAAAGTTATAATAAAATATTTACAAAAGTGTGAGGGGTGTACTCACTTTTGTGAGATACTGTATAAACCCTTCCATGAAAGAACAAACATGTCAAATGGTCTTTTAGAGCTTGTCAAACATTGTATTTTTTCTGTGGTCACTAGAACTAGTATAGCACTTGACAACAATGTAACATATCCTGTTGCACAGTTTATTGTTTTTCTTCTGATTGTATACGTACTTGACGGAAAATAAAGAATGAAAAAGATAACCTTTTCCAAAGCTGGAAATGTAACTTGGTCACTTGAAGAAAAAAAATGTACAAGCACAACCTTCACCCTCTTTGAAAACCATGTCAGAAAAACCAGTGAACATCAGCTAAAGTTATATGCAAAAGCCAGAGTTCTGCTGTCTTCCAAGCCTGCTTGTCTGTCCTTTAAAGCAGTTGTCTACCCCTTAAAGTCATTTTTACCTAC
Source organism: Glandirana rugosa (assembly GCA_018402905.1). Lineage (NCBI taxonomy): Eukaryota > Metazoa > Chordata > Amphibia > Anura > Ranidae > Glandirana > Glandirana rugosa. Next base: position 213,579 of record BLSH010523637.1, read on the forward strand.
AGGTAAGCCTATAATAAGGCTTATCTGTAGGTAAAATGAATATCTCCTAAACCTGTACGATTTTGGAGATATTCCACTTGTAATGCAGCCGCTGATGTCACAGTGCATTCGCAGTGATGGCCCGGCGAAGGCCCGGCACATATCGCCAGACCCTGCCGGAAAGTCGGGCTCCCGCGCATGTGCGGGAGTGACTTCTCGCGGCTCTGGCCACTCACAGCGCAGGAGCTGGGAACCCAGAAGAATGCACACTGCGAAGATGTCCGCTCCCTCTGCAGGGACCGGGCAGCCCTGCGGGAGCTTCGTTCTAGGGTGAGTATTTCATAATCAGCTAGTATGCTGTGCATACATACTAGCTCAATATGCCTTTTGCCTTACAGGTTTTTTTTTTTTTTGAGTAGACAACCGCTTTAATATGATGATTAGCCCAACTGTCTGATGGTGAGACTCAGGGGGGCAGCAACTAACTGGACTTTCACAGGAAAAATAAAGAGTATAAGATAACTTTAGTTGGGTCTGCTGATGAGTTTTGTGCGGTTTCTCTTCTTATGCATTTTTAACATATGTTTAATGTGTTGGTTACTAGGTTTATGACAATTTTTAAGTGATCCAAGAAGGGTCTCTAAGCTGTAAAGCAGGCCATACATTAGGAAAGAAAATAGCTTGATTCTCTCATCAACACAGTCAGTGTTGATGGGGAATACCTCTTTCTGTGCTATTGTATTCTGACAACTGGAGGTGTCCCAGTTGTCAAAATGCAATGATTATTGCTGTCAGTGATAAAATGAAAAAAATCCTGACAGGCTGGTTGGACTGAAGTTGATCATAAGATCAATAGAATTGAGAGTCTGCATCATCACAGAGTGGTACTGTGGATCCAGAGAAGGGTACCATGTGCCACGTCCCAATAAAGGATCTGTGAAGACATTGTGTTCGAATATGGACTTTTTAGGCACAGTCATACAAATGTAAAATCTATAAAGCATATATTTTATTTATAATAATTTAAAAGACTCAATTGTATAACAGAACACTAATACACACGCTAGAAATTTGTTCTAATAAAGATGATAAATGATGAATATTTCCACTAAGACAGACAACAGCACTATAAAGTACAAACATGGTAACCCGTCATGGTGATCAGGTACATTCCAATAGTGCTTAATTTTGTTGCAGTGGGATGGCAAGAATCTTCAGTCGCTCTACATGTTGCGCGTTGATAAGATCATAAGATCAACTTCAAACCACCCAGCCTGCTTTCATCAGGGGTGTTGGACTATGGCCCTCCAGTTGTTCTGGAACTACAATTCCCATCATACCTAGTTATGTCTGTGAATGTTATAGTTTTACAATACCTCATGGGACTTGTAGTTCCACAACAGCTGTAGGGCCGTAGTTTGGACATCCCTGCCATAAATGAATCTAAATTTGGTTGGTTCCTGTAAAACCAGCCGAAGTTTGATCAATCTATGGCCAGCTTAAGTGAAAGTTAAACACATTTCCAATAAAGTATTTTTTTAACTATTATCCCCTTAGTGACTGAGGGTAAGACAAATGTTAATGCCTGAACACAATTTTGCAACTTTAACATGTGTTAGTAAAACCCTACATATCATCCGAACTACTTTGTGCATCCAGGTGGATTATATTGCATTTTTTTCAAGACAGATTGGACTTTATTTTGGTTGTAAATGGTAATGGATATCTCATGATTTATTTTTTTTATTATCAAAGGAAATCTGGTCCAAAATAGTGATTTTTTTTTAAATGTAGCTGTATATTTCTTGCTACTACCATTGACCTACCACCAAAGAACAATCCAAAATAAATTCTCCTGCTTCTGATGATCGCAGTGATATCACATATTGTATGTTTGCTGTTGCTTGTATGCATAGTACATTTCAGGAACAATAGTGCACATTTTGCTTCTTTTTTTTGCCCTACCTAAAACTTTCTGACACTAACTGATACTGATACAAATTTTTAAAAAATGCTTTTCCCAAAAAATCTTGCCCAAAGTATACTGACCATGACCTTTGACCCCAACCCTATCCTTTAGCCCTTATTGACCCAAACACTAACCCTGGCACTGACCTAGATCAACCCCTGATCTAGCAATTTTTTCTTTATTTTTTTCTTTTTTGTATTATTTTTTACACACTTTTGTTTATTTACCTCTTTTTCCCTGCAAGGAGAGAGAGATGCAATGGGGTTTATTTACTAAAACTAGAAAGTGAAAAATCTGGTGCAGCTGTGCATGGTAGTCAATCAGTTTTTAAATTCAGCTTGTTCAATTAAGCTTTGACAATAACACCTGGAAGCTGGTTGGTTTCTATGCAGAGCTGCACTAGATTTTGTACTCTCCAGTTTTAGTAAATCAACCACAATGTATCTCTCCCTCCATTCAGAGAGAAAGAAAACACAGGGGTGGGCTGCACAGTGACTGATCACTGTGATAGCCAGTCAGAGGCTAGCACAGTAATCAGGTGACCCGGAGCCGTAAGTCCTAGGTCCCGATCATTAGTATGGGACCCATGGCTCCTGGTGAGAGCCCAGTCTGGGAGTGTGCTCTGCAGCATATGTTATGCATATACGCGACCCCCCTGGATAAAGGCCCACTTCAGTGAGACTGTATATATGCATAATGCCAGTGGGAAGGGGTTAAGATGTAACTCTGGCAATAGAAATATTTTGTGCAGGTCCCAATCCAACTTGCTTGTCTATGTTATTTCCTGTACAAAGTGTTCCTTGTAGTTTTTCAGATGTACCACTTGACCTCTGAGAGTTAGGATTTCTGAACACTACTGTGTGGGCCAAAATTCAGCAACTGCTTAATGTATCAAAACATTTTTATAATGTACACCAAGGAGATATGAAGGTATTTTCCTTCAAGGGAGCAGAGATAGTTTAACAGGAGGTTACCTGGATTTTAGATTAAGGAGCAGAATGCCTTCTGGTATGAACTATAGATGGGATGTAAATGTACATATTGAAGGTTGGAACAGTTATTTTTGGACTATGTATACAGTCTCAGGATATAGCATCTCTTATACATGTGGGAGGGGGGTATTATAAATTTACACAGAGGATTGTTTGATAGTCATGCTACTTGATCAGCTTTCTTCCAATTATGGATCTCTCTCTGTCTGTTAAGCAGAAATAACTTTCTGGGGCTCCGATAGCTACATCACTGCGGCTGACTTTATGGTCGTAGTAATAGTATAGTCTTCTATTAATATCCGAAGAGCCATGAACAAAAAAACAAAAAGCTACACACTATACCACTAGCATTTTTCAACCAGGATTCCATAGACCTTAGGGTTCCTCTAGAGTAGTGGGTATCAACTTATAAACTACAGGGGGCCTCAAATGTGGCCCCTTACATCACCAAACGCCTGCACATAATTTTCAATATATGTAATGTGTCAGGACCCGGGTCTGAACCTGCAAGCTCTGCTGTGTCTAGCGATGTCTCATCGCTGAGCCAGCTGGGATGCTGGACAGCTCCCTGGACAATTCCTTGAATGATCTTGTATTGAACCTTGCTTTTCTTGAACTTTGAACTATTTGCTCCTCCCTGATATAAGCCATGTCTTTGCACTTCCTGTGTGCCAGATTATTGTGCTTTCTCCAGCCAATATTCCGCTCTTGTCACTCTTGCTGCCGTCCGCATCAATGATACCCCTCATTACTGACCTTTGGCTCGATTATGCTTCTTCTTGATCCCAGCCTGCAACCACTTGTTACCGACCTTTGGCTTGTTTACTTATGTGGCAGAGTGTTGCCTTGCCTGGGTCTAATGAGTAAAGATGATGCAGGATTCTCAACCTGGCAAGTTGATGGGCTCCAGGGGATTCTTGCAGTTGAGAGGAAACTGGCTTTTCAGTTTCCTCGTTTCATCTTAAAGTCTGTTTCGGGACCTGGAGCCCAGGGATTTCTTAGAGATCAGGGTGGGATGAAATCCCCAGTCCTGGGTCTGGGTTTTGGGACCTACCAGGACTCTGATTTTCCAGCTGGGTGGAGGCCTGCTAAGAGCAGTCAGGACCAGGCTTCTGAGTCACACACACTGGAGAGACAGGCGGTCTCCAGGGAACTAAGATTGCAGGAGGCAGTCTGGTCGTCCACATCTGCGAGGAGGCAGGTGTGACCACATCTGCGTGGCCGTTTACAAGCCAGAAGGGCTAGGATATTGCTTTAGCCAGGAGGGCTACTGAACATTATAGCCATGAGAGCTATTGATCGCTTATAAGCCAGGAGGGCTAGGATGTTGTTATAGTCAGGAGAGCTACTGAACGTTAATGAGCCAGGAGGCCGAAGGTTTGCATTTGTACAGCGATGGTGGAACCCCCTGTGCAGGAAACCCTGTGATTGTTTTCCTTGAACTTTCTTATAAATAAACATGGGCTACCATGCCCTTAAACAGAGATCCTGGCTGGCGTGAACTCACTAAAATGCATATACCACGAGAGCTAAACACCCCCATGCCACACTTACTACACTTCTTCTTGATCCCTACTTGCTATATCAGCAAGTGATGTTTCCCGAGCTACCCTATTGGGTTATAGATTATTCAGTGTAACAGTCCATCCCTAGTACTGCCTCCATCCTAGGGGAACAAGGTTAATAGCTCAGGTGGGTGATGTGTGTTGTTGCTACGGCTTGACCTGGTAGTGGCTGCATTTAAGCAGGGTGAATGTCCCGAGCAAGGTTGAAGTGCTAGCGTAACAGCAGTCAGAGTACATGGGGGATCTCACCACTTCTGTAATGTCCCACTACATTCACCTCGCATTCCCTGTGCTGGAGCCGCGAACCCGGAAGAAGCCACACAGCGAAGATGTCCGCTCCCTCTGCAGGGACCGGGCAGCCTTCAGGGAGCTTCATTTTAAGGTTAGTATTTCATAATGAGCTAGTATGCAGTGCATACCAGCTCATTATGCCTTTGCCTTACACGTTTTTATTTTTTACCGTTGGATAGACCAGTGGTTCTCAACCCTGTCCTCAAGTACCCCCAACAGGCCATGTTTTGGGAATTTCTCTTAGATAAAATAGCTGTCCTAAATACCAAGCCATTGACTCTTATTTAAAGCACCTGTGCAAGATAAAGGAAAACCTGCAAACATGGCCTGTTGGGGGAACTTGAGGACAGGGTGGAGAACCACTGGGGTAGACAACCACTTTAAATAACTAGCCTCTCGCCACTAGATGTCATACATTCACGCTCCTCCTTGTTGTCATTCATCACACTGGCACTAAACGACCTGTCACCTGTGTGTAATTTAATCTCAGTATAAATATAGCTGTTCTGTGAAGCCCTGTTAGAGAGCCTTAGTAACCAAACAGCATCACGAAGGCCAAGGAACACACCAGACAGGACAGGGATAAAGTTGTGGAGAAGTTATAAAGCAGGGTTAGGTTATAAAAAAAATCCCAAGCTTTGAACATCTCACTGAGCACTGTTCATTACATCTTCCGAAAATGGAAAGAGTATGGCACAACTGCAAACCTACCAAGACATGGTAAAACTACCATAAACCGACAGGCCGGGCAAGGAGAGCATTAATCAGAGAAGCAGCCAAGAGGCCCATGGTAAGTCTGAATGAGCTGCAGAGATTCACAGTTCAAGTGGGAGAATCTGTCCACAGGACAGATTTGCACTCCACAAATCTGGGTTTTATGGAAAAGTGGCAAGAAGAAACCCATTGTTGAAAGAAAGCCATAAGGAGTCCCATTTGCAGTTTGCGAGAAGCCATGTGGGGGAAACAGCAAACATGTGGAAGAAGGTGCTCTGGTCAAATGAGACCAAAATTGAACTTTTTGGCCTAAAAGCAAAACGCTATGTGTGGTGGAAAACTAACACTGCACATCACCCTTAACACACCATCCCACCATGAAACATGGTGGTGGCATCAAGTTGTGGGGATGCTTTTCTTCAGCAGGGACAGGGAAGCTGGTCAGAGTTGATGGGAGGATGGATGGAGCCAAAAAGTCTGCAAAAGACTTGAAAATGGGGAGGAGGTTCACCTTTCAGTAGATCCTAAACATACAGCCAGAGCTACAATGGAATGGTTTAGATCAAAGCATATTCATGTATCAGAATGGCCCAAAGTCCAGACCTAAATCCAATTGAGAATCTGTGGCAAGACTTGAAAACTGCTGTTCACAGACGCTCTCCATCCAGTCTAACAGAGCTTGAGCTATTTTGCAAAGAAGAATGGGCAAAAATGTCACTCTCTAGATGTGCAAAGCTGGTAGAGACATACCCAAAAAGACTTACAGCTGTAATTGTAGCGAAAGGTGGTTCTACAAAGTATTGACTCAATTTTGAAAACCATTTATCATTTTCCTTCCACTTCACAATTATGTGCCACTCTGTGTTGGTCTATCACATAAAATCCCAATAAAATACATTTACGTTTTTGGTTGTAACATGACAAAATGTGGAAAATGTCAAGGGGTATGAATACTTTATCAAGGCACTGTAAGTATATTACAATAATAATACTGAATAACATATATATTTTAAATTTCAATTACATAAAAATTGTAGTTCAAGAATTTAACAGTTGCAATATTAAAGAGTGACATAGTCTATCCCCCAAAAAATACTGTAGCTGCTGACTTTTAATATAAAAACACTTACTCACTGATGTCTCCAGTCTGCCTGGAGTTTGCATACAGGAGGTTGTCCTGCATCACTTCTTATAGCCACAAGGTACTCTATTGGATATCAGCCCTGCAGTGATTGGTGTTATTAGAGTATTGAAATCATGCGCTGGAAGCTTCTTGCATACAGCAATATGCTTTACTTTCATGGAGAAATATTAGAACATGTCTTTACATCATGGAGACAGAAAGAGAACAACAAACAAGTACACACTGAACATAGACAGAATATCCTGTGAATTCATTACCACAGAATACACACTATAGCACTGCAGTGCCACCTGCTACATAGATAGGTATAATGCATACAATATACAGTATCTCACAAAAGGGAGTACACCCCTCACATTTTTGTAAATATTTTATTATATCTTTTCATGTGACAACACTGAAGAAATTACACTTTGCTACAATGTAAAGTAGTGAGTGTACAGCTTGTATAACAGTGTAAATTTGCTGTCCCTCAAAATAACTCAACACACAATCATTATTGTCTAAACCTCTGGCAACAAAAAGGAGTAAAACCCCTAAATGAAAATGTCCAAATTGGGCCCAAAGTGTCAATATTTTGTGTGGTCACCATTATTTTCCAGCACTGCCTTAACCCTCTTGGGCATGGAGTTCACCAGAGCTTCAGAGGTTGCCACTGGAGTTCTCTTCCACTCCTCCATGACGACATCACGGAGCTGGTGGATGTTAGAGACCTTGCACTCCTCCACCTCCCGTTTGAGGATGCCCCACAGATGCTCAATATGGTTTAGGTCTGGAGACATGCTTGGCCAGTCCATCACCTTTACCCTCAGCTTGTTTAGCAAGGCAGTGGTCCTCTTGGAGGCGTGTTTGGGGTTGTTATCATGTTGGAACACTGCCCTGCAGCCCAGTCTCTGAAGGGAGGGGATCATGCTCTGCTTCAGTATGTCACAGTACATGTTGGCATTCATGGTTCCCTCAATGAATTGTAGCTCCCCAGTGCCGGCAGCACTCATGCAGCCCCAGACCATGACACTCCCACCACCATGCTTGACTATAGACAAGACACACTTGTCTCCTCACCTGGTTGCTGCCACACACGCTTGACACTATCTGAACCAAATAAGTTAATCTTGGTCTCATCAGACCACAGGACATGGTTCCAGTAATCCATGTCCTTAGTCTGCTTGTCTTTAGCAAGCTGTTTGCGGGCTTTCTTGTGCATAATCTTTAGAAGAGGCTTCTTTCTGGGATGATAGCCATGCAGACCAATTTGATGTAGTGTGCGGCGTATGGTCTGAGCACTGACAGGCTGACCCCCCCACCCCTTCAACCTCTGCAGCAATGCTGGCAGCACTCATACGTTTAGTTCCCAAAGACAACCTCTGGATATGACACTAAGCACGTGCACTCAACTTCTTTGATCGACCATGACGAGGCCTGTTCTGAGTGGAACCTGTCCTGTTAAACCGCTGTATGGTCTTGGCCACTGTGCTGCAGCTCAGTTTCAGGGTCTTGGCAATCTTCTTATAGCCTAGGCCACCTTTATGTAGAGCAACAATTCTTTTTTTCAGATCCTCGGAGAGTTCTTTGCCATGAGGTGCCATGTTGAACTTCCAGTGACCAGTATGAGAGACTGAGAGCGATAACGCCATATCATCATAACTTCTTTGTGTATCTAGGTGGATTATACCTTGTTTTTCTCAGAACAAATTGGGCTATTATTTGGTGGTAAATGGTAATTGATAGCCCCTGATTTTTTTTATTATCTAAGGAAAACTGGCCCAAAATAGTAAAAAAATATATATTTTTTTTAATTTAACTGTATATTTCTTGCTACTACCATAACCTACCACCAATGAACAAAATAAATTCTCCTGCTCCTGACGATTGCAGTGATACCACATATGTGTACGTTATTTGTACCCGTAGTACAGCCCAGAAACAATAGTGCACATTTTGCTTCTTTTTTTTTTTTTTATCCTTTAACTTAAAACACTGACGCTGATACTAATTTAAAAAAAAATCCTGTCCAAAAAATACTGACCCTGACCTTGACCCAAACACTAGCTCTGGGGCTGACCTAGATCAAGTCTTGATCTAGGTATATATTTTTTTTCAATTTTAATTTTAATTTTTTCTACACACACTTTTTTTTTCTATCTCTGCAAGGACAGAGAAAAATACAATGTATGTGTCTCATCCATTCACTGAGACAGAAAACACGGGGATGGGCTTCACAGTGACTGATCTCTGTGATAGTCAATCAGAGGCTATCATCAGGAGGTCCGGAATCGGACGTCATATGTCCCAATCATTAGAACGGGGCCCTGGCTCTTGTGAGACCCCGGTCTCTATGCTGGAAGTGTGCCTTGTGGCGTGTTCCCAGCACAAAGGGAGATATACACATATGCGGCCCATGGAAAAAAGCCCAGTCCAGAGGGGCCACATATTTGCATACAGGCAGCGTGAAGGTGTTAAAAACAGCTCAAAGGTCTTTCAAAACATGGTTACAGCCATAAAATACAATCATCATAAAACAACAGATGAGTGTTGCATTATTAAAAGGTACTGATGCGCTTAGATTTCAGTGGCTGCTTTGCGTCCATGTACACTGAACTTAAAGCAATTGTTACCCCAACATTCATATTCCCGATATGTGCCTGCTGTACCATGTACATGTATGAGAAAGTATCCTGTTCTCTTTGTATTACTTTCTTTGTGTGAAATCCCTGGTGTTTCTGCCAGTCCCTGTGCTTTCCTAATAAAAACTGACCACACGTAGGCTTCATGTACACTATAGCTCCTAAGCTTGAGTTTAGGAGCTTTTGGCATTTTTTTGCCAAAGCTCCTAAACTCAACTCCATAAAAGCCTATGTGTCAATGTACACATAGGCTTTTAGGATCGTTTAGGAGCTGCTGTGGTTAGGGCAGGATCAACCTCCTTCAACCTCCCTCTCCTGAACATGGAAGAATCGTGTTCAATATAGGAATGTTTTGACTGCTGGCCGGTGGTCAAAGCAGGCTATGTGTACATGAAGCCTAAGCAGGAGAGCACACCATGGTCAGTTCTCTGGCTATGCTGGGAACTCAGCCTGCTCTCCTCCAATGATAAGACTTGTCCTGACCAGTGGCGGCTGGTGCTCAACATTTTGGAGTGGGGGGCAGCAAACAAACCTCCCCTGTCACTTACCTTAGGAGATGAAGAGGAGAAATAAGGCTGCTGCTCCTCGCTCCAGCCGAGGGAAGAGTCGGGGCTTCTCCTCCTGGCCTAATAGACAGACTTCTGGCTGAACAAACAGGCTTCTCCTCCTGGTCGAACAGGGAGTGGGTCCTGAGACTCTCTAGCCAGTCGGGTCTCAGGACCCGCTTCCCGATAGGCTGGGAAGAGAAGCAGTAAGACATTAGTGAATATTAATTATTCAAGCCCACCCTCTTACAAGCCAATTAGAGCCTCCGGCTCTAATCATGTGCTTCAAAAAAATAAAGCACACATAGAAATCCATGTGTACGGAGCCCTGCATGTAGATTAGGGGCCGGGCACATGGATTGGGGGGCAGCGCCCGTGCGCTCCTAAAGGATGGGCCACCACTTCTTCCGACACGCCCCCGCTGCACAACCAATCACTGGGAAGCTCAGTGTGCTGCTGCCTCTCTTCCCCCAGCTCTTATGCAGCTGAGAACAGAGGAAATTTGACCACTTACAAAAAAAGGTACTTATCATTTTTTTTCTATATATTGTGACAGCAGGCGGGGTAAATCACCTGGTTGTGTCCAGGACGGCAGGTATGTGTGTCCGAGGTTCAGGCTTTATACTGATTTTTTCCACTAGGGGGAAGTGCTGGGAGTTTTGCAGGGGTAGAGGTATGAGCACAGCTGAGTGGAGCTGGCTCATTTAGGCATAGAGGAGTTCTCCACTCTGGAACCAGTTTCTGTGCCAGCAGATTGGGGAGCGTAACATCCTGAACGGTAAGGCCTGTGTGGCTGAGTGTGCCCAGTGAGAGATAGGAGCTAGGTACAGCGGTAGGCTGTACCTAGCTGACAGACAGGGAAACCTGTCGTGCAGTTAGTGGCCAAGTGGCCTAGGATTTATTTTGTTGTTTGTTTTGTTTTGCTGTTTTTTCACCTTGTAAATAGTGTAAATAAACTGCCCTGTTGATTTCACTTACAACTGCTGTCTTGCTGTGCCTAAATTGTGTAGTGAACCCTTCCAGGGGGTCACACACACCTGCTGCCGAGCTAACCCCCCTACAATATATAAAAAAATGTTTTGCCTTTCATTTCAATTTTAAACTGAATGTGTTGTTTAACAAGTATTTTGTTATTTGTTTTGTTTTGCTGTTTTTTCACCTTGTAAATAGTGTAAATAAACTGCCTTGTTGATTTCACCTACAACTGCTGTCTTGCTGTGCCTAAATTGTGTAGTGAACCCTTCCAGGGGGTCACACACACCCGCTGCTGAGCTAACCCCCTTACAATATATACAAAAATGTTTCGCCTTTCATTTCAATTTTAAACTGAATGGGTTGTTTAAACACTTGCCGACCGTGTAATGTATATAGTTGGGATTCATTGTTCTGGGTGGACGTACCATAACGTCCTCCCAGAACCGCGCTCCCGCGCGCCCCCTGGGGCGCGCATCTGGGAGCATCCGTGACCTCCGGGTTCGTGAGACCCGGCGCATCATGGTAAATGGGTGATGCAGCGGCCGTTTACCACGTGATCGCTCCGTCAAATGACGGAGCATCACATTTAAACAAGCCGGCGGAAGTGTCGGCTTGTCTCTCCCCTCTCCGCACCGATCGGTGCAGTGTGACAGGAGAGGGGAGAGAGGTGGGGAGAGAGGAGATGCAGCGGTGCTGTGGGCAGGATCTGAAGTGCCCACAGCACCACTATGTGCCAGGCAGGGACCTTCATCCACCCATGCAGCCTCAGCCATGCAGCCTCATCCATGCACCCTCATCCATGCCCACCCATCTGTGCCCACCCATCAGTGCCCACCCATCCGTCACTCATGCATCCGTGCTCACCCATCCGTGCCCACCATCCATCACCCATGCATCCGTGCTCACCCATCAGTCACCCTTGCATCCGTGCTCACCCATCCGTGTCCACCCATCCGTCACCCATGCTCACCCATCCGTCACCCATACATCCGTGCTCACCCATCTGTCACCCATGCATCCGTACCCACCTATCTGTCACCCATGCATCTGTGCTCACCCATCCGTCACCCATGCGTCCATGCTCACCCATCCGTGCTCACTCATCCGTCACCCATGCATCCGTGCTCACCCATCCATCACCCATGCATCTATGCCCACCCATCCATGCTCACGTACCCACTACCTACCCACTCGTGCCTACGTACCCACTGCCTACTCACTCGTGCCTACCCACTCGTACCTGCGTACCCACTGCCTACCCA
>BLSH010523637.1:248846-269330 GCA_018402905.1 Glandirana rugosa
CCGGCCGGCTGTAGACTTCAAACACTCAATGGCAGTGACGTCAGCGCGTCTTCCCCGACGTACGTTTCATCTACCGAGACATAGTCATGGGGCTGGAAGACGCGCCGCTGACAGTCGTACAAGGGAGTTGTATGAGCAGACTAGAAAACTTGGTCGTACCAACAAGCTCTCATACGACCGTTGTACCGTGTGTACAGAGCAGTTCGTACAACAAAGTTGTATTGTGCAAAACACGCATGCTCCAAAGTCAGGAATGGCCGGATGCTAATTACATGCACCTGAACGTTCTTCTGTGCTCGTACGATCGTGTAGTGCAGTCAGTATGCTACATACAACAGCCAACGTACGATTTGACACGGTCGTACATGCGATCGTCGTCCCGTGTGTACGGGGCTTTACACTCCCACACTCCTGAAAGGCTGCCAACAATATGGCAGCCTCAGATCCCACGTACCCTGGTCTCTTCGGCCACTCCTCTATCACAATATGGTGGCCAGATCCAGCACATGAGCAGTAGGGGCAGTACAGACTGACAACTATAACTCATGCGCAGAATCTCCCCACCATATTGAAGTGGCATTTATTCAATGACATGGCTTCCTTGCTGTGCATGCACCTGGCATCTTGGAGTCTGAATAGACTGGCAGGTGAATAGACCGAGATGCGCACAGGTGCCGATTACTTGTTAATGGCAACCCAGACACATGTGAATGAATAAGTTCCAGTGTGAATCAGCCCGGAAGATACGTTTTTTTAATAAACTGTATTCTCCATTCTGACTCTTTAAGCTGGGTTCACATGGTCAGATTATCGTCCATTTTTTGTTGCATGCTAGTCTGATATCGAAAGGGAAGAGGTTACTCAACATATGAAAATTTTTGTTTAATTATTTTGTATGTGTTCTTTCATTTCTGAGCATGTGCAGTCTTGCTCTAGAGATTTTTTTCAGACGAAAACAGTACTAATTAAACGAATATCGGACGTTGTGTTCGCAAACGACAAAAAATTTCGAGCCTGCACATCAAGTTTTTGTCGTCCGAAAATTCGTAATCAGCTGTCGAGAGCACCATACTAACGATCAGAAAATCAGCAGATCGTTCACCGGACGAAATTTTACTTCTGATTTTATGATCGTGTGTATGGGCCTTTAGGACCACCCAATCCATATATTTTTCACCCTTCCAAGCAGAAGTACACGTGTTTTAATTGGCAGCAGCCTTAGCCAAAACAACTACAGCAATTGAAAAATCCAACCGCAATAATCATTCAAGTGAATTTTTTCTCCTTTCATGTGCATTGCAATCATCAGTAACTGTAGGTTGCATCAGTTGTCCTGTGAATGCCAACTGCAATTCAGCAATCGCCCACCAGGCTTGATAAAGGAACGAGAGGGGTATAAAATCCTTAGTGTATGACCATGAAAAAAGCACTGCAAGGGAAATTTCTGAATTAAATATTGCAGCAAAAGCTTGTTTTGTCTTTTTATGTTTTAATGGACGATTGATTTTTATCTTGTTATCTTTGGCCAGAGTTCTGCTTTAACTATACAAATCCAGTATCTGTATGTGTGAGTGTGTCAATGTCTGTATCCTGTAATTCAATAACATAGTTGATTAGTGGTGATAAAATATGGGTTAGATTTAAAAACTAGAAACTATTTAAAAAAAAAAAAGGATATATAATATCACAGAAATGCATACTGAGAGTTTTTATACAGGTTATAAAATACAAGTTCTAAATTCAGTCTCTCCTGGGGTTGGACAAGGTAACAGAAACACCACATGAAAAAGGGGTTTATAGAACATATAAAGAACTTTTCTACCTTTCAAAATATTTTTACTTCCATATAGCCAGTTTTGTGAGCTGCACACCTTGCCCAATTCAGTAGCCAGCAATGTGACACAGCTTTTGGCTCACGGTGCATAACATTCAGTTAGAAATCTTTTGTGCTGCAGAGTTCAGGTAGATAACATTAAAATATATTTCAGGTGGTTATGCTAGCAGTATTTTAAAATGCATGTAGTGATATTTTTTTAATAAATACTTGTTTTATTTACCCGAAGTTCTAATTTTAATGTCCTCCCCACATTAAAGTGATACTATAGGCTCAATTTTTTTTTTAAATAGCAAGCATGTTATACTTATCCCCTCTGTGCAGCGGTTTGGCACAGAGTGGCCCCGATCCTCCTCTTCTGGGGTTCCCCAGTGGCACTCCTGGCTCCTCCTCTTCTTGAATGCCCCATCAGGGAAGCCCTTTCCCTGGGGTCACTCGTGAAGGCGCGCTCCCGAGTCCTGCTGCTGCGTCCATTGACACAGACAGCAGGACTTGGCCCGCACCCCGGCTTCCGCGTCACTGGACTTGAATGGCAGCAGCAGGAGCCAATGGTTCCCCTGCTATAAATTTATCCAATGAGTGGAACAATCGGGCTCAGCTAAGTAAACGGGGGGAGGGGTCTGGGGGGCTGCTGCCAATGAAAAGGTTTTCACCTTAATGCATAGAATGCATTGGGCGGCACAGTGGTGTAGTGGATAGCACTTTTGCCTAGCAGCAAAAGGCTCGCTGGGTCGAATCACAACCACACTACCTGCCTGAAGTTTGCATGTTCTCCCTGTGCTTGCGTGGGTTTCCTCCAAGTACTCCGGTTTCCTCCCACACTCCAAAGACATGCAGGTTAATTAGATCCTGTCTAAGAAAATTGGCCCTAGTATGTGTATGTATGCATGTGAGTTAGGGACCTTAGATTGTAAGCTCCTTGAGGGTAGGGACTGATGTGAATGTACAATGTATATGTAAAGCACTGCGTAAATTGACGGCGCTATATAAGTACCTAAAATAAATAAATAAATAATAATGCATTAAGGTGAAAAAACGCAAGGATTTACAACCCCTTTAAAGCTCAGAGCATTTTCTTTCATACAAATATGGTCCCCCAGCACTTACCCAGTAAATGAACCCCATTAAAAAAACAAAAACCATCTCTGTCTGTAATATCTTCTCTATCTTGCAGTACCCCACAGCACCTATTCTCCTCCACAAGATGTCCTTAGGTGTCATTTGAGCCAGGAAACTGAGGACATCGGCCAAATTCCTAGGAGTGTACTATAGTGTATGCCTGTGTGAAGGGCATGTTTGCCTGCATTGGGATGCACGGGTGTTTCATGTATCACCATGTAGGCAGTCTAATTATTTTCAGTTGGGATGCAGCCACTGCATGGACATAGCCACTTTTCCCAATTTAACAGCTGCGTGGGTGTGCTTTTTTTGGGACAGGGCACCTGCACTGTCAATTTGGCAACATCAGCTTCTGTGTCTGCAGCCACTGCGGCCCATTTGGCATGATTGGGAATACATGCACGGGGATGCATGGGACACCTGTGCATCCTGGTGCAGGTAAACATGGTCCTCGCACGGATGTACACTATAGTCACCATACTGTGTGAACGAGGCTATACTGTGAGTGCAGTTCATCATGAATCCACCCCCTGGAGGGGTGCCAACAATACATTCTGCACTCATGTAACCCGCTTAAAGACTTCTGGAAAAAGTAAGTCTTAAAAAAAGAATTAATTACACATTGATGTAATTGAGGGGAAAAGTGGCACCAATGATGGTTGATTTATACCTATTTTTTAGTTGTTGGTGGAATGCAGCAGTGCCAAACTTCTGTGGAGTTCTTAATGCTGTCCATATCCCTACTGGGGAGATTGCCAAAAAAAGCTATTTTTGCTATGAAAGCTGGGGTTCTGCAGACAATCTCATATATTTTTTGTGGAGGATGCACTCCAAATTTGGGAATTAAGTTAGCCTGCAGCAGAGCCCAAGGTGTAATAGTATGACTATGAAGAATACCAATAGAGCTGAAAGGGAGTCTGCCTACTTTATTCATCAAATTTAAGAGAAGTAAAGTGTTCCAGAAATTCCCATCCCCTGCTCAACTCTTTTTCCCCTGTTCATAAAATAATTATTCCCCTTTACTAAAACCACTGACTGTAGAACAGCCCCTATAACTCAATCTAGGAAAGTAACTATGGAGTCTATTTATAAGACATAGAAAGTGACTTTTACAAACATTCCCTGAATCAATCACTTTCAATTAGAACACATGCACCTGGTTGGTTCCTCACCTGAGAATGTTTGTGAAAGTTACATTCTCTAGTTTAAACTTTCCCAGATACTATTTGCAAAGCAAAGATATTTTAGTGCAGTGGTTCTCAACTCCTGTCCTCAGGGCCCACCAACAGGCCAGATTTTAAGTATTACCTTGGGGTAGGGTTGCCACATCATCCCTTTAATCCAGGACACATATGAATTATACAGGTTCTGAGGCGGATTGAATGCAGATAAGGCACCAAGTGAGTTTAATTACCACATTAATCAGCCACGGAACCTGTGTAATAAATATGTGTCCTGGATTAAAGGGATGGTGTGGCAACCCTACCTTGGGGAGATTCAGACTAGAATGCTGCAATCACTGAGCAGCAAATGATCACCTGTGATGTATTTCAGTTATCCTGCAAACCTGGCCTGTTAATGGGTCCCGAGGACAGGAGTTGAGAATCACTGTTTTAGTGAAACCTGTAAAATATATATATATTTTATTGGTTTTATATATGTGCATTTCTAACATTCATCTTGTGCCTCTGACTAGCTTCAAAGTTCCCATAGAATACCCAAAGATTTTTGGATGTGCAATATGATTTGACTAATCTCTGGCACTCCAATCTGTTGGTGAGTCCAACTGTAGAATATTTCTATAGAAGTAAATAGAAGATGGAGAACATTGTGCAGGCAGATGAGGTTATTTCTATATACCATATTTAACAATAGCAACAGGGACATGCTTTTTATTCTGCATGATCCATCCAAAAAAACTGTCAAATTAGGCATCTCAGAAACAACAAAAAATCCCCAGTTCACACGCTGATCAGAACTCCGTCAAGGCAGGCTGATAGTCTTTGTCATAAAAAAAGCTTCTGTAACTAAAGCATAAATGCTATCTCCCGTCTGGGTAGATTAACTCTCTAGATTGCACTGTCAGTATTGCTGATCAACAGATCTGGTTGCTTTCTGTCTGTTCCGTTGGTCTACCTACTCAGCACATAACACGGTATGAGAATTTTCTAGTTAAGGTTTTATTTTCATGGTATCTGGGAGGTTTACACTGGATTCTTTCCATATTATTCATGTTAGATCTTACATATTCTATTGTTCCACATAACAATAACAGTTCATCGACATAACTGTGCCTGTAACAAATGTTCTAAGTTTTAAAGCACACTGCTGTCAGCATTTCTACCCAGCATGATTCTTCCCCGGGAGTAAGGGGCTATCTCCTATGCATTCCAACCTTAAACAGCATTCCTCTCCATAAAATGGCTAAATTGAAATATAAATATATAACATTAAATGAAATAAGTGTTGGTATGTCAGAGGTACCTCGCTTGAGTTCTGATTGTGGTAAAAGTCATCATTTTTTTACTTCCTGTTTAAATTTATGGCAGAGAATCCCATCTATACTTCCTAGCAATCATTCTAAGAAAAACACACAAGAAAAATGTATGCATAATGCTATAGACTATGAATATCACAGACTTGCCCTTACTGTGATTTCTATGAGGCTAAAGCTATGAAATATGATAAATATGGAAGCTATTTTTTATAATGAGAACAACTGTATGTCTTAATTATCTTTTTATAGAACAATAATAGCCTTTATTGAAGTGATCGTTCAGGGATTGAGGATTCCAAATCCACCTACCTTTTGCAAATAATTTGTGGTGCTGGTGGTGGGGTGGCGGTTCTCAATTTCCATGTTTTAAGTTCATCTTAGTAAATGATTACAGCATTGACAGGAGCAAACTGCAGGTTCATATTCCCAAGAGGCCCAAGACTCAATTTGCGATTCAGCCCATCTATGTTTTCTCATTAATGAAGGATCATTTTGCTTGTACGCAGTTATGCAAACTTATTCAGATACAGACCCTTATGAAATGGGGCAAGAACAACTACCCACAACAATATGTCTGAATTCTTCTTTTCATGGTTTGACTTCAGTAAGCTAAAAATCTGATTGGATATTATATATTACTCAAACCCTCATTTGTCTTTACACTCCTTATTGAAGTCTTAAGCCTCGTACACACAGGACGACGATCGTACGTACATATGTTGCATAATGTGACTTGCATACTGACTGCACTACACGATCGTATGGGCACAGAAGAACGTTCAGGTGCATGTAATTAGCATCCAGCCGTTCCTGACTTCTGAGCATGCGTGTTTTGCACAATACAACTTGTTGTACCAACTGCTCCGTACACAGGATACAACGGTCGTATGAGCGCTTGTTGGTACGACCAAGTTTTCTAGTCTGCTCATACAACTCCCTTGTACGACCGTTGTATGTTCGACTGTTCTAATCGTGCATACGAACGATCAATATCGCATACAACGGTCATTAGTACGACCTGTTGTATACGATCGTCGTCCCGTGTGTACGAGGCTTAAGAAGGAGAAATGCTAGTCTGTACTTAACTGCAATGTGCCTTCAATTAATTAGCATTAATCCACAAATGTATTGCCAGGGCCAAATGACCAGTATGGTAGTACGTGTAGTAGTCATGTGGTTATAGATGTCAGAGACAAAGGTGCAGCTCTTTTAAATCACAGATTTGTTTTCCACATCATTAGGAGAAGAACAGTCATCTCAAAAAGCTTTTAAACACGTTCTCAAAATTTTTACGTTCAGGTCAGGACAATTAAGCAAGATCATTTCCATATACAATGTAGAAGAGGCGATTCTAGAAGAGAATTGTAGCTTTGAGCTCAAAAGCGATGAAAATCCATTCCTGTCTATGGAGTAAATGTGTATAGTTAATTTGGTTTTGTTTTATTACCGGAACATTGAAGGACCAATAAATTGTGCTTGATTTATGCTCAGCTGGTAGCAACATGCTAGCAGATTTCTATAACAATGCAGTATTTGTTATGCAGCAAAACACTTGTTTCCTGCATTTGTTGCCCAGTCTTTTCAAGTAACAATAAAATTTTAATCACATTAAAACAATGGCTTATAAGTGGCCAACCTTATTCCTCAAAATCGTTTGCCAAATATTTTAAAGGAGTCCACAAAATGTTTTATTATTAAGCAGCAAATACATTTTCTTCCAAAAGCTATAGAAAAAGTACAGCTTTCTCTATACTTTCAGGAACTCCGACTGTAGACTTGTGGATCATCTACAAACAAGCCACCCTCTCTGCCACGTGTTCCCTGTCCATTCCCAGAATGCATTCACAATGCTTTATATTTTTTGAATAGGTTCTCAGGATACAACGTGTTCTGTGATTGAACATGAGGGCAAACAGCAAGATGTCTTGTGCATAGGAAAGCCGCAAGTCTCTTTACAAGGGGCCACAAGTATTGCGGGGACAGTACTAACTGCGCTCAATGAAAGTGTTAAGCCTCGTACACACGATGCGACAGTCGTACGACCGAACATCCTAAATCGTATGTTGGCTGATGTATCTCGCGTACTGACATGCTCTAAGCGATCGTAAAACCAAGCCGAACGTGGTGACGTGTTACGAACGTATAAAGAGGAAGTTCACGTGAATGTAATTTGTGAATTAGGAACGTAGGTTTACACGAACGAACACTTCCTGACTTCTGAGCATGCGTGTTTTGCACAGTACAACTTCTCTGTACGAACGATACAACAGTCGTACGACCGCTTGTTGGTAAAACCAAAGTTTTTCTAGTTTGCTCATCCAACCTCTATTGTACGACTGTCGCACGTCGGCTGTTCTAATCGCGCGTACTAACGGTCGGATTAGCATACAATAGTCGTTCGTACGACCTGTTGTATACGATCGTCGAACTGTGTGTACGAGGCTTTACATGCTGCCTGACAGAGTGGGGCACCACCGTGTTTACATCACGTTTACTTCTGCAGAGTACGGCGGGCACGAGAGCACGCTCCTGCCCGCTACAGCACACGCGCGAGCCGCCGTTTATAGATGGCCATTTGTGGGACGCTGCACATCGGCTGTTCTAATCGTGCGTACTAACGGTCGGATGATCGTACAACGATCGGTCGCATGACCGTTTTCATACGACCGTCGCACTGTGTGTACGAGGCTTTAGTTGTAAATAACAGGCAGCAATCAAGCAGGTGGCTTACACCTCCTACATTTTAGCTATTTGTAGTCCAGCAGAATTTTGAAAAAAGGTTTCCTGGTGTTCTACTTTAAAGAAAAAATTGAGATCAAACACTTGTTAGTTGCAGAAGTTACTAATCTAGGTTTTGTGAAACTGTGAATGAGGCTTTTTTGCTTGTTTGTCTTAATTGAATAATGTGCCAGTTCAACCTTTAAAGATAATGTTCTTACAACGCTAATGTAAGAGAAGAGAGGAAAAAATTCAAAGAATGTTGTTTCCATTATTAGGAAAAGATTTATGAATTTAATATAAAATATTAGTCAGTTCTTCCGTGGAAAAACTGAGATAATAAAATGCTCCAAAAAAGGTTACAGTAGTATTATGTTATTCATTTGTGTGCCTCTATCATTTTTCTTCTTAAAGGGACTTATGTCATGTTTGATTTTACTTTCAAGAGAAGCAAGTTCAGTCTTACCATATATGTGACCATTCTCTTTCCCTTGAACCAAATACTAATTCTAGGGTAGTAACATTACATGTAAAAACATAATAATATGCTTGCTTTATTAATGTGCAAATACCACAGTCTCTAGTTCAGGGGTAGGCAACCTGCGGCCCTCCAGCTGTTGCAAAACTACAAGTCCTATCATGCCTCTGGGAGTAATTGTAACCGCCAGCCTTGCAATGCCTCATGGGAAATGTAGTTCCACATAAGCTGGAGGGCCACATGTTGCATATGCTAGCTCGTATGAGTAGTTAAAATATTTACAAATGTTAAAAACCTTTAAAAACCATGTTAGAACTGTTGTGTCATTTTGGGCAGTGTTCCCCAACCCAGTCCTCAAGGCCCACCAACAGGTCACGTTTTCAGGATTTCCCTCAGATGAATCAGCTGTGGTAATTACTAAGGCAGTGAAACTGATCAAATCACCTGTGCAAAATAATGGAAATCCTGAAAACATGCCCTGTTGGTGGGCCTTGAGGACAAGGTTGGGGAACACTGATTTTGGGGGCTCACAAGCTCCATTCAGATTTTTTATTTATTGCATATTATACTAAAATGCAACAGGTGGTTCTGTAGCATGCAAAGCAGTATGCCTGTGAATTATGCATTTATGTATTTTTAATCATTTTTCGATTCGGCATAAAAGAGAAGCAAGGTGATGTAACCAGCAGCTTCATACATCTCTTAGGAAACTCTAGTTATCTTTCAACCTGGGTTCTCAGGTTGTGTCAAGTTTCTTTTTGGATTTTTTTGTTAAAGGGAAACTATAATAGCGTTGGGTCAGTTGTGTTTATTTTTTTATTCATTGTTTGTTAAACTGTTGTTTTTTATTTTATACATTTATTTTAAAATAATATAAAAATAATAATTTTTTTATATTTTTTTTTTCGCTGTTTGTAAACAATCTTTGTTTTAAAAACAATGATTTCCCATTTAACATGTGACAAAGGGTCTACAAAGCACTATGGGTTATAAGTAGCTTCCTACCATTTTTCTCACTATGTTTTACTGAAACCGCAGACAGAGCCCTCCAATAAGTGATGAATCACGGAGAGCAGTCATTCAGTTGTGTGTACAAAAAAAATCAGGCTTTACATGTAACTGAGAAACTGGAAAACGTGAAAGGGAGTCGAACGCTCCACCTGCTGACTCATAAGAACTCTAAACATCCACATTACTAATAAGAAAGGAAAATTATTTTTAAAAGCTAAGTTATTTTTTTAGTTGGGTCTGCAATGCTGCATTAGGGAGACCACAGCACTGGGGATCCCAAAATTTATAAGGAACTACAACTCCCCAGCATCTATCCATAAGTGGCTAACATGACTGAACTATCAGCTTTGAGTGGGCTTGACTTTTAAGAGACACCTATTTTAAAAATGAAATTTGTAAAAAATAAAATTATTAAATCATAGTGCTGCCTAAACATATTATGAATACTATAATTCCATCTTAATATTCACAAGAATAATATTTAACACTAACATGGGACTGCTACTTTTTTGACTGTTTTACAGCAGCCGTTTTTAGCTGCAGACATTTTTTTCTACAGTCAATAAACCCTCCATCATGTTATCCTATAATCAGCTGTTTTGAGAAGTTACGTTTTTGAGCTGCCAAAAAAAAACCCCAAGACCAGAGGGTTCTGAGTGACGTTTTTCAGCTGTAAAAACGTTCAAACGCCCCAAAACGCTCAAAAACGCTCAAAAACATCAATCCCCAACGTTTTTGGACATTTTGGATCAATTGAAAAAAAAAAACCCTGGCCCTTTAAAAGCGATAAAAAAACGCAAAAAAAAAAATGGCGGTACAATAACGCTGGTAAAAGCTGAAAAAAATCCCTGATAAGCTACTGACGTTTTTTGGGTGTTTTTTTAAAGTCCTCTGTGCATGAAGCCTTAGTATTAGCAGTCCCATGCTAAAAGAAATAGCTCTACATATGTGAGTAAAAATTACTTTCACAAACTGTTCAGATATTTTTCAGGTCTGTTCTGATAAGAAAACTGCTGAAAGGAAGCCAGATGCTGACCTTCCTTTTCAGAGGGGCTTGTTACGGTGACTGCCCTTGTGCCATACATTTCATTATTCTAGTTTCCTGCTTTTTAGATTAGATTTGGTTTCTGTTTTCAGATCTTATCACTTTTTTGCTCACGCGATAACCAAGTTGTTTACATCCTTAAGGAATGCTAATACAGAACAAAGGGGAATTTCTATAAAAGCTGTATTGGAAAACTACTAACATACCTCTGTGCAAGGTATTAAAGTATATCTCTAGCCAAAAAGTGTTTTTGTAGTTTTGGGATAGTATAGGAGATATTTAGAACCCCTATTCAATTTTACTACTGTTGATATCCTGTCCTTTCCTACCCTGGTGAAAATATATCAATCCCAATCAGCTTTTTATTGCTGTAATGGCTTCCTTTCTTTGTTCCCATTGGCTAAATAGAGCTTACAGGGTGTGAACGAAAAATGAATATGTACTGCTAGGTAGGAAACTGCGAGGAGCTGCCTACATATCAGGAATAGGTTAAATGTATAAGAACGGGACTCCCACTCCATGCCATCTACAAAGTCCTTAGTGATAAAATGCATCACACAAGGGGAACATGACCGGCTAAAACTAGGAATGAAGTTTCGGTTCCCCACTTGGTGAATTGCCATTGAATAAAGGCGGGTGCTAGGTTCACGGTGTTCACAGATCAGAGGCCAAACAGCCCTTTTTAGGACTACCTTTTTGTATGTATCAGAAACAACTATGGTTTCTGTTTCTGCCTGGGACTATGAAGGAGGTACCAGTAAAATGAAAAGGAAGGACAGTTACTTTGTTATAAATATGTATCTGACCCAACCAATGCCTGGGGTCCTTGTTTAGAGATTGTTTGGACAATAATAAATGTTTGTGAGCACCTTTCCAGAATTCTCTTACCTCTCGGCCTCTCCCTGGAAGGATGCCTGTGTAAAGGTTTGCTGCTTGGGCCACATTTGCCTTTTCTAAATCAGAGTGTCTGAGCCATAGAGTCACAAAACACACAGAAAGTAGTTCTGTGTAGCTGACAATCATTCTTCTTTTTCTCCCTCCTCCCAGATGCAGAGCATCCAGTCTTCTGCAAATGCTGCTAATTTTCCTCTTCTTTTGTTAATCCTGCCACAGCACCACAAACTGGCTATGAGGAGTCAGCAGAACGATTTGCTCACACAGTCTCTGCCTAGCTGCAGGAAGATGATCTTGGTCATACACTAGCATTCCTTCTTTCAGATACTGAGGATGAGCACCATGACAGTAAATGGAGATGAGGATGCAGCCACACAGCAGTCAGGGGACCTCACACAAGGAGCAGCATGAAGTGCTGATGTTCCCGCTGCTGAAGCTTACTGCAAAGTGAGCTGAAGTGATGAGGAGGGGTGGATGATGTGTTAGACCATCTGTGTGTCCCACTGTTTACTAAGGAGGAAAATTCTGAGGAAGGGGCAGAATTACAATGAGGGTTGCTTTTGCCCAGGGCACCAGCAGTTTGCAGAGGACTGGAGAGAGCAGCCATCCTGATACGTTTCACAGCATTGCCCCACTGGTACAGGCCACTGCTGTTCCCAAGGTCAGTCCACACAGCTCTATAGCCTTTTTTACCGTATCTGCTTTCAACAGCACGGTTGTGGTCTGCAGCCTATGCATACAGAGTACCAGTCATTTCGTAGCCATATGCATGTAACATATGATTCTGCACCACAAAGTTCAGTAGGTGCAGGTCATCAATGAGATAAGACTGCAGAAAAAGTTCCTGTACTCCACCTTGTTCCTCACTTTCTGCATCACCCTCGCTTAAACAACATTCTCCTGCTGCATTTGCCACAGCATCTGCAACCTTTACTGACAGAAAGTAATGTCTTGCAGTTGGTTTCAGAGGTGTAGTTTATGCCAAGTTCAGCGTGGAAGGTCATTGGGCTGCGCTGATGAGGGTCAAGCAATGTTACTGCAGCTCACCTCAGCTGCAGATTAATAACCTGCCTCATCCCTCCCTCTTATATTGCAGCCTAACTAAATTGCTTACATATTGTCCAGCCAGTGTACAATATTTGTGGCTATTGTCTTTCAGATAATACATTACAGAGTTTATTTAAAAATAAAACCTGTCTCGTCTCTACCTCTTATATTGTGACCTAACCAAGCTGCTTATATACTGTCCAGCCACTGTACAATATTGGTGGCTGTTGTCTCTCATATAATACATTCTAATGTCTATTTTAAGGTAAAACCTTGTCTCTTTCTTTTAAATTGCATCCTAACCAAGCTGTTCACATACTGTCCAGACACTGTACAATATTTGCAACATTTGTCTCTCACATAATACACTCTAATGTTTATTGCAAAATAAAACCTGCCTCAATTTTCCATTTTATATTGAAGCATAACCAAGCTGTCTACATACTGTCCAGCCATTCTAAAATGTGTGCGGCTATTGTTTTACAGATGATCATAGGTGTGCGCAGGGGTTGTGCCAGGTGTGCCGATTCCCCCTACTGCCCAGGCTTCCCTAAAAATAATAATAGTGCATGTATCCACTAGTGAATAGTAGATACAATAGTGCATAAGACTTCACGTGCCTTCACCAACCATCTATTGGCATGAACACCACCACCTTCACAATGTACAAGAGCATAAGACCCCGCATTACAGAGGTCAAATCACACTAATCATTAAATCCTCCACACTGGTGGCTCAAGGCATCCCGCAGCATGTGGAAGGCATCTGCTCTCATACTAAGGAGAACTGCTTTCATGGAGAAATGACTCTTCTGTGCTTCCAGAACTTATTATATTAAACTCAAACAAGAGAAAGGAGAGAAGGGAACCTCATAGTATGTATGTATTTCTATAAGACAACCAATTCTTTGTTTATAGGGTATGTCATTTTCAGCACCAACTGCAATTTTTTAAATGTTTTTTTAATGTTACATGATACCCCCCATATTTAGGGTACAACGTGTTACATGCTCCAGTACCTCCCCCAAATCTATTCCCTTTGACAGCAGGCAAGGGTACCTCTACCCTGCACAGCCACCGTCACATTTCAAAATCTACACGACTGTGTGGGGTTCCGCCTGCACAGCCGCATCATTCATTCAGCGCAATCTGTGAATGAATAAGCTACAAGTCCCATCTACTACCACGGCGGACAGCTTACAATTTTCAATGAACTACAAGGGTGAACCTTTTAAATCTGTTGTGGCTACTACTTCCACTAGCTAATTCAGGCCTAACCACTTCAATTCTGACATTTCTCACATATATCTAAAAATCAACATTATTTTGCTAGAGAAGTACTTAGAATCCCCAAACAATATATTTTTTTTAAACAGAGGCCCTAGAGAATAAAATGGTGGGTGTTGCAATTTTACACGGTATTTGTGCAGAGGTTTTTCAAACACAATTTTTTGGGGAAAAAATATACTTTAGTGAATTTTAATGCACAAAAACATAATATAATATATTTTTAATATAATTGTTTGGTAAAATATAGAAGATGATGTTATGCCGAGTAACTAGATACCTAACATGTCACGCTTTAATATTGTCCACACTCGTGGAACAGTGCCAAACTACAGTATTTAAAAAATCTCTATGACTTTACAGGTTACCAGTTTAAAGTTACACAGAAGGTGTAGTGCTAGAATTATTACTCTTGCTACAATATTCACATAGATACCTAACATGTGTGGTGCGAAGACAGCTTACATGTGCATGCGCTACCTGCATATGCGTTTGCCTTTGCTCGCAAGCATGGGGGGATGGAGGTGCTTTAAAAAAAATTATTGACTTTTTTTATCAACTTTATTGCTATCACAAGGGATGAAAACCATCCCTTGTGACAGCAGGGGTAGTAATAGGTACTCTTTACTGAGACAAAGACAAATGCTCCTGCGCTTAAGAGATGGATGTACAATTGATTGAGAACATCGATTTCCACCAATCAAGTCACCACCACAGGCATGCCGCCACTCTCAAACAGGTCAGGGGAGCCCAAAGACAACTCTATAAGGGATGAGGAAGGGAATCTGGTTAGAAAAGAAGGAGAGATGGCAAAGGTTTTGAATTTATTCTTCTCAGTTTTTAAAAGGGAAACGGGGGAGTTCAGTAACCAAGACTGTAATATTAATCTTCATAACACATCACAGGAAGCACCCTCTTGGTTAACAGAGGACAGAATTAGAAATAGACTTGATAAACTCAACATTAATAAGTCACCAGGACCAGATGGCTTGCACCCGAGGGTCCTTAAGAAACTCAGCCAAGTGATAGCCAGACCATTGTTCCTAATTTTTATGGACAGTCTACTGACTGGAATGGTACCAGCTGATTGAAGAAAAGCCAACGTAGCACCAATTTTTAAAAAAGGGCCAAAATACATCCCTGGGAACTACAGGCCAGTTAGCCTAACATCAATAGTCTGCAAGCTCTTGGAGGGGGTGATAAGGGACTATATACAAGATTTTAGTAAGCAGAAAGGTATCATTAGCAGTAATCAGCATGGATTCATGAAGAATCGTTCTTGCCAGACCAATCTATTAACCTTCTATGAGGAAGTGAGCTGCCATCTAGATAAAGGAAGGCCGGTAGATGTGGTGTTCCTGGATTTTGCAAAGGCATTCAATACAGTTCCCCATAAACCTTTACTGTACAAGCTAAGGTCTGTCGGCATGGATCAAAGGGTGAGTACATGGATTGAAAACTGGCTACGGGGGTGAGTCCAGAGGGTGGGGATAAATGGGGAATACTCGGAATGGTCTGGTGTGGAAAGTGGGGTCCCCCAGGGTTCTGTCCTGAGACCAATCCTATTTAATTTATTCATAAACGATCCAGAGGATGGGATAAACAGCTCAATTTCAGTATTTACGGATGATACAAAGCTAAGCAGGGCAATAACTTCCACGCAAGATGGGGAAACCTTGCAAGAAGATCTAAACAAATTAATGGGGTGGGCAATTACATGGCAAATCAGGTTTAATGTTGGAAAATGTAAAATGATGCATTTGGGTGCCAAAAATATGAATGCAGTTTACTCACTAGGTGGAGGACCTCTGGGGGAATCTAGGACGGAAAAGGACCTGGGGGTCCTAGTAGATGACAGGCTCAGCAATGACATGCAAAGTCAGGCTGCTGCAAGCAAAGCCAACAGAATATTGGCATGCATTAAAAAGGAGATTAACTCCAGAGATAAAACAATAATTCTCCCACTATACAAGACTCTGGTCTGGTCGCATCTTGAGTATGCCGTCCAATTGTGGACACCAGTCCTCAGGAGGAATGTGCTGGAACTGGAGAGGGTCCAGAAAAGGGCAACATAATTAATAAAGGGACTGGAGGATCTCAACTATGGTGAAAGAATGCAAGCATTGAACTTATTCTCTCTGGAGAAAATATGCCTGAGAGGGGATATGATTTCAATGCACAAATATTGTACTGATGACCCCACTATAGGCAAAAAGCTTTTCTGTGAAAGGGAATTTAAAATGACACGCGGCCATTCACTAAAATTAGAAGAGAAGCAGTTTAACCTTAAACTGAGTAGAGGGTTCTTTACTGTAAGAGCGATAAGGTTGTGGAATTCTCGTCCCCAAGCAGTGGTTTCAGTGGGGAGCATCGATAATTTCAAAAAATTATTTGATGGGCACCTTAACGACCACAATATACAGGGGTATACAATGTACTATTAACATATAAGCACACACACAGGTTGAACTGGATGGACTTATGTCTTTTTCCAACCTCACCAACTATGTAACTATGTAAGAAGGCGCACCAGCCTTACCCATTACCTTTGCGATATTTTAATAAAATTAAAGGTTAAAAACATACTCACAAATGAGTGAAAAAGATATAAGATGACCACAAAATTCCTATCCAGCAGGACCTACTGGTAAGCAGTAGCTATGGGATGTGTTTGTGTATGTGTTTGCATTTCTTACTCTTGATGTATGTCCCTAATAGGGATGCTCTGATTATTTGATGTCCAACCCATCAGCCCCCCCAAAGAAGGGAGGGACTTCAATCACATGGGACAGTCGTTTTTACTATCAGTCATTGTATAAAGGCCAGCTATCTGCTCTCCAAACCTAGATCTGAAGAAGAGGGGACACCCTCGAAATGCATCAGGTTTCCTTTGGACTTCTCATCCCATGGCTACTACTGACCAGTAGGTCCTGCTGGATAGGACTTTTGTGGTGGACTTATATTTTATGCCTGACTTTTTAACTCGTTTGTGAGTGTGTTTTTAACCTTTCATTTTATTAAAATATTGCAAAGGTAATACGTAAGGCTAGTGCAACTACGCTTTACTGAGATGTCTGGGCTTTATTAGACCCCTGAGCTCTCCTCTACCCTTAAAAGCACCTGATCAAACCAAACTTGGTTTGATTAGATGCTTTCACCATCTGATAATGGTCTGTTTCCAGTAGGCCAAAATCGGAAGTGACAAAGAACTCGTCGCTTCTGGTTTCTTAGACCATAGAGATGATCTGGGATGTTCCAGTCCTCAGTCATCTCTATGGTAAGCTGGCAGTAATGCCAGCTTCAGTCCCAGACTCAATAGTGGGATGGGTGAGCACCCAAGAAGGTGTTAGGAGGAGAGGGGACCCCCTCCTACCGCATGTAAAAACAATCCAGTGGGTTTTTTAGTGATTAGGATTGATTTTACATTATACAGCGTTACTGTCAGAAAAAATGATCCCAGGGTGATGACTGCAGCTGCAGCCATAGAATAGGTATAGTCACTCCAAACAGAGGACGCATAGGTATATCCTTTTGGGAAAGGGGTCAGGGTAAGTTAAAGTGTTACTAAACCCACAACAGTAAAATCCGTCTGTATTTGCAGTAAAGCATCTATATTATACTCACTGTGGAAACTAAGGGGTTAATCATCTGCATTGTGTAAAAAGGCTGTTCGATCCAGTCTTCTCTGATACTCCCCTTCTTCCACTGTCCCCAATCTATCTGCTGATAGAACAGAGCCTTGCGGGCACTCTGCATATGCTTAGTTTGGTGTGTATTGCTAGATAGATTGTTTTTTTCCTTGGAAGGGTTCATGTGATCGGCACAGGGCCAATCAGCAATGTCCAGACAGAGGGTCAGGGTTGATGCAACCTCGTAGAACAGTCAGAGAAGAATGAAAACTCCTCCTACAGGCTTTAACAGACACTAATAGAAGTCACAAGACTGCTATATACTGCTGATGAGAAAAGGTATTTATCAGGTTAAATTTACTAAAATAATTGCATTTCCTTGTTCCGTGTACTGTGGGAGACCAGATGTAGTGATTGCAGGGTACTGGGTTTAGTAACACTTTAAATGTAAACGTTTAAAAATCAATACCACATCCAAAATATGTTAGGATAGAATATAGTGTCACTTACACTGTCCATAAAAACCAGACTGTTCTGTAAGATTACATACAGCTTAAAGACATGTCCAAGGCATGCAATTTGAAAGATTGTTGTTTTTTCCATGTCATTTGCAGAACTATTATAAATGGATCTATAAATGGATTCCCCCACTGTACAAATATTTTAAAACATTTTTTTTGCTTTGTTGAATGTTTCCCAAGGCATTGTCCCGCTCTTCAAGCCTTTTTGAGGGGATTAATACCCCCTCCCCCCATTGACATCATTAGGATTTAGGGCAGAGTTGAAGTTTGCCAAACCTTGGTTTGCCCATCAGCAGTCCTGACATACCCAGTACTTTGCATTAAGTTATCATTGATTAATATCATCTTGTGGTTATTTTGCCACATGCCTTCATATAATGGGTATAGCATTACCAGTCTGTGTTTCCAATAACTGAATACAATTTAAAACACAGCGTGGTGGTGGTAGACAGGTTAATTGTGTTG
Source organism: Glandirana rugosa (assembly GCA_018402905.1). Lineage (NCBI taxonomy): Eukaryota > Metazoa > Chordata > Amphibia > Anura > Ranidae > Glandirana > Glandirana rugosa. The sequence continues at coordinate 267,391 of BLSH010523637.1, forward strand.
ACTGAATGTAGGAGATGTTCGAAATGAAAATCTCATATGGAAAAAATTGTATTATTTTCCTTTTGCAAGCAGATACTGCATTATGTATTAAAATAAGCACTAATGGTTATTGTGAACATTTGAGATGTTAGGTGTTTCATACATCTTACTTATTTGTAGGCAGACATTACATAGTTGTGCATCAATTTTGTATTGTAAGCTCAGAGCAGCAACATATAGAATTCACTTTCTGCAAAAAAACAAAATAGATCTGCAAAGTCTATCAAGGAGTCTTATGACATCATAAATCACAGCTCCACATCTTCCAGCAGTAGAGTTTGGCCATCACGTGTCTATTTTATGTCTTTGTGTGGGATTGTAAAAAGATCTTTTTTTTCTGTCTGCATCTAATTTTTTGTAACCCATTCTTTTCAAAGAATGCTTTATTAATAACCTAACCTGCTGAACAAATACGAATCAGATCTGCTTACAATTACAACCTGCGCTACTAAAGGGAAACTATAAGCCCCCATTCACACGATGTTGTGCGATGTCAGGCATTGTGAATATGCACATTTTTTGTGTTTCATGCATAGGGCAGCGACAACCCATTCATTTTAAAGGACTTCTCTACGCACAACAAACGTGGCAAAGAATCAAGAATCGCATGCACCTTTTTGAGCTTTGCGTTTTTTAACTGCATTTTACCACTTTTGCTGTGCGCTTTTTTGCATGGAAAATCATGCATCGTGCTCGCTGTTTTTAGGTGTCATTAACAATTAATGGCACCGCAAGTGTGGAACACGTTTCCCGCATTTTTTTTAAATGTTGAGTCAGTTTATAAGTTTTAGTCTATATGCTTTAGGTGATGTTTCATATGTGTTTTTTCTTATTAATATGCATGCGTAAGAAATAAACATTTTAATATATGCTAAAAGAATCCTAGAGCCATATGGGTTATGTGAAGAGACGGTGGAGCAGAAGCAGCCTACCTTAAGGCATGTTTTATCTAAATTTTAAATGTTCAGTACATTTGCGCCCTGTCTGTTTTGAGATTTGCTTAGAGCAGCGGTTCTCAACCCCAGTCCTTAAGTACCCCCAACAGGCCATGTTTTGGGAATTTCTCTTAGATAAAATAGTCCAAAATACCAAGCCATTGACTCTGATTTAAAACACCTGTGTAAGATCAAGGAAAACCTGAAAACACGGCCTGTTGGGGGTACTTGAGGACTGAGGTTGTGAACCACTGGCTTAGTGGGGTCTCACAAGAAGAAGCGGTGAGACCTTTGATGTTATCTCTCCAATATGCTTTAAAGTGTGACACCTGGCAAAGACCTTAAAGAAGAATTATCACAGAAGTTGAAAATCATTTTTGAGTCTCCCAGGGGACCCAGCACTTGGTTCTGTTCAGATGTGTGCGGTGGTTTTGAAAACATTTTTTTAAGTCTGTGCTGGTTGTACCTCCACCCTAGGCTGAGGCCCAGCTTATGGACATTCCTGACGGGGAGCTACAGCCAGCACTCAAGCCACTGCTTCCTTTCATTCTGCAGCTCTCCATTTAATAGTGCATCCCTGTGCCTCCTCTGCTCTCCTCTGACATCTTCCTTGTGCAGAAAATATTTCTTTGTACTGATCGAAAAGACTGAGCTAAGACCCAGCCACCAGCTGTTCAAGAGAGAAAGAGACTGCAGTAGTAGTGCTTATTTTGTTTTGTTGTGAATGGTGGTGAACTGCAGAGGAGCACTGTTCTTCCCAGAAACACAAGCCCACAGCAACACATGCCAGTTACTACATTAGTCTCTCTCGGACAAGTGATCCCAGACCCGCCCACTTGCTATTTTAGAGGGAGAGACTAGTATGATAGCTGGTATGTGTTCCTGTGGACTTGTGTTTTTGTGAATCACAGCACATGCATTATATATATATATATATATATAGGTAAGTGTTGTTTTGTTTTATTC
>BLSH010523637.1:269340-294891 GCA_018402905.1 Glandirana rugosa
ATATATATATATATATATATATATATATATATATATATATATATTACGTACACGACACTAAGTGTTTTTGTGTTCAGGTGTCCTTGTGTACATATATATATATATATATATATATATATATATATATATATATATTACGTACACGACACTAAGTGTTTTTGTGTTCAGGTGTCCTTGTGTATGGTCGATAGTATGATCAGAGAGGGAGATTTTATCGTTCACCCGCCCAGACCCTAGTGAACAGGCTCTCTCTGATTACATCATTGACCGTACACAACGACACCCGAACACAAAGACCCTTCTTTTATATATATATATATATATATATATATATATATATATATATATACATGATCCTGCACTTCTGGGTATTGGGCGTGATCTGATCAGTGGGTCCCGCGTCCGCTGGCACCCGCTGATCGTTCTGTACACCAGCAGAAAGGCGACCTGACTATGTAAACATTTACATACGACATATGATTGCCTTTCTGTCATTACTGAAGGCATGGATCCTGTGTTACTGCAAAGCAGGAACGTCGATCCATGCCTACCACTGGTAAACCCCCCCCCCCCCCCACTACACTGAAACGCCATCTAGGCACACAGTTAAGTGTTAAAAATACTCTTGCGTGACCATGGTGCACTAGGGAATTCTGAACTCTACCCTGGTGGAGGTGAATTATAAGGTATTGTCACAATGGTACCCCGTTCCGGCGCGGTTAACCAAAATCTACCTGAATGGATTGCCTCTCTGTTTCAGGGGATGTGGCCAGGAGGGTAACATGCTCCATATTTGGTGGTCGTGCCCAAAAGTAAAACTGTTTTGGACAAGAAATTTCAATATGGTATACTCAGTGACTGGACTGAATATTCCCAAAAATGTTAAGTTAGCAATATTTTTTGATCTTTCAAGTAAGTTACCTAGAAATCTTAGGATTCTCACCTTTTATATCTTCCTGGCGACTAAGATCACCATAGCGCAAGCATGGAAAACGCCTGTGATAAATCTAGCATTAGTTAAAAAATAACATTTCCTGAAAATGAAATGAAAAATTGGCTAGCATCCTTCATGACCAATAACATTGCTTCAAAAAGGTTTGGAACCCCTGGATCAGTTATCTCCAGTCCTCATGAGTGGCAGGGTGGCTGGTTGGGGGGGGGCTGGTCCATGGTGATTGGCTGCAAACCTTCCTTTTTTTCTTTCACATTCCTTTCTTTTCCCATCTTTTTCTATAAATCTATTTTTGACCTGATCTTCTTCTGAATGCTCTTTATGTATGGGGAAATGGGTGGGTTTTTGGGCAGCGGGGATTGTATATATTATTGAGACGTGCACCATGACCCCCAGCTCCCCAAGATGTCACATGATGAGGAAACGCGTCAAGCTGGAACTCGTGGTGCGAAACTTCTAGTGTAGGTGGAATGCACGCTGACACCAAGTGGGTTCTTGCTTCCACTACACAGTGTGGATGCCTGTATTTTTGGGATTTTAAGCATTTTATATATGCCAACCTACTATGGAGGTTTTAATAAACTATACAATACATTTTTACACTATGAGGAGCTTGCTCTTCTCTTTTTTTATCCGCTATTAAACCCTGCCACTGGAACCATTGATCACCGTGAGGAGAGAATATTGGAAAGCAGTGGCGGCTGGTGAAATTTTAGGGTGGGGGGGCGCCAGACCCTGCCCTTTCTTTTTGGCCCCTCCCATTTCTCACAAGCCCCACCCCCTATCGTTTCTTCCCCTTGTGTCAGGAGTATACAGCCTAGCATCACCAGATAGGGTATACAGCATCACCAGATAGGAGTATACAGAGTCACCAGATAGTAGTATACACTTACAGAGTCACCATATAGCAGTATACAGAGTCACCATATAGCAGTATACAGAGTCACCATATCACAGTATACAGAGTCACCATATCACAGTATACAGAGCCCCACATAGCAGTATACAGAGCCCCAGATAGCAGTATACAGAGTCACCATATCACAGTATACAGAGCCCCAGATAGCAGTATACAGAGTCATCATATCACGGTATACAGAGCCCCAAAAAGCAGTATACAGGGTCTCCGTATATCAGTATACAGAATCACCATATATCAGTATACAGGGTCCCAGATAGGGTATACAGAGCCCCAGGTAGCAGTATACAGGGTCCCAGGTAGCAGTATACAGGGTCCCAGATAGGGTATACAAAGCCCCAGATAGCAGTATACAGAGCCCCAGATAGCAGTATACAGGGTCCCAGGTAGCAGTATACAGGGTCCCAGATAGCAGTATACAGAGCCCCAGATAGCAATATACAGGGTCCCAGATAGCAGTATATAGAGCCCCAAATAGCAGTATACAGGGTCACAGATAGCAGTATACAGGGTCCCAGATAGGGTATACAGAGCCCCAGGTAGCAGTATACATGGTCCCAGGTAGATTATACAGAGCCCCAGGTAGCAGGATACAGGGTCCCAGATAGCAGTATACAGGGCCCCAGATAGGGTATACAGAGCCCCAGGTAGCAGTATACACAACCCCAGGTAGCAGTATACAGAGCCCCAGGTAGCAGTATACAGGGTCCCAGGTATCAGTATACAGGGTCCCAGATAGGGTATACAGAGTCCCAGGTAGCAGTATACAGGGTCCCAGATAGGCTTTACAGAGCCCCAGGTAGCAGTATACAGGGTCCTAGATAGCAGTATACAGGGTCCCAGATAGCAGCATACAGGGTCCCAGATAGCAGTATACAGGGTCCCAGATAGGGTATACAGAGCCCCAGGTAGCAGTATATACAGGGTCCCAGATAGGATATACAGAGCCCCAGGTAGCAGTATACAGGGTCCCAGGTAGCAGTATACAGGGTCCCAGGTAGCAGTATACAGAGTCCCAGATAGGGTATACAGAGCCCCAGGTAGCAGTATACAGGGTCTCAGGTAGCAGTATATAGAGTCCCAGGTAGCAGTATACAGAGCCCCAGGTAGCAGTATACAGGGTCTCATGTAGCAGTATACAGGGTCCTAGGTAGCAGTATACAGGGTCCCAGGTAGCAGTATACAGGGTCCTAGGTAGCAGTAAACAGGGTCCCAGGTAGCAGTATACAGAGTCCCAGATAGAGTATACAGTCAACAGGCCCCCCCCTCAAGGTCGGGACAAGTCCCGCACTTACCCCATCTAATAGGCCGGCTGGCAGTGTTGCAGAGATCAACATGCGGAGAGCGGGCTGACAAAATGCAGAGGCAGCGCTTGCGGAGAGCATGCTGACAGTGTGCTCGGAAGTCCTGGTGGAGTGCTGTGCCTGCGTGAGTAATCACACAGCCAGCATGTCCGCCGTAGTCCCGCCAACAGCATCCAATGACAGAGAGTCATTCTCTGGCTCAGGGGGCAGCCAATCAGACTATGTGTGTGCACCTGTTCAGCGCACACACATAGACTTTAATGACTGGTCAATCGGCTCACTACTTGCTGTCAGGTGACAGCCAAGGAGCCGAGGAAAAAAAAAAAAAAGAAAAGTCAATATACCGCCGCCTCCTGCAGGGGTCCTTTTCAGCGGCGGGGAGGCGGCGCCCAAGCGCCCCTTATACACCAGCCGCCACTGTTGGAAAGCGGTCGGAGGATATATCTTGGTCCATTTAAGCCACTTAAGCCATATTTGACTCCTTTTGGTATATGACAAAAGTGTCAATATTATCTGGTGAGTGGGGATCTTCGCTTCACTTCACATGTGGTGATGGGGTTCACACAGAGTAGAGTGATTGCCATTTGCTGCAGACATAACACAGAACAAGTCTGCATGCTGAAAGGACTTTACATATTGGATGTTATCCAATTATATTGGGATTGAGCACTTTATTATTACCACTATTTGGACTTTATTCTTTATTTGTTTTGTTTTGGATTCATTTAAATATATGTTACATTGTAAAATATGCACATAGGCAATCGTTGTTTACACAATAAAGTAGTAAGTAAGCACCCACTCGTGTAGGCACACAGTTAACCCTTGGATCGCCTCTGATGTTAACCCCTTCCCAGCCAGTGGCATTAGTACAATGGCAGTGCATATTTTAAGCATTGATCATTGTAATAATGTCACTGGTCCCCAAAAAAGTGTCAGTTAGTGTCAAATTTGTCCGCCGCAATATCGCAGGCCCGCTGTAAGTCGCTCATCGCCACCATTACTAGTAGAAAAAATAAAAATAAATAAATAAAAAATGCCATAAATATATCCCATAGTTTGTAGACGCTATAACGTTTGCGCAAGCCAATCAGTATACGCTTATTGGGATTCTTTTACCAAAATATGTAGCAGAATACATATTGTCCTAAATTGATGTAGAAATTCGATTTTTTTTTTTAATTTTTTTTTTTGTTGGATATGTTTTATAGCAGAAAGTAAAAAATATTGTTTTTTTAACATTGTCATGCTTTTTTTGTTTATAGCGCAAAAAATAAAAACTGCAGAGGTGATCAAATAACACCAAAAGAAAGCTCTATTTGTGGGGAAAAAAAGGACACGAATTTTACTTGGGTACAGCGTCACACGACCACGCAATTGGCAGTTAAAATAATGCAGTGCCGTATCACAAAAAATGGCCTGGTCAGGAAGGGGGGTAAATCTTCCGGAGCTGAAGTGGTTAAAAGAAAAAATGGCTATTATTTATGATACATAGTGCATTAGCCAACTAAATATCTATAATTTAGGGTTTAGATATACTGTGACAGAACTGCTTGGCACCCCGACTAGGTGCTTCCTTCCGCCAAACAGTGCCTCCTGCCGTCCGAACTGTTCCGAGCAGACCGAGAGCTAATACCAGCTCTTTTTACCCCAATCATCGTACACAGACAAGATGTGGGGATAGAACCAAATTAATGACTGTTTATTGAAACTCAGACACATACTTTATACCCCACAGGAGGACATTCCCCTCCTGATCATATTACCCTAACAATATAAACTGTAAACAGGAATATAATTAACATACCTAACAATGATCTTAATTAAACAGCAAATTAATTAAACAGTAAGTTAATCAGCAAACATATAACGTCCCACAATAATTTGGTAACAAGTTAAAGTGGTCACCAAATTAATCTCATCTCCAAGAGATGATCAGACAGATAGAAACAATAGAACAATGGGAAAGACCTACTTAACAATAAACACATAACAAACCTCAGACTATCCAGCAACAGTATTCAAGAAGGCCCAGGGCTGTCCAAATCTCATTAACCTGATTTCTTTTCACACACATCTGTTCACCAAGTTTCAAGTTGGTATGGCTCCCTTGACTGTTAAATGTAAGTGTCCTTTTGCATTTTATAACAGAACATCTTCCTAATGCTTGTAGCTTGCTCAAATGCCAGGGCGCATAGTCAGTGGGTTTGAGGCTTGCCCCTAGTCCTCTTCAAAAGCCTCTGTCCTGGTTGGGTCGTCACATATACTGTATTCTAAAATATATATAAACCACCTATTTGTGTACAGTCATACCAGCAACAGGATTTAAATTGTGTTCTACCAGTGTTTAACCTCTTGCCGACCAGCCACCGCAGTTTTACTGCGGCAGGTTAGCTCGGCTGTGCAAAGCACCGTCGTTGTACGTCGGCCACGCATGAGCGATTTGCGCACGCGCGCTCCGTGAGCCTGCCCGCGGGTCGTGCTGACTCGATGTCTGCCGGCGACCCGCGATCGCCTACTATAGTGGCAGAACGGGGATCTGCCGATGTAAACTCGGCGGATCCCCGTTCTGTCAGGGGACATGACACTGATCTACTGTTCCCAATGATCGGGAACAGTCAGATCTGTCATGCCCCCGCCAGTCCAGCCCCCACACAGTTAGAACACTGAGGGAACACAGTTAACCCCTTGATCGCCCCCTTGATTTTAACCCCATTAGCGGTATTCCCGAGCGTGACTCGGAGTGGTTTTTTCATGCTAGGATCAGTATCCCAGAGTCATGCTCGGGGTAGATGTGCAGAGCCTGCAACGGGGTTCCTTACCTTCTCCTGGCGATCCAGCGATGATCTCCCATTGCTGTGGTTGCCGCCGGGATCCCCACCGCGCCGTCTGTCGCTCTGGTGACTTCCTGGTTCCATTCCCTGCAGCAGCAATGGAAATTCAAATGTTGCACAAACACAAACACATAAAAAGGAGGTGATACCATGTAATCTGAGAGGATTACACTGTATCACCTTAGTATCAGACGCAGTGCCCTTTCAGTGCCCCTTGCCATTGTCATTTGTGACAAATAAAACCCTTTGAAAATGGCATAAAAGAAGCGCTGTCCTACAAATGCGCTTTTGGATCAGCTGAGTGACTGTGACAGCGACACGGAGGTGCTCGCAGAACAGAGCGACAGTGAGTCGTGGGGAGATTTGTCATCTGACTCTCACACCGACACTGATCCAGAAAGTGACAACGCCGATGATCCCGCACCTGACCTAAGCGATGTGCGCACTTGGTGCCCTATAGACAACGATGCGGACCAGGCAGCGCCCCCGAGATTCCGATTCACTGGATCTCCTGGGATGAAGATTTATGTGGAGAGTGACAACCCTCTGGCGTACCTGAAATTATTTCTTACTGAGGAGGTAATTTTAAAAATCGTCACAGAAACCGACCGCTACCATGAGCAGCAATCCGCTACGCTGCGTGCCAGATTTTCCAGATCCAGAAAATGGGAACCTGTGACTAAAGAGGACATCTGGCAGTTTCTGGGACTCATCATCCTTCAGGGGGTGGTGGGGAAACCGCTCCAGAAATGGTATTGGACCACCAATAAGATACTGGCCACTCCATTTTTTTGGCACCGTGATGTCCGAATACCGTTTTTCACTCATCATGATGAATTTACACTTCGCCAACAACGAAGAGTTTAATGAGGCCACGCATCTTGCGCCCAAACTAAAAAAAAATCTGGGAGGTGTGCCAAATGATTGTCACCAACTTCCAGCGGACCTACGTACCAGAAAGGGATGTCAGTGTGGACGAAAGTCTGATGGCCTACAAGGGACGCCTGAGCTCAATACAGTTTATTGCATCCAAAAGAGTGGGTGTGGCATCAAATTTTATATGTTCTGTGAATCATCCACCGGATATATCTGGAATGCGGTCATTTACACCGGTAAAGGTACCAAGTTCAATCCCAGGTACAGCCGCTATGGGATGGCCACATCATCTGTCCTTTCACTGCTGGACCCATTGCTGAGCCAGGGATATTGCGTGACAACGGACAATTTTTACACATCTCCGGAACTTTATGAGGTTTTGCTCCTAAACAAAACTGATGGGTATAGTACCGTTAGGCCAAACCGGCGTGACATGCCATCAATGTTTGGCAAGAAAAAACTAAAAAAAGGAGAGATGGTTGCTTTTCAAAAGGATAAAATGATGGCAATGCGATGGCGAGACAAAAAGGACGTGTGTCTCATGAGCACCGTGCACAGCACCTCCACTGCCATGGTCCGCACAAAACACGGAAAAGATGTGCTGAAGCCGCAAGTCGTGATCGACTATAATCACACAATGGGAGGTGTCAACCGAGCCAATCAGGCAATGACATTTTACCCGGTGATGCGGAAACAACAGAAGAAGTATTACAAAAAATATTTTCAGGCATCTCCTTGAACAATGCCCTTGGAACGCCTATATCCTTTATAAAGCAAACACTAACATACCTCTTGTTCATTCTGACTTTATCTGGAAGGTGGCTGAGCAGATTTTTGTCAACCACCCGACGCCATCAGTATCTGCTAACAGACCCAGACGACGCGCTGTTGATGTTGGCAATCCAGAACGCCTGACAGGTCGTCATTTTGTAGACTTCATACCGCCAACCGCAAGAAAGTTAGCGCCTACCAGGATATGCGTCGTTTGCTGTTCCAAGAGAGATGGCAATGGAAAAAAAGTCTGAAAAGAAACAAGGTACTATTGTCATGATTGCAACGTCGGACTTTGTCTAGTTCCATGCTTCAAACTGTTTCACACTCAGGATGTGTATTGAATTTCTTTGTTTTACAAATTTCATTATTTTTCATTGCATTATTGAATACAATTATATTATTGATTTGATTAGATTATAATTCATGCGTTTGTGTTTCAAATTTATCACATCTGGAATGTCTATTAGAGTCTTGTTTTGGTCAGGCTTAAGTAAGTAATTACTAAGAATTGCAGGCCTATAATACATATCACCAAATTTCCATGCAAAAAATTGTACTGCTTTTGGTACAAAATTCCAGACAGAATCATACCGCCAGGGAGGTTAACCCCTTCCCTGCCAATGACATTTATACAGTAATCAGTGGCTATTTAAAGCTCTGATTGCTGTATAAATGTCATTGGTCTCAAAAAAGTGTCAAAAAGTGTCCGATCTGTCTGCAGCAATGCCGCAGTCCTGATAAAAATCGCAGATCGCCATTATTAATAATAAAAAAAATGCCATAAATCTATTCCCATAGTTTGTAGACGCTATAACTTTTGCTCAACTCAATCAAGAAACGCCTATTGCGATTTTTTTTTACCAAATATATGTAGAAGAATATATATTGGCCTAAACTGATGAATTAATTTGTTTTTTTTATATTTTTTTCGGATATGTATTATAGCAAAAATTGTTTTGTTTTTTCAAAATTGTCACTTTTTGTTTGTTTATAGCGCAAAAAATAAAAACCGCAGAGGTGATCAAATACCACCAAAAGAAAGCTCTACTTGTTGGAAAAAAAGGACGTCAATTTTGTTTGGGTACAATGTCGCACGACCGCGCAATTGTCAGTTAAAGCGGCGCGGTGCCGTATCGCAAAAAGTGCTCTGATCAGGAAGGGAGTAAATTCTTCCGGGGGTGAAGTGGTTAAAGGGCGCCATACTCCACAGCCAGGCGGGTGACACATCGGTTTCATGGCTTTGCCACTTCCTGTGTATCCTCTCACCTGCTCACTAGACGGACTCAGCATCATCACCTCTGAGCTGCTGGAAGGTGATCCAGGAAGAATAAAAGACAGAACCTTGGAGTGCTAAACTGAACTCTAATGTACAATGTGCTAATGGAATGTGGACCACAAGGATTAGCTGAACTGAATTGTGAAACCTTCAGCAGGATATTTCAAATGTACAATATATTAAACAATTTTACATTATTATTGTTAGTTTTACAACTGCACAACAGATACAGTTTAAACCAATGCTGATCACAATGAGTATACTTATGGGTTTATAAGGGTTTCTTTTGAATAAGCTGTTCTTTCACAGGCTATGTTTAGCTCGGAGTGGATTTTGGGTCGGTCACACCTTAATATTCTACCACATGTGATGTTTATACTGTAAATCTGAAGTCAGACTGCACCACGTTATGTCCTGTAAGTGTTATATTTGATCTTCTTGGGCCTCACCAGATCAAAGACCTGCACAAAGTGCAAATAAATAACACCATCATTGATTTTCCCACCCCAATTGCTACTTTCTGTCTCATATTAATTATTTGGTTCACTTGGCATGAACTCTTTTTCCCTAATGACGTGCTAGTGAGAATTACGCTCTCTTCTGAAAAGGCTGGTTGATTCCGAAAGATGGAGGCCTATATGTTTTAAGACACAGCCTCTGTTTACATAAACCATCTTTGCTGCATTCATAAGCAAACCACCACTAGGGTTGCTTTTATTAACTCTTAATGCAAATACTGATTATGGACTAGGAAGTTCTGTGTTCAAAAGTCTACTGTTTTTTACCTTCTACACATTTTGTAGTGCAGTGATTGAGACCTCATATACACTTTTTAGAAGGCTTCCAATAATTCTAGGGAAATATATCTCCTTTTGTAAAATAAAGGGGGATTTTAGGGTCATTTAAGAATTCTAGGTCCACACAAATGCAAAACCACAACCACAATGCAAACACAGACATGTACCATGTATTGCATCTTCAAAATAAGGATCATAGAAACTGCATCCTCAAGTTTATTACTTATTAAAAAAGATAAAACAACATAAAAATAACATTTTTCTATGCCCCACGCAACCTGTATATAACTGGTCAGCTCAAATGGACTGTATAGCTCACAGTAGTGCATCAGTAACATATTGCTTGAGTCCGTCACACAAAATGCGGCGAATGGATGAATAACCCACGGTGCAACGACACAAAGTTTCCAAAGATGGAGAGCGCACGACACTTCAGAAACAAGATGGAGCACAAAGGCATGGCTACAGGGTCACACGTAGATTATTTCACAGCGTAATCTACGATATAACGTCTGAACGTCACAAAATCGGATGAGAGATTTCATACAAAATAGAGAAATACCAGATAAAAACGGTTAAGACCGTTGAGCTATGGCAAGAAAAATCGGATGATTTTTCATATAAATTTCGTACAGTGTACGGGGCTTTAATCCTGTTTGTGGACCCTTACATTTTCAGTATACTTAAAAGCCGATAGTGCATGTGGGATATGATTGCTGTTGTTCAAAAGGAATCTCTAGATATGATTCTGGCAAACAGTGTATTTTTCTCTATAGTGTTACATATGCTGGAAATTTTCAAATACGCCAAAGGCTACTCTGTTAATGAAATTATGAAATAATCTCATATGTACAGTGTCTATGCTCAACTGAATATTACTGTACACCTACACTGTGCAATTCCTCAACGTGTCATTTATGATGAAATGCAAGCAAAAGCCACATAACATCCCATATTTGGAGTTCAGTATATAAGCATCCAGCAATTACAGCCCTCCTGTGTCATATCAGGAGTCCTAGACTTGCTGATAATGGGCACAGCAGACTTTTTTGTTCAGCAGCAACCTGTCAGGAAGTTCACCAGATCTTTATCAGGCAGATAGCGGAGTCTTGGTTTTTGAGCAAGGCACACATTCTTATCCACAAGTAACCTGCGAGGAAGTGCCATACAGTATGCCCTCATTAAACAAACAAAATACATAATTAAAATGTAAAAAAAAAGTCAACCAAAGAACTCTTAGGTGTCATACACTAGGGCTCTTCTAAACGCTTTTCTCCTAGCAGGAGAAAAGCCGCTGCAAAAATGCTCCTAAGTTGTGTTTTTTTCAAGTATATTTAGGCTGTCAAGCACATGGGCATTTATCCATTTCATTGGCTAGAATGTTCATTTATTCTGACCATAGAAATGAAAAAATGCTCAAGTGCTGTAAGTGGCTAGTGTTAATGTGCATTTAGACGCGTTCATCCACACTTACCTATGTTTAGGCTCTTCAGGCATTTTTTATGCTCAAACGCTCCTCTCCTGAAGGCACAAGTGATTTTTTTTTTCTGCCTTTAAACATAAACTTGAATTAGTTTTAAGGCCCGATTCTTGGCTACCATTGCTCTGGTTGGTCCTGAAGTAGAAAAATATTTCAAATAATTGGTCTAGACCTATACAGATATATCTTAGCAAAGACCTGGACCTGATACACAAAATACTGTAAATAGAAAAGTTCCTGCTGATTATGGACTATATCATACATTCAAGTGCATTCATGCTTCCCTCCTTGAAGTTGTCTTCTGTATAACATTGTGATAAAGTGAATTGCTACATTCACTGTATACTGTGAAGGTTGCTCTAACATTACTTTGTTAAAACTCAATAGTAAGTCCACTATAAAAACATGTCCATTATATTCAGATGTGTTCACCTTCAGCTTTGAAGTTCTAAACTGAACTCAGGCAGATTTATTAATCCCTAACTATGAGGAATAAAATGAATGAGGATAAAAATCCATGATCTATACAAGCAATAGTAGCCAGTACTGACATGCTCAGTTACATGTGGCCAGCTGGCAACAGGCACAGTAATAATTTCCATTTTCCATAGCACCAAATGCAAATAAAGGCATTAGTAGGTTTGTCATATCTGAGTAGACCTAGGAAATAATGCCCACTTTGACTTTGTTATACTGTATAGTTACATTAATTCTTCCAGGACACAGAGCAGGATAGTTAGGAAGACGCGTCCCTAGTATTTAATATAGACATAAAGAATATGTTATTTTATGGGGAAATGAGGAGCAACCAACATATCTGTATAAAGCCCTGTTACCATAATTATAAAAGGAATGATAGAGGCAAACTTTACAGGGGTTTAACTTTTTAAGGCTGGGAGAACTGTCAGTCACAACGACCTTTACCCTGAACTATTTTATACAAAATGAGGCACAGGGCAAACATTGAGGTAGGGCCCAATATGCTGAAATGTTCTCCTGGATGGTAGTGATGTCTTAATAGAATGGCAAGTCTAAAGCAAATGTAAAAACTGAGATCTGAAGTGCTTAAGGTCTATTGCGGTTAAGGCAAAAGGTTGTTGTGATTTTGGAGGCTCAGTTAAATTGTAATGAACATATAGGCTTCTGTGGTCCAGGAGTATACCAAATCATGCAAAACATCAGTGTAAGATCCTTTCAGCCTCATTTCCTATGTTTCTACCTTACATTGTACTTCAAATGTATCATAAGCCTAGAATATAAGTGTGGGAAGGATTTTGATGCAAAATAAAATAATAATCTGCAGTTTTGTTGTACATGGCTATACCAGTGATTTTTTTTTTAAGCTAAAGACAGCCCACTTATCAGTTTTACATACATGTGAATGGGTTGACTATGGCACTAAATATGAGCAAATTGTTTGATTTTGATGCAGAATAAAATAATAATCTGCAGTTTTGTTGTATATGGCTATACCAGTGATTTTTTTTAAGCTAAAGACAGCCCACTTATCAGTTTTACATACATGTGAATGGGTTGACTATGTCACCAAATATGAGCAAATTGTTTAATAGAACTTGAAGTTTTTTAGACCAGGCTTTCTGGCAGAAGATATTCATAAACATAGCCAATCTGCTAAACCTGATACCTTTTTTTTTTACTGTTTACCGTATGAAAACAAATTACTAAATGCCCCTTTGCAAATGGCACCCCAGCTTTACGGACTGTTTCCCCAAGGGCTGTGAGCATGCAGTCTTTCCTGCCATGTTGAAATCAATCTATAGGCACATCAGTGCTGGATGGATGCTTCAAGAGGGAAACCCTTTCACTGTTTAAGACTTCATTTATTTACATTACAGAAACTCCAGCAGAACAACTTAAGATTCCCTTTGTTATGCAGAGCTTGGCACACTGAGAGATATGAGTGCTGAATGGGCACGTTACCCTACTAACACCGAGCTGAAATATTAATTTTGGTCAGGCTAACTTTTTAATAATGCAAACAATGCATCTGCCTTTGATACTTGGCCTCCTAAGAATAGAGAACCCTGTGTAACCTCCAACCCCAACCACACACATATATACATACACATCTGTGGCTTTTTATTCATACAATATTTCAAATGTCAACTTACTGTGCAGCTGACCTCATCTGACACAGCAATACACATATTGGTCAATGTGTTTAACCTAACAGTGTAAAACCCATATTTTACTTGAAGCTGGGAGATTTTGGAACTTTAAATGTCGTGTTCCACTCCCTTCTTGCTGTTTTCCCAGCCCATTCGTCATGCTTTCCATGTATGTATCAATGTCTTTTAAATTTGCAAATTTTGTGCATATTTAACAGCAAAGCATCTTGCTTTAGCTCACCACAGGTCCCTTTCTGTTCCATAATTACATCACCAGATCAATTAAGTTCAAGTTTTGTACTGAAATCCATAGCCCACATGCTGTGCTGCGAGTCTCTTCTTGAAGTCAATGATTGCATAATGTCAGTGCTTTGGTTAAATGTTTCCCTGTTTTGTAACCCAAATTTCCCACTGGGAAATCCAGTTTCACATTGACTAGATAAGCTATATTACATGAAACAATGCCAATATTTAATTATTGCTATTAATTCTGCCATATGGCTATGTTTTTTTTATTTCCATAGGGAACCATTTTTGTTTAAATTAATCGTAAAACATAGGAAAAATATACTGGCTTGTTCAATCTGGGAATGAAAAGAGCAATGACAATGGGCAGTAACCTGGAGCACGCAATCATATTTCAGACAGTTATAGCAGCATACCTAAGCCATATAATATAGTATAATAGCAGTAATTATAAAGTATGTCTTCTAGGAAGAATAGAGAACAGGAGTGGCAATAAAATTCTCTTTCTGGTTCATGTGCTAGGAAAAAAAAAAAGACAAACCTGAAAAAGGTGTGGTGGGAAACACACAGTAGAAATAGAAAGTATCATGTATCCTCAAACTTAGGATCACAGTGCTTGGGAACTTAGATCAGATCCATGAAAGAAGATGATTTACACAGTGTATCACTGCCAGAGAAGCAAAGCAAAGAGGCAAAGGATTAAATTAAATAATACAGAACCACTATGGTAGAAAATGAAATGGTGCCCAACTGGTACCCGGGGGATGGATGCAGGCCTGCTGCTGACCTACCATGGTTCCTTAGATTCTAATAACCAGCCCACTTAGTGAACTGTTAAAGTATAACTAAAGGCAAAATGTTTGGTTTTGGATAGAGAGTGGAGAGGGATTAGAACACATGTCAGCTTTTATTTCTTTTTGTGCTGCCATTAGGTAAATTCAAGTTCCATAAAAAATGTACACCATCACAAGAACGCACTTGACTCAGTGGCAACATTTAGTACATGAGCTTCTTTGGGAAATTTTTGGAGTGGAGGGAGGCCTATTCAAAAGGAATGGTTCAGCTACAAAAACACCACATGGGAGCATTGCTCAGATGTGGACGGGACCTCAATCTTACCTGAAATCTTGCTAAAATGTACATGATATTGTGCATAGGTATTAGCATACCTGACATAGCCGGTGTTATCTGCTGGTTCATAAGAATCTAGTATTGGCACCAGGAGCAGCTGGTGGTATATTTTTTTTTTTGGGGGGGGGGGGCAAACAATGTTCTTTGTGCCTCAATATGCAATGCAGTTAGATCAGGGGTGGCGAGGGGGGTCATCTAGGAGCTGTACATATCTTTCTGAAAACATCACAGCATACTGCCTCAGGAATTCCTTTCACAAGACCTCAGCAAGCTGTGGGCTGTCCTTGTTGGGTGGATATCAGTCTGGAGGAGTAGATGTTCCTAGGTAGGCTGCATTTGCATGCAGATTGCCGTAGGAAATGTCCACATGTAAAGCTGAACCTCCATGATTAAAAGAACTGAAATCCAACTAATAATAATAATTATGGGTGGAGAGTTTGCAAGAGTGCATACTGTGTAATGGCTTCATTTATAATACTGACAAATCGTTTGATCAACTCCTGTCGAACAGACATGCTGGAAAACTTTTTTCAATCAGGGTCTGCAGCCACTGATAAGTGTATGGCAGTATGGATGGAGAAAAAAAAAAGCACATGGCCAGCTTTCAATTTATCATTGCGCCACAACTGGCAATCACTGACCATATAGTGTATAGTGGCAACTCCTCATGTTAGATGTATCTGCATACTGTATATATATATATATTTTGTGTGTCCTACAGCCCAATGACTTATCAAGCTCACATAGATTTCAGGACTCATGTATTGCATTCAATATGTCTATAAATTATACATCCCACTCACTTAGGGCCCTTTCACACATGCTTTCTGTGTATGGGGTCCGTTTTTGCTCAGTGGGGATCACTCCGTTGATCCTCGCTGAGCCGACGGATGACCGATCCGTCTCCGGTCACTGAGCGGAGATGGAACTGTCAAAGCTCCCCTCTCCTCTATGGAGATCGGATGAAAACGGACCACCTGTCCATTTTCATCTGATCCGATTCTCCTATTTAATGGAGCCTGCATAGATCCAGGGCCAGCACCACTTGGCGAAGCCAGCAGCATGGCACCATTATCTTTATAGCTGTCTGTAAGGGTTGCATTCTTTCAACAGACCAATGTAAGAAGCATTTTTGCCATTGACCTCAGATAAAATGGTTTTACTAAGGATTTGAAAAGATCTTAATTAGTTTCAGGGTTCCTCTGGGTAATACTGGTAAGGAGTTAAAAGTTAATTGTATTGAACACCCCACTGCTGTCAATAGCAGTTAAACCTGTTACTGATATGGCTGCACCAGCTATGTCACCACAACTGTAGTTGTTAGCTGGCCCACTGAAGTCCAGATTGGAGGCTTTTTGTTAGTGTAATAGTCTTTGATATACCCAGCAATATGGCCACCCTCTGGTCCTGGTAGTCACATAATATTTTTATTGACATGTTTGGGTTTACATATACTTTAATAGCATCTTATTGTCCAGTGTAACCTATCAATGTAGGAATGTAATCAATGGCTTAGCACTTCAGAGAGAAAAAATAGACCATGTGGTCACAATATGAAAAGCAAGAAGGCCCAAAAAAAATAAATATAAAAAAATACTGAGACTTCAGCATTAGTTAAAGTGGTTGTAAATTAACATGTTTTAGGTCCCTGTTCAGTACAGTGTATGTGTTTTCCTTAAATTATAATGCTAAATACTTTCTTTGCAGAGCCCTGCTGTCCTGTCATGTGACCTCCCTCTGCTTTCATTCCTGAGTAAGTGAGTACAGTGGGAGAAGATGAGATTCCCCTCTGATGAATACAAGCTAGCAGAGGGAGGTAACATGTCTGCACAGCAGGGCTCTGTAAAGAAGGTATTTAGCATTATAATTTTAGGAAATCACACAATCTGTACTGAACAGTTACCTAAAGCAGAGAGGATCAGAGTAATAAATACATGTTTGTTTACTTTACAAGTGCTGGAGCAGCTGCATTGAATAGAATTACACAGGCATGAAAGGAGAGAGGAGGGAAGGAGATCGGCTCTCACACACACTACAGAACTGACAGGGAGAGAGGGAGACGCAGAGAAGATAGCTGGAATGACGGTGGTGCGTAAACTGACCACCCTATCAGAGATCAGCAGCCTTGATAAACGTGGTCAGTTCACAGAGGAGAAGACAGGAATGGGCAGGATTAGCCAGGTATTGTGCAATATGGAAAGGGACAATTGACATGGCAAAAGCACTGTGCTATATCTCGTGCCTTAAAGGGACAGGAGCATGTTTTGGTTATTTTTGGGTTACAACCACTTTAACTTCTGTAAAATATGGTCTTTATGATGACATTTAAAAAATACAGGAGTTTTTGCAGAACACTGGTCTTGATAGACTTTATAAATGAGACAAATTGCAAAACATGTAAAACAAAAACATATAATGGTGGTGAACTTAAAGTCATATTAAAGGTTTTTTACCTAAAGTAGTTGTTTTATTTTAAAGAAACTGAGCATATAAAATCCACATTCAGTTCTTGATGCTGGAGATTTAAACCACCCTATAATTTTATTATATTGCTCAGGGACTCTATGGGTGAATCCCTGCACTAGCATTCCTGGGTCTGCATATGTGCAGTGGTTAGGGTTGGCACTTGTTCTTTATAATGTAGGATCACCCTGGATTTCAGAGTAAAATTCTGTGTCTCATATTGATTCAGTGGGAATCTGTTTGCCCCATATTTTTCGGCCCATCTGCCTCCTTAGTCAATGGGCACACAGCCTGTTACCTACCCTCTTCCTCAGCCCACCACAGGCATGGAGCCAATCAAAGTGTCTCAGTGCCTTGTGATCACTGTGATGGTCAATCATCGTGATCATAAACATAAACACAGCTTCCCCTATTTGCACTGCCATGATCCTCTTCCCTCCTCCTCTATTAGCGTTATTCTGCAGATGTGAGTAACACTGTTTCCACTGACCACCAGCAAAAGGGAAGCACACTTAATACCAATGGAAGGGGGCACAGACACTGCTAGCTTCTTGTACATAATCTGTTGTAATTGTGTTATAGTAAGTAAGGAATATTTTGTGAGCACTGTGGACTGCAACATTTGTGCATAGTGTGTACTGCAAGTATGCTTGGACTATATTTAAACATATTTCTTTAAATGATGCCCAATATCCAGTGCAATCAGGGACATCCATAGGTAGGGGCAAGGTGGGGCAAGTGTCCCCCCTGGAATCTGCATGGGTCTGCCGCGGCCGCCGCAGAGTTTTTTTCTGAGTCTGCTGAGTGACTGCTGGCTGCTGCTTTCTGATCGTCCGTCCCTCCCTCACGCCCCGATCATCCAATGCGATGGCTCGGCCGCTCGGCTCCAGCAGTGAAGAACACCAGGTAATAACAGTTACATTAGGAGGAACATAATATAAATTGGAAAGTAGGAAATGGATTAGCTATTGCTGGAAAGATCACATTTGTCCTGTCCTGTCCTGTATACAACTATATAAACCCACCTTCCTTCCTGTATTCCTCCATCATCACTGACTGCAGATATACATCATCTATCCTGTATATATAACTGTATACAGGACAGATGATGTATATCTGCAGACAGTGATGATGGAGGAAGGTTTCTATATACAGGAAGGAAGGTGGGTGTATATATATATATATATATATATAGCTGTATATACCCATTTTCCTTCCTGTATATAGAGACCTTCCTCCATCATCACTGACTGCAGATATACATCATCTGTCCTGTATACAGCTATATACACCCACCTTGCCTCCTGTATATACTAATACCATACACCCCCTCTATATACACATACTGTACACCCTCCGTACTGTACAGGCCGCATTTGCAGGCACAGTGAGGCTGCATTTGATGGGAACAGTGAGGTTGCATATGATGGGCACAGTGAGGCTGCATATGACGGGCACATGCCTACGCTTTATGTGATAATGACTAAGCCCCCCCCATGACATTGTCAAAAAGGGGCGGAGCATGGGTGTCCTTAAAATGATGCCCCCCCGAAAAAAGTTCTTTCCATGTGCTGGGGTTACATCCAGCTGGCTCCTGTCGAACTCTCATAACCGAAAAAGGTCTGCCGACCAGCTCCCGATCAGCGCTCTCAACCAATGGCTGAGAGCGCTGACTGGACTGTTCTGGCGGGGGGCTGTCCCTTGTTAGAACACAATAACTTAGTAGGGGAGATTGCTGTGCTAACATCGGATACAGCGGAGCCACTGTACTAACAATCCAACAGCGATCTCCCCCACTGAGCTGTTGTGTTCTGACTGGGGGATGCCCCCCCTCCCCCGCCAGAACACTATGGTTTTCCAGCATGTTGAAAAAAAAAAACAATTAGTGTGTACGAGGCTTTAAGCCTTGTACTGCCCGTAAGAGTGCTGCCCACCCATGATCTAGATGGGGTAAGGGGCTGGATGACTGCCCGTGGAGGGGATGCAGATGACCCGATCGACCTACAGCACGCCCCAAAAAAAAAACACCAGCAACTTGAGTCTTTTGTTAATACATTTGCATATTTGTTCTTTTGTCTCAGTTGGATAAAGCACTTTAAGCTATGTGTACCTTTGTACTAGATTACTTTGAAGTAATTTCAGCACCGCCAAAAAAAAAAATTCACCCTTCAACTCCCCCTATCCTGTCCCTCATTTTCCCAGAACAAAGATGGCAACCTTAGCTGTGGTTGTTATAGGGGGACACCGTTCTCTCTGTTGGATTTTTTAAATGTTTTATAGAGAAGACAGCAACAGGAACTAGAACACGCAGAGATGAATGGGAGTATCTAAAACACCCAAATAGGCAGAAACAGAACCAGAAATTATAGCAGGGACATTTTTCTGTAGTGTCTAAGCCATATAAAAAGCCAAGGGCTGACTCAGACCACCAGTGTTCAATAAACCATCTAAATTTTCATTTTGTGGTGGACTGGCCCTTTAAAGCATTGTCATAAGTCTGTATTTAGTTTTTTTTTATCATTCCATTTTTAAATATCTGTGTAAATTCAATAAATTAAAATAATTTTTGTTCCACTTTTTTGGAATCTGTAGAAGCCGTGTTGCATAATATACTACTTAGCTCACCAAAACAGCTGGATGAAACAGGGAGGAGCAGCAAATAGCACTCATCTTGTCCACGTTCAGCCGTTTGAATAATTCTTCCTGCAGGTGCAAAATTGTGTACTTATCTTGTCATCATTTGCCTTACGCTTGCCTGGCACAAGTTATTTAGGTGTTAGACATTATGTATACTTGTGCCAGAGAGGTGACATAATGTCTATTGAAATGCAGTCACTAGTGACTGACAGGGAACATTAAAAACATCAAAGTCTTGAGAGGTCTAGATGCACTCAATTACTACGCACAGTAACAGCAGGGAGGCCAGGGTGCCATATTACGTTCTGCAAGGGAGAAATAAATAAGCCAGATTTCAATCACTTAATGACAAACCTGCTGACCATTACAGCTATGTAACACTTCCTGTCACTAGGTGTTACTCTATTTTATAGGCTTTAAACCTGAAATAATCCTATAGGATACCCTGCAATATACACTTTATTTATACATTTTTAAAGTGTTTGCACACGTGTAAATATTCTGCTACCATCTGTAAATTGACAATACTGTTTATATTCAAAGCAATCCTGTCACTTACACAGTATTGCACATAAAATGCCAATGATGTATTTGCTTTCAGTACGTTACTCTTTGACTCACTCATTCGCTCTCTCTCTCTCTGGTGGTGACATCTTTGTGCCTAGTTCTCTAGATCTTCCTGCTGACCAACTATATACATCACACTTTTCTTATTGAATTATATCAAGGTGTATGCAACGGGGGGGGGTTGGATGCTCTTTGATCTATTGTCTTTATTTTTAAATAGCTGTTGCTTGGTAATTATCATAGAGTTGGTTATAGACAGGTGCTTCTTGTCTGTGCTAGCTGGGTCAGAAACCCCAGATTGGAGGACTGTGATTTTTTTTATAAAGGTTCATTCCAGGACGTTGACACAGAAATGGATGGCATGACCATGCATGCATCAGCTGCCGATGATGTATTTCATCCAGACCAGATGCAGAGACTATTAGGCAAGTGTTCCTGTGTTCTAATAGCTTAACAGTTGTAGCTTCTGTGTGTATCTGAAGTCTGGTGACAGAAGTCTCTCTGTCCTATCGTTATTATCTCACATGCACTGTGCCAGAAAGTTAGGTCTGTGCTACTGTAGGTGTGTAGTGGTCACTTATGTGTGTAGTATATTATTAGGTGAAATAGAGTTTATATGCAGCTTCTGCTACCTTAATTAACTGCTGGTCCTTCTGGTTTGGGACTCTGTAGCTAGCTATAGCTCAGGGCTTAGTAAACAGCATAGGGTAGAGTCAGGTTATATATCCAACGGGACTGAGAAGCATAGTGGGTGGGCTGAGGGGGTGAGAGACACCACACCCCACTAGCTTGACAGGTGGAGAGGAATGAGAAATGCCTCAGGTTGAGGCCATTTACAATTCTCTCTACCTGTTGAGCTAATGGTGTGTGGTGCCTTTCATCTCCTCATGCTTCACTGCTTTCTGGATCAAGCACAAGACAACCTGCAACCTTGAACTGCTGTGAGACACCGGATTCTTTACCAGCCAAGCACCCTGAGTGGCACTACAAGTGATTACAGAGTAGATAGGCTGTCACACCACTAATGCTGTAGGTAAGAAGTTGCTTCTCAAGTTGATCAAGAGCCAGCTGGAGGATCTCTGCATCACCATTGATGCAGTATTCAGTTCTTCAGAACCATAACAGCCACCACACCTACTTCATTTCCCAGGGGCCCTTGCAACTGGACCTTGTTGCCACTCATTGAAATGTATCTTTGCTAATTAAAGAGGGAGTTAACCCTGATGGGTTTTACTTCCACTTTGTTACTCTTTGTTACCCTGCAATGTTAAAGCATAATAGGCTAGTGTGCATCGCATTGGAAGCCTGCACTGTCCCCGCTCCAGGTCACGTCTATCTTCGCCCCTCTTCCTTCTGGGGCCGCGATTTCCGGCTCTGTGACAGGCCGGAGCCACAAGACATCACTCCCATGCATGCACATGGGAGCCGCCATTCGTGGCACGATCTCAGTGAAGAAACGGCACGGAGGCCCGTTTCTTCACTGCGCATGTGCCGATGACGTCGGCACGTGCAAGTACACTGTATATCTCCTAAACCGTGCAGGTTTTATGCAGGGAACCTACAGGTAAGCCTTATTATAGGCTTATCTGTAGGTTAAAGTGGTTGTCCAGAGTTGACAACCACTTTAACTGTATATACCAGGGTATGTATGTTTGTATATTGGATGCATTTACTATTCCTAATCTGTTATATAAAGTTTTCTGTTTTTCCATACTGGTGTGTACCGATAAACTTATGGTTACTGTTATATGGTGGGTACAGTTCTTCCTCTGCTCCCAATGACATTTCTTAGATTACTGGTTAATCTCCCAGGAAGGAAATCCCTTCTGCTCACAGGGGCCCGGTGCTGAGTGAAGACATTACCAAATTTACTAACAAACCCAATATTCCACTTGGTGAAGGTTCCAGTTCTCCTAATTACCTACAGCGCCACTGCCTGTTTGTGGAGGGCCAGTTCCCGTAACCCTACGCCCTAATTGCCTACAGAGCCACAACCTGTTTCTTTAGGGCCAGTTCCCGTAACCCTACCCCCTAATTACCTACAGGGCCATGGCCTGTTTGTGGAGGGCCAGTTCCCAAAACCCGACCACCAAAAAGGACTGCATACACTGATCAGCCATAACATTAGTACCACTGACAGGCAAATTGAATAATTCTGATTATCTTGTTACATTGGCATCTGAAAGTGGGTATTAGGCAGCGAGTGAACATGTTGTCCCTGTGTTGAAAGCCGAAAAACGGCTAAGTGTAAAGATTAAAGCAACTTTGACAAAGGCCAAATTGTAATGGGTAAACAATTGGGTTAGAGCAACTCCAAAACTGCAGTATTTGTGGGATGTTCCTGGTCTGCAGTGGTCTGGACCTACCAAAGGTAGTCCAAGAACGGAAAACTGGGGAACTGGCAACAGGGACATTGATGCGCATAGGAGGCAAAGGCTGGTTTGTGTAGTCCAATCCAACAGAAGAGCCGTTAAAGCTCAAATTACTAAAAAAGTTAATGCTGGTTCTGATAGTAAGGTGTCAGAACACACAGTGCAGTGCAGTTTATTGCGTATGGGGCTGTGTAGTGGCAGACTGGTCAGGGTGCCCATGCTGACCCATGTCCACCGCAAAAGTACCTACAATTGGCAAACGAGCATCAGAACTGGTCCACAGGAGCAATAGAAAAAGGTGGTCTGGTCTGATGAATTCAAGAAGATTTTGAGGAATACAACGAGTTTGAGGTGTTAACTTGGCTTCCAAATTCTCCACATCTTAGTCCAATTGAGCATCTGTGGGATGTGCTGGAAAAACAAGTCCAATCAATGGAGGCCCCACCTCATAACAGGACATAAAGGACCTACTACTGACAGCTTGGTGTCAGATACCACTGCATACCATCGGAGGTCTCGACTGGTTATAGTGGGTTGTCATAATGTTATGGCTGATCAGTGTATGTTACAGCAGAGAGGTCTAACCTTTGTAGTCCTTGAGACAAAAAGAAAGTCAGAGAACTGACTAAATTCTCCAGCATAACAGAAAAAAATAAGAATTCTTAAAGGCTCACATTTTTACACCTTAGAAAAGACATTTCATATGACATTATATGTGCATTTAACAGCTGTATAATTACAAATTCATTCACAAATTTTTGTTATATAGGATTTATATATTTAATTATTCATTTTAGCAAGTGGTGTGCCATTCATACTGTTATTTCAGGTAGAAGTCAGTATTACAAGAGGAGATATCATGACCCAGACAAATGCAATTCTTGACTGTGGACAGCTCATTTGCTTCTTGGTAATGGCTGAATTTTCCCAGCATACACCCCTTTTTCTGAATGGTCACAAACAGTTTAATGTAATAGTTTTTCCCATAGGACTTCATGTACAATGCAGAAGAGGGAAAAGATTACACCGTGACCTCTGTGTAATGTGTATACAGCATTTGAGAGAGCTCAGCTATAAGCACTTGCATATACTCAATGAAGTTACTAGCCTCAGATGATACACAGAGATAAAACAAGTTCTGCTATATAAATTGTACCTGTTTACCTGCAGCCCTCTATCCTCTACAGCAGTCATCACTAAATTGCGGGCCACGGTCCGAAACACTGTCGGACCGCAGTGGTTGTGCCATTTGGCAGCCTGTTCTTCTTTCAGCCATCATCGCTGTCATCCTTGCAGAGCTGACAGTGGGAGGCAGGACAGTTCTGGAGGGAGGGTGGGATGCTAGGATGCAGGGTGGTCCTAGCAACCAGTCACCAGTTTTCAGCTCCCACCCTCCATTCAGACCTGCTGTGCCTCCTGTCCTCCCATCTGTATAAGGTGGGCTAAGGACATAAGTGTGAAGGGTGATCATGTGAAAGATCTGAGAAGAGTGATGGGGGGGCTGAGGACTGTAATTGGTAGTCTAATGACTCTAATAGGGGGATTGAGGACAGTAATGTGGGGGGCTCATTAATATTGAAGGGGGTTGATGTCATTGGGTATGAGAACACTACTGTGAAAGGGGTGGAGGGGAAGTGATGTGGGGGGGAGGGGCTGAGGACATGTGCAATTTCACGTAGGGATGAGATGCAGATGCAGATGCAGAGATGGGAAGGCCTAAGAGGAGAGGGTGCTGTAATGTGAAAGATCTAAGGCATATCACAAACATACGATTTGGACCTCTGCTGGGAGAACATTTTATTCATGGGACCTCTGTGAATTTTAATTTAGTACCCCTGCTCTACAGTCTTCCAAATTTCCACACATTTTACACAGCATCTCCCAGCTCTGAAAAGCAGGGGGGGCGGGGATCTGAAGTCTTAAGCCTCGTACACACGTGCCGATTGTTGGACAACCGAACGTCCAACTTTTGTCCAAATTGGCTGTTAGCGGTTTTGGCTAGCATACTGACGGTAGTCAAGTAATCGGCCAACAAAGCCAAACGTAGTGACGTGTTATGAGCGTATAGTGAGCAAGTTCAAGTGAATGTGATTTGTGAATTAGGAGCACAGGTTTACACAACCGAACACTTCCTGGATTCCGAGCATGCGTTTGCCCTTCCAACTTTTTGTTGGCCCAACTTCTGTACACACGAGTCAATAATCGGCCAATGCCTTGTTGGCCAACAAAAGTTTTCTAGTCTTGTCAGCCAACTTCTGTTGGACGACAATTGGAAACCGCCTGTCAAATCTTGCGTACTAATGGTCGGATTATCGGCCAACAGGCCGTTAGACGACCGTTGTTGGCCAATAATCGGACCGTGTGTATGGGCCTTAACACTACATAGCTGGGAAAGGAGAGTTCTGAGCCCTGATTGGAACGAAGTGACACACCCCTACCTCACAGTACACAGGAAGCATGCACAGCTGTGGCTGTCAGACACAGGCTGTGTGCTGGAGCTCACTCCCCATCACAAGTTATCTGTTGGAGTCAGGAAAAGCTGTCAGAAGTGATGTATGCAGATAATAGAGGAACAAGGCAGCAGAGAGACATCACACTCAGTGCTTTGGATAGAGGCATGTGCGCACTATAGTGGGATGTGATTTGTTCTTATTTAATGTCTGATGTTTGAAATCACTGTGTAATTTTGATTTTATATTTTATATGACTGTATTATCAACAAAATTATGTTCCGCAATCCAACAAGCCCCCCCCCCCCGTATTTTTGTGCAAGTAAAGTTAAAATGGCAATTGT
>BLSH010523637.1:308490-323155 GCA_018402905.1 Glandirana rugosa
GTACTTAGCACTATTTGTTGAGAGGGATTAATTGCCAGAATAGTTAAATGTTGGAAAATTCTATATATTATGAGTATGTGGCACAGTGGCTAATCAAGTAATTGAGGCTTCTATAAGGGAGGACAATTTCTGCTGTTAGTCCTAATCCTAAACACAGAATATTTCAGCCCTGCCACTGGCCAGAGCAGGTTCTGCTCAAGAGTGAAAAAGGCACTTGGAACACTACGAATGGTGTGTAAAAGGAGTTTAGGTTTTGGGATTTAGCACTGTGCTAGCAGGCAATTTGTTCTTTCAGTTTTTATTGCCGTTAGTGAGCTGGTTCCCTGGGCTGTACACTGCTCCAAGGCACTTCACTTACATGTAGCTGAGAGCTGCACGACAAGATTGCAATCTCGATTCAACCCCCACACGATCTTAATCCAGCATTTCCACGATTCATGAAACAAGTGCAGAGCAGTTCCCCTGCTCACAGCTATCAAAAAAAAAGCAGCCAGCAATGTTTATCAACAACATTGCTCAGCTCTGAAAGAGAGATAAAAGGAAACATTCTATCTTTCTGTTCATTTACAGATCAACGTGGTGAACTTCGGTCTGCAAATGAGGTCAGTTTAACCACTTAAAGACTAAAACTTTTTCTGACACTTGTTGCTTAAAATCAGTATTTTTTGCTAGAAAATTACTTAGAACCCCCAAACATTATATATATATTTTAGCAGAGACTCCAGAGAATAAAATGGCGATCATTTCAATATTTTATGCCACACAGTATTTGTGCAGCTGTCTTTCAAACACAATTCTTGGGAAAAAAATACACTTCAATGACTTAAAAAAAAAAAAAAAACAGTGAAGTTAGCCCATTTTTTTGTGTGAAAGATGATGTTACACCGAGAATTGTGATCTTTATTCTAAGCAAAAAATAATTGTGATTCTCATTTTATACAGAATCGTGCAGCTCTAATGTAACTCCATTAAAGTGTATGTTACTCCAAAATTTCATATTCCTGATATGTGTCTGTTGTACCATGTAAAAAGTATCCTGTTCTGTTTACATTGCTTCCTTTATGTGATATACCTGATGATCCCACCAGTCCCCCTACTTTTCTATTTCAAACTGACTGCACTAGGCTTAGAAGCACATCCTTCCCAGCATGGTCACATTCTGGCTGTGCTGGGAGCACAGTCTGCCTGTCCTCCAATAGCCAAGACTTGTGCTGACAAGTCCCCCAAAGCTATTCACTGGGAAGATCAGTGTACTGCCTTCTCCTTTGCTCCTGCTGACATATCCCCCTGCAGTCTCCACATACACCTCTCTAAGTCCTTTATGCAACTGAGAACAGAGGACATGTGATCACTTATAAAAGAAAGAAAAAAAGTATTTATAATACATAATATAGTAATATATAATTTTCACACACAAATGTCTTGCCTTGCATTTTTATTTTAAACGGAATGGGATGTTTAACAAGGTGAGGGTTCACATATACTTTAATGCCCAGTTCTTACCAGGATCAATTCATTTGAATGAGCTGCAAAACGCACTGGACCGTGCAATACTTTTAAAAGCTACGGCACCATGCAATTTGATTCCACTGTGTTTGTGAACTGCGTTTGGGGTGCTGTTAACAATTCATTGGCACCCATAGGCAGATCGCAAAGGCAGGGTGTTTTAACGTGGTGCAGGAAACGTGCACAGAGCGTGCCTTTTCTGCACTGTGTTCTGCTGTTAACAGACCCTTAAGGTGACAGACAGGGGTTGATTTACTAAAGCTTGAAAGTGCAAAATTTGGTGCAGCTCCACACAGAAACCAATCAGCTTCAAGGTTTTATTGTCAAAGCTTGATTGAACAAGCTGAGGTTAGAAGCTGATTGGCTAGCATGCACAGCTGCACCAGTTTTTGCACTCTCCAGCTTTAGTAAATCAACCCCATAGAGTCCCATCTACCTAACAACTATCATGGGGATGATCTTACATCAGTAAGTATATCACTTTCAATTGCCAAGTTCTTATATACTGTATATCTTCCACTATTCAGCTATTTCTACACATAATTGTTTAGTAGGACCAGCCAGTGCGAAAAGTACCCTGGGCAGCACAGAAAGGGTTTGGCCCTTACTGTAACAGATAGTGTTAATTTACAGTTCATTATTTTTTAGTTTCAACGTGATATACAGTATTTACTTGAATTGCTACTATTTTGCATCAATTGCTTGATGTCTGTTTTAAAAAGCTAGAAATACTTTCATGTGTAAAAAAAAAAAAGCTAGAAATACCATTGGGGAATTACGATAGTTAACCTGAATATCAGCCGAAATCAGCCAGTACAGTAGATACCAGCCAACATTCAGCCCATGTATACAGGTCCTTGTTAAACAGAAACCGATCACACGACTAGCTTCTGTCCAATGAGCATTCTGGTAAACCATCAGCCCATTGGCATCCAATCATCTAATGGCTGCAAGCGCTGATCTGTGTATTCTGGTGGGGGGGGACAGCCCGGGGGGACAGCCCCCTGTCAGAATACAATAGCTCATCAGGGAGTTTGCTGTATTAACATCACATCTTTAGTACAGGACCTCCTTGCAAGTGCCTCAGTTTGGGCTGAACAAAAAAAACTTACCATGTGTACCCGGCTTTAGGTTACATTTGCTCCTTTGGATTTACATTAGGATCCAGGTAAGTCAAATTTGGTGCTGTACCACGATATATTATGAAATAAACCTTTAAAGCGGTAGTATACCCATCCATTTAACAGTTCAAAAACCAGTTCCATTCCTGGCACGTGCTGGAAATCTAACACTACCATTGGTTGTGCTCTAAACCAAACTGTCAAACCATCCAATGGCTGGTGTCATAACTGATCACATGTGCAGCATCATGGCAGTTATAGATTAAACAGAGGCCCAGATGGCAGCTTCCTTGGCTGAAAATGATAGGAGGGTTTACTACCACTTTAAGGCTAAGTTAACATCTCAGCACGCATGTGGCTCCCACCAGGGATCCGGTGCGTCTTCATTCACCATTTCAGGTCTGAAATGGACCAAAAGACGCACAGGACTCCTATGCTAATTCGCATGAGCACTGCTCCGGAGATGTGTGAACCGCCTCCATAGAGAGCCTGTCACAATCTCCTGCTATTGTGAAATGGATGCGGGGAACATTCATCCAATTCACACTAGCTCCAGGCTCCTTCAGAAAAAATTAAAGTCAGCAGCTACAAATATTGTAGCTGCTAACTTTTAATATTGAAACACTTACCTATCCACGAATCCAGTGGTGTCTTCACTCGAGCTGATTTTGCAGTTGTCTATTGGGGGCGCTGCCGCCACCATCTTGGGTAAGGGAAACCGGCAGTAAAGCTTTGTGGCTTCAAAGCAGGTTCCCTCTGTGCATGCACTAAGTGAGCTGTGCTTTGTGAATGACCCGGGGACGGGAGAAAGAGGAGGAGGGTGGAACTTCCGTAGATGTTTGCCGCAGCAAAGTCAGCCGGAAGTGGGATCGGGTACCTGTCAAAACCAGGGGGAGGCCAGCGGAGGGGGGTGGGAGACAAATAAACAGAGCCTCACCTTTTGGGTGGCGCTCCACTTTAAGAGGGTTTTTTCAGGTAATTTGAATTTAAATACAGATATCACTGCAGATACATATATTTTCATTTATTCTGTATTCCATGCAAGCAGTCTATTACATTTGCTTGGTTGGGCAATAGTTTCTTTGGGGGAAAGTTAAGGGCAACCAGTTATATTATCCTTGTTACCTTGTCTTACAAAGGTAGGAATGTAACATTTTAGAAGTAGATTTTTTCTCTTCCTGAAATCCAATTTAGCTGATGCAAACCATTTTAGGATGTCAGCTATCCACAATCCTTTGCAATGAATTTACTTGGCAATGCATCAGTGAGGTCTGACCATTAAAATGTGTATTATAAGGCTGCCAGGTTCTCAAATCTTACCTGACACTGACATTCACAAATCCATGCATATTTAGTAATTCCCCATTTCTGATTGCTGGGGTACACCAGGTACATCTCTTTGCATAGCATAGATGATGGACTGCTCATCCTAAGCTTCTGAGGTCTGCAGTGCATTTTTACACATGGAGATAATTCACTATTCTTAGTAGATAGGACATTTGTTTATGGACAGCCTGACTGCATAACCCCTTTTATTTGGGGGGAGGGGGCTAGTAGAAGGCCATTTTGATTCACCATTAAAGTGTATGTCCAGTCAAACCATTTTAGTAGGTGCTTGTTTTGTTGTTGCCTTTTGTTTTTTTTGTTCTCTTAAGCCTGAATGTTCCCAATAGGTTTTGTTTTATACACCTTTCCTTTTTCTAAATTTAACTAAAAAAAAACATTTTATTAGGTTTGGATAACATGTGGAAGGATTAGAACCCCCAGTCTCACTACTATTTGTGGCCCAGTTAGAAAGATGTTGACTCATTTCTTTTCCCGGTGACAGTGAAGGAAAATCTGAAATGTGTGCACAGACAGAAATAAGCTTCTTGCCTTTCCCCACTCAACATGTATGGTGCCATTGCTGACTTTATTCTGAAAATGCTAGCCAGGCTAGCTTCAATACTTTTTAAGTCACTGACCCAGACACGTATGCACCAAGTTTAAGAACTCCTTATCTGTCTTTGGAAACTTGCGCATGGTACTGATGTTTGTATGTCAGTATTCCTGGCCAGATTTTTTAGTGTGTATTTTGCACGTACTTGTGTGTATTTGCGCATGTGTGCATAAACAAGTTAAATAAAATCTAGCTCTCAGAATGGAATTTTAAACGCTTCAAATTAACATTTTACATACATACGTGCATGTTTGCGTGTATTTGCGCACATAAAGGCGTAAAATACTGGCTGGTGAATCAGATTTCTATCATTTTATATTCAGCTATATGAAGTGCAATATGTACAAGTACATTGAAAACAATGGGCTGCATTTAGATCAGTAAAAAAAATGCCTGTATGCCTAAAAACACTGAGTTTTTAGGCAGAATTGTGCAAGAGTCCTTATTGTTTTATGTTATTCTCTATTCTGCTATTCAGAGAGTACTGAAGCCACTGATGTATGTCAGTCAGGTAATTAGCATTTGCAGAAGTCAAGATCAGCTGTGGCAGTCAAGACATTTCTCTCAACAAAGGTTGCCTTTAAAATGGGTCTCCATAAATGTCTGACATTTTAAAAACCCTCTGCATGTTATCCAGCCAGGGTTTTATGTTTTATGGCAATGGTAAAAGAAAAAATGCTTTTGTGATTATGTGACATCATTACCCTGTGATCTATACTATGTTTGGGCCCCACAGTGCTGTGAGGTTTGCCATGGTGTGCATATCAATCTTTGAACACCGCAAATGGCAAGTTTATGATTTTGGGCCCTTGACTATATATTTTAATTTATACTCACAGTGCCAAGAAAGTCATTGGAATCTCTCCATTAGTTCAGTGTTAATTGCAAACCCTGTAAACAAACACAGCTGTTGAGTGCTGGACCTCATATTTTTTGTATTAAAAAAGCACAGTTAAAAGTCTTGCAAAACTTAAAGTGACTATGTGTGTGCATCATGGGCCCAGGAAAATACTAAACATGTTCTAGAAACAATTTCTAAACCGCACGATTATTAAAAAAGTAAAGAATAAAATTACAAGGGCAATAGACATAATTGGTAATTAAAGAAGTAAGCAGCACAATGGCATCGTAAAGTCAGCGCCTGGTTCAAAATTGTTCCATATCTAATTCTATAAACGGTCCCCATGCAGTGTTTAAAAGAATGGCTGTCGGCAAATGATGTGAATAATTTTAAATCATTTTGCAAGAGATAGGTAGAATCGTAAAATATTACCTACTGTAAAAAGATTGCTCTTTTATGAATTAAAAATGTGCAGTAATGCTCTGCTTTTATAAATGTCATTGCTTGTATATGGTTGCCTTAACAATGTTAATAGGAACCATTTGTTGTTCTCTACTAGAGTTGAGCGAACACCTGGATGTTTGGGTTCGGCCGAACTTTCCGGAAACGTTTGGGTTCGGTACCGAACGTTATCCGAACTTTACCCCGGACCCCAAACCCCATTGAAGTCAATGGGGACCCAAACTTTTTGGCACAAAATTACTGTAAAAAAGTCCTGGAAAGTGCTAGAGGGATGCAAAAGGAAGAAAAATGGGAGATGTTATTAGATCTGCAATCTGTCCCTCAAAGCAGTAGTAATCTCTACCTAGTCCAATATCAGATCGTTCTGTAATCAGATCGTTCTGTAATGCAGGATGAGAGCTCGTTCTGTAATCAGATCTTTCTGTAATGCAGGATGAGATGTTATATATCTACAATCTGTCCCTCAAAGCAGTAGTAGTAATCTCTACCTAGTTATTATCACTGCAATCTGTCCCTCACAGCGCCGGCAGCATCCTCTCCCTACACTAACCTGAGAGCATGTGACATGCAGCACTGTGACTCCAGCCTCATATAGAGGCTGGATCACATGATGCACTGGCCAATCACAGCCATGCCATTAGTAGGCATGGCTGTGATGGTTTTCTTGGGAAAACCAGTGAAACGCTTGTTGATTGGCTGCCCTGCAGCTATTCAACATGCGTGATAAAATACCACAACCCAGAACCCGAAGGTTCGGGTTCGGATTCGGGACACGGACACCCGAAAGTTCGGTATGAACCCGAACTTTACAGTTCGGGTTCGCTCAACTCTATTCTCTACCGCTCCCAACAAACACTAAAATATGGCTCCAGCTAAAATCTATCTTTTTACTTCTTAGGCCTCATGCACACTGAGGCTGACAGACGTTCAGGGGCATTTGGACATTTTTTCCAGCTGCCCCTGAACTTATCTAATGTTATCTTATCAGTACATGTACACAGGATCCTTTAAGGTAGTTTCCAGGCAGTTGAGTTTAGAGGCTTTTTTTGGAACGCAAAAAAATGGGTTCAGAGGCATTTGAAATGCCTAACAGCTTGTAAACACAGCTAAATGCGCCTAAACATGGTAACCCCCGTCTAGATCCATTTCGCTTACAGGCGTCTCTACTTAAAAAAAAATTCAAAAGCGCTCCTAGACGCGAATGCAGCTAAACGTGGCATGCAAAATGTGGCAAAACGGGCGTTATATACGCCGGCATCTACCTAAAGGCAGAAACATATCTGTTGCCAGGAGCGTCTATACCTAGCTCCTGGCTATATGTTTTTATTAAGTACTTACAGTTGTATGCAAAAGTTTAGGAACCCCTGACAATTTCCATGATTGTCATTTATAAATATTTGGGTGTTTGGATCAGCAATTTCATTTTGATCTATTAAACTTTGGGGTGTCCGGGACCCGGACCCGAACACGGACGTTTCAAAAAACGTTCGGGTTCGGGTTCTGGGTTTGGGTAGTTGATCACGCATGTTGAATAGCTGCAGGGCAGCCAATCAACAAGCGTTTCACTGGTTTGCCCTTAGAAGCCATCACAGCCATGCCTACTAATGGCATGGCTGTGATTGGCCAGTGCATCATGTGACCCAGCCTCTATATAAGCTGGAGTCACTTGATGCTGCAGTCACATGCTCTCTGAGATTCTCTGCTTTCTCATCCCTATTAAACTGATCACCGAGAGCCATGAAATTCCTTGCTCTGCTATGCTGGACTCTGGGGTCAGAGGGTTCTTTAAGAGTTTGCCCAGAGCAATGATATTCAAACAAGAAATAATTCTGCCCCTATTGATATGACCAAGGAATACCCAGGTTGACCAAAGTTCCTTGATAACCTGGGCATCCCTTGTTTTCTACCCACAATCCCTCCATCAGCTGGGGAGCACAGACCATAAAGTGTTCACCACCACCACCTTTTGAGAGGAACATTGTAGAGAACCCTGTCAAACAGGTTTTCCATTGATCGGGGAATCACAAGTTGATGTGGTAACTACCCGATCATATGACAACCTGCCAACACAATACCACAAGATGTCTGTGATAAAAAGAATGCTGATCAATAGCATTTTCATCACCTGTATGGTTTTTCTATTGAACTAATCCCAGGGGCAGAAATATATTTTGACTACCTTTTCAATCAGTCTGAACTTGAATTAAAGATGCTCATGGAGTGACTTTATGAGAATTTAGAGAAGGGCTTTATTAGACACTCAACATTTCCTGCAGGGGCAGCTTTTTTCCTTGTTGAAAAAAAGGACTCCACTTTGCGTCCATGCATCGATTACAGGGGTTTGACCAAAATAACAAGTAAAAACTGTTCTCCACTTTCCTTGATCTCTGAAATGTTGGAAAGACTTTGTTTTGCTAAGTAAGTACTGACCAAACACTAAGTACAGACGAAAGGAGAAATTAAGTACAGTATCTACTACATGCAATTAAAGAACTGCATAATATAGTATAGACCGAGCTTTGACTTTTTTGTACAGGCTACAGCAGATGTGATACTCCTTGTGATAGGGGAATGGAGGCTGTGAACATTTTTGGTTTTATATGCAATTTATGAAGCAATGCAAACTACATTTGCCTCCCCTTGTTTGCTAATTTATTTATGAGCTTATGGAAAGAAAAATAATTACATATTTGCTGTAGTGGACTAATGATGAGGAAATGGTTTATTTATGATTATTTGAAGGGGCTCAAAGGAGTTATTATCAGAGAGTATTTAGGGAATTCATTGTAATGATTTCAGTGTGGCGTTTTTAGTAGTGTTTCATAAATCAGAAATACATTTTTATAATAAATTATTTTTAGTGATTGTAAAAACAGAACTCATGCTGTAAAGGACACCTGTCATGCAAGACTTATGAAGGTGTGGACAAAAGGTTGGCTTCCAAAAAAATAAGTTTATTTTATATAACAAGTCTTTCCAGTATATCAGTCTATAATTTGTGTTTTTTTTCTTTTGTTGATTGAATTTTTGCTAGAAGAAAAGGTTTTTTTTCCAAATTGACAAATTGTCATCAAATACAATTCAATCTTTGTTCCCATCTAAATCCAAACATTATACTTCCACTGCCTAAAATTACACATAGGCATCAAACAGAAAAAAATATATATAATGTGTAGTGCTACCCCCGCAGGAGCCGCTGAATAGATCAAATGGGATAGAATATGGCGGAATGGTAATGTCTATGTAGAGAGTCCAAAATATGAGGTTAGGAATAAAATTAAAACATAAAGCATGTAAAAACAACTCCATCCAGAAATGGGATCGCAGTAGCATAAGGATGTCTGCAGATCAGGGAAAGCCTCTTGTTAGGAGCAGAAGTGATCTCCAGAAAACATATAAAAGAGAAATCAAATACCAATGGATCTCCTGCTGGGTCTCACAAACACCCGCTCTTCACCAGCAGTCAGCTTGCACCGACTTGAATTTTACTTTCATCTCATTTCCGAATTATAATAGTACCAAATTTAGTCTAATCTAGGGTTTCCACATCATCCCTTTAATCCAAGACACATCTGATGTGTATTTGATGACGGGACGTACGGACTGTCCTTTACACCTAGCAGAGGGTTAGATCTGCCTGCGCATGTGACCCCACTAGAGATAGGGGGTCCCGGAGATTTGGTAAGAGTACCCAAATGGTTGCTTTGCACTGGAGGTGGAGCACGGTGTTCGGTGGAGGATTTTGTGAAGACCTGTCTCCTGTTTATGGACTTTAATTAATATTGGGGTCAACTCAATACTCTCTTTGGACTTAGCACAGTTTCTGCACTATTCACTTTAATATCTTCATATTTTAATTTTCATATGATCAATTTGTTGATTCTGGATTACACTGAATTGTTATTGTCACTGATGTTAGGGTGACAATTTTCTAGTTACGATTACTCTGCATAAATATTCAGCTGCCAATTTGACTTTGATTTGTCCACCTAAAATACATTTTTTTGGTAGATCCTGGAAAGTTAAATCACTAATCAGTTTCCTATTTTTCCCTGGGGGCTCTGATGATGTCCCTGGTGCTCTTGGCCCATTAGCAGGAGTTGCCGCTCTCCCAGTTGGATTTATTAACATATACATTTTATGTTCGCTGCAATGGAGTGGGCTGAACCATGCAAATGTGCACAGAAACATCTGAAATTCCCAGTTGGATGGGATCTGAAATGGGGGCTCACGGTTGGAGTATCCAAGAAATTAAAGAAGCCAGGGGCTGACGCAGATCACCGTTCTCCACCTATAACTACAATATCAATTTATAATTAACTGCCCCTTTAAATTTTTGAAAAAAAAAGTATAAAAATGGGCACGTTTTTAGCCATTTGCCAAAGTGAGGCT
Organism: Glandirana rugosa; assembly: GCA_018402905.1. Lineage (NCBI taxonomy): Eukaryota > Metazoa > Chordata > Amphibia > Anura > Ranidae > Glandirana > Glandirana rugosa. Next base: position 318,752 of record BLSH010523637.1, read on the forward strand.
TGGTTCTCTTGAGACACAAGACATTGTAAGACAAGTAAATGATTTCATTTAAAAAAATATTTTACTCCATAAACAACCAGACTCAATGGTTTGGTCAAATACGTATTCCAGATTTTACTGGCAGAAGAAGCCAGACTGCTGGGAAAAGACGCGTAGGAGACCTGTAGTCATCCATAATTTGTGATAGGTTGGTCTGCTGGTCGTAAGGACCAAAGGAACGTTCATAGTTATTAAAAATAGCATAGCTCCTGAGAGTTGCCTGACCTTTACTAGTGGCACTAAGGCAAGGCTGCTTATGTTGGAGTAAGTAGGACATTTGTGTTTCTTTCTCAGTACATTTTATTATCTTCCCAAGGTGTGTCTCTCAAATGCCCTACTGCTTCAGAAAGGACAATTTATTTTGTCTGGCCATGAACCAGAAAAATAAAATAATATTGCTTCATATAATACTGTTCATGAATTCATAAAGAATGACATGTACCAAACACACTCTGCAGTTTCTTTATAAACCATACATGAGCAGTAAAACTATCAGGACTTAAAGCCTAGTACACACTAGTAGTCTTTTTTCATTCAACCCAGCAGGGCTGAATGGAAAAAACACTGACAGCTCCGGAGGAGCCGCTGTACTAACCATGGGATGTTAGTACAGCAATCTCCCCTGCTGTCCTATTGTGTACTGACACAGAAAACTCCGCCATTGGCTGAGAGTGCGTATTGGGAGCCAATTTGCAGACCATTTTTGGTCATACTCCATCAACAGGGGGAGAGGTGAGGGGAACATAGTTGATCACGCTGCTTAGAAACTAAAGCTGGGTACACACTATTCGTTTTTATTGAGCTGAATGAAAATAAAAATTTACAGATCGCCATACTAACACAAGCGACATTAATACGACGATCTGCCTGCTGAGCTATTGTGTTCTAACTGGAAATTCATGTCATCGGTTTCTGTTGTACAGGGAGCTGTACACACAGGCATTCCAGTCCTAAGGGCTTCGAAATGTGGCATTGAACATGCTTTTTTAAAGCGCTCTGAATGCCAATCAAAGTCCCTGTCACTAAATAATGTTTAGCTTACAGTCCTGTTTACACATACAGCACCTAGAGCTTTTGAGAGGCTTTTATTCAGCATTAGCTTCTCTTTGTTTTGGAGGTATTGCAGGTATGACATATACCAGGATGTACTGGGAGACCAAAAAGCAAACAAGAAAGACGTCATCAGCAGTCACTTCCAGTTCATGTGTATATTCTGGAAGTTACTGGTGCAGACGTCACATCTGGTGTGGTGTGTGGAGCAGCAGGAAGGTGAGCAGGGCCCAGACTGTAGCGGAGCAACTAGCAGACAGCACACATGGTGTGCAACATGGGAATGCTATAGCAGAAGGTGAGCGGGGGAATGGGAATGAGAGGACTGAACAGTGAAGGATCAGCAGAGCTGGCAGACCAGAGCAGGAAAAGCTAGCAATGTCATATGTGGTGCACAGCATGAGAGCAATATAGCGGGAGGTGAGTGGGGACCAGAGAGAGACAAGGGTGAGCAAACCAGAGGATCAGCAGATCTGGGGGCTTCTACTGAGTGGTGGATCAGCAGAGCTGTGGGTGCTACTGAGTGGGAGTTTAGCAGAGCTGGGGGTTACTACTGAGTGGGGTATCAGCAGAGCAGGGGGTTTCTATGGAGCCAGGTATCAGCAAAGCTGGGGGTACTACTTAGTGGGGCATTAACAGGGAATCTGCTGAAGTAGGGTAATAATAAGCTGGGAATCTGCTGAACAAGAGTAACAATTTTGAACAGCGGTACTAAGGAGCTAGGGATATGCTGAGTGGGGGTACTACTAAGCTGGGGTTCTACTAGGCCCCTTTAAAATAAATAGAAATTCAACATGCACAGGACATCTGCCAAGCTTCATTAAAGCTTCAAAAAAGCATCAAAAACACATCAAAGCATATGAAAGCTATAGGCACTTTAATGTGAGTTGAAGTCGAAGCAAGTGTAAATGAACCCTTACCCATTTCAAGCACATGTTTGCGCTGCACCTATAGCACCTCATGTGTTTATATATATATATATATATATATATATATATATGCACTGTGATTTGGGCTCCTGGAGGGGCCTGGGGGTCCCTCAAATCAGGGTAAAGGGCCTTTTACCACGTGATCAGCTGTGTCCAATCACAGCTGATCATGCTATAAACACAAGCTGGTTATCAGCATTCCTTTCCTACCACTGACAGTGTGAGGAGAGGAGAGCTGTGCTGAGAGGAGTGCAGTCCCAACAGTGCCCATCAGTGCTGCCTATCAGTGGCAACCAGTGCTGCCAGTCAATGCCCACCAGTGCTGCCAATCAGTGCAGCCTAATCAGGTCCTCCTGATCAGTGCCCACCAGTGCCGCCTCATCCTTGCCCATCAGTGCAGCCTATTAGTGCCCATTAGTGCTGCCCCATCAACGCCCATCAGTACAGCCTATCAGTGCCCATCAATGCAGCCTCATCAGCGCACATCAGTGAAGGAGAAAAATAACCTGTTTGCAAAATGTTATAACAAGCTAGAAAAAAACTTTTTTTTTTCAAAATTTTCGTTCTTTTTCGCTTATTTAGCAAAAAAAAAAAAAATGAACCCAGTGGTAATTAAATACCACAAAAAGAAAGCTCTATTTGTGTGAAAAAAATATATAAAAATTTCATATGAGTACAGTGTAAGCATGACCGCACAATTTTCATTCAAAGTGTGACAGCGCTGAAAGCTGCAAATTGGCCTAGGCAGGAAGGGGGTAAAAGTACCCAGTAGGCAAGTGGTAAATCACCTCCAGAGTCCAGACTACTAGGTGCCAGGAAGGAATCCATTATTTTCTTCTGTTGATTTTTTTCCTGGGACTCGTTATGTGTGCCATACCTGTCTAGGGGGAAGGTTTTCGTGTATAAATGCTGTGCTATTTGTTAATAAAGTGCTGGCTGATGCTTGGGGTAAATTTATAAATATTCTTGTTTCAGAGGAAGCTGTAATTTGGTGGAGCTTCTATAATGTCTATTTAAAGTGCAGCAACCCAACGGCTCCTGCAGATAATATAGTGATAAACACAAATTGCATTGCAAACACATTTAGCATAAAATATTTAGAAAATCATTTGACACTGACCATTCTGCTAAGAACTGCAACACCTGTTTTGGCTGCTAATGGGTTGAAGTTTTTTGTAGGTGGCAAAAATCCTGTGTAATAAAACTAGTTAGAACTCGAAGAAGTAATATAATGTAAAACATAGCCAATACAGTGCAGGGGTCAGGAGTATAATCTATAATACAGGGTATACTGTACAGTTCACGGGACAAGACTACTACATACTGTACAACATAACTTATAAAGTGCAGGGAAAAGGAGTATAATGTACAATGTAGTAAATGCAGTGCAGAGATCAAGAGTATAACGTACAACATAGGGGTCAGTGGTTTGACATAGAACATAGCATATACAGTGCAGGGGTCAGTAGTATAATATACAACATAGCGTATGCTGTACAGAGTCAGGACAATAATGTAATATATATCATATACAGTAAGGGGGTCAGCACTATAATGTACAACTTAGCATATATAGTGCAGGGGCCAGATGTACAGTTGTGCTCAAAAGTTTGCATACCCTGGCAGAAATTGAGAAATGTTGGCATTTATGTTGAAAATATGATTAATCATTCCAAAAAAACTGTCTTTTATTCAAGTATAGTGATCACATAAAGCAATTTATTATCACATCGTTTTTTTGGCTCCTTTTAAAATCGTAATTAGTGTTGAGCGAACCCGGACTGTAACGTTCGGGTCCGTACCGAACTTTCGGGTGTCCGTGGCACGGACCCGGACCCGGACATTTCAAAAATCGTTCGGGTTCGTTGAGTTTCGTCGCCATACACTTTAGAGATTAAAGACGATAGACAGGAGTCTCGTTGTCGTGTCTGTCGTCATCATTTCATTAGATAGAGTCCTACGTCCTAGTCCAGAATTTTACAGAGTTTAGAGAGGGAGTGCGTCAGTCGATGGAAAGGGATGTGATTGGGTTCCTCGTACACTGACGTCGTGACACTGAGGTCGAATATTTCTCCGACCCAGTGTACTACGTGACCGGTTAGTGTCGGTACGGTAATCATCCGTACCGACACTACCGAAGATTCCCGTTTGGTCACTTTGTGAACAACTAACCGACGGGACGTCGAAGAGTTGTGCACCTCATTTTATCGTCTTGGGGCCTGGCTTGGGCTTGCTAAAAACTTTACAGGCCCAGGCCCAGGCACGGTGCCTGTGGGCTTTCAAGCCATGCCTGGGCTTGCAATGTCAGGCCCAAGCGAGTTGTGATTAATGCTAAAATTTTCCTCGGTTTTTTTGCTACACTATTATTTAACGAAATACACTAGTG
>BLSH010523637.1:337744-350273 GCA_018402905.1 Glandirana rugosa
AATGTCTTGCTAGAGAGTAGGACGTAATGTCTTGCTAGACTAATGCGTTCTGTAATGCAGGATGAGAGATCGTTCTGTAATCAGATTGTTCTGTAATGCAGGATGATATGTTATAGATCTACAATCTGTCCCTCAAAGCAGTAGTAGTAATCTCTACCTAGATTTTATCACTGCAATCTGTCCCTCACAGCAGTAGTAGTAATCTCTACCTAGTTATTAGATCTGCAATCTGTCCCTCACAGCGCCGGCAGCATCCTCTCCCTACACTAACCCGAGAGCATGTGACATACAGCACTGTGACTCCAGCCTCATATAGAAGCTGGGTCACATGATGCACTGGCCAATCACAGCCCTGCCATTAGTAGGCATGGCTGTGATGGCTTCTAGGGAAAACCAGTGAAACGCTTGTTGATTGGCTGCCCTGCAGCTATTCAACATGTGTGATAAAATACCAGAACCCGAACCCGAACGTTTTTCTCAAACGTTCGGGTTCGGAACACGGACACCCAAAAATTCGGTACGGACCAGAACTTTACAGTTCGGGTTCGCTCAACTCTAGTCTAGAGTAAAGTTTTGCCTCAAGCAGAATACTTTTCCTCAAGTATACTGGTGGTTCTTCGTGCTGGGTTTAAGCTTACTGTGTTTTTAGTATAACACCAAGGTCACAGCACTCTTGTACACTGTTTTTATACGCCCGTCTCCTGGACCTTTTGGCTGAGACCAGTGGAATTTTCATACCTACCAGAACAGACCAGCCATTGTCTTGCAAATAGCACTTTTTTATGTTTGCACATGCATAGAGCACTTTACTCGCCTAGCAGGATGCAGGTACTCATACTTGCCCTGAATGTTTTTTTTTTGGGGGGGGTGAGCACCTGACCTTTTGGTCAGGTTTCCCCTTGCCCCCGGGGATCCCATCAGGGAAGCCCCAACCTAGTACACGGGTGGACCTTGCCTTGGCATGAGGTAAGCCTGGTTTTGACCAGGTGGACCAAGAGTACTTTGCACCTGTCAGGAGTCTTGCTCCCCAGAGGATCAGGGTTGGGTTAATTTCCTTGTGCACCTTTTTGCCCTCTTTACAATTTCTTCCTGCAGCTTCAGTCCTATTCAAAGGAGGCCAACTGCACCTGCCAAACCTAACTCATATAACCTAACACCTTTTTTTATGCTGCTATGGTCACATGCCTACTGGGTGAGCATAAACGACTACATTACTGAAAGAACCAAAGACAGTATCTACTTTACTTGCCCTCCCCTTTTTGTACTATGTTTATTAATAAATAAAATGTGCCCTTAAAGTGTTACTAAACCCAGGACCCTGTATTCACTATATCTGGTCTCCCACAGTACACAGAACATGGAAATGCAATTATTTTAGTAAATATAAACTGCTAGATATCTTTTCTTTTCAGCAGTATATAGCAGTCTTGTGATTTCTATCAGTTCCTGGTGAAGCTTGTACGAGGAGTTTTCATACTGCACTGAACTGCCTTATGAGGCTGCAGGGCTCCTGACCTTCTGTCTGGACAGTGCTGTTTGGCCCTGTGCTGATCACATGCACTCTCCCAAGAGAAAAAACCTCTCTAGCAATACACACCAAACTGAGCATGTGCAGCCTGACTCCAAAGGCTCTGTCTTATCTGGATTTGTTCAGGGGGACAGTGCAGGGAGGGGAGGGACTGTGCATACAAGACCAAGCAGCCTTTTTACACAATGCAGAGTATTAACCCCTTAGGTTCCACAGAGAGTATAACAAGCACACTTTACTGCATATATAGATTGATTTTACTGTTAGGGGTTTAGTAATACTTTAAGGTACTCCTTTTAAAGCAGTGTTTTTGTATCAAGGTAATTTTGACTCTTAGTTCGGTAGCAGTTAATTTTCATCTTTAACTGTAATAAGTAAACAATTAACCAGTGCTGAAATATGAATTTCACAATTGTGTCCCGCAGGACTTCAAGAAAATCTCTTTTATGGTTGTCTTGATTTCCATTGGTGTAGGTGGATGGTGGCTTATTACAGATGTTATTACACTTTCCAAACAGCTGCAGTTCATTTTTGTATCCCTCTGGTCTCAGTGGAATTCTTAAGCAACAGCGTAAGCTTCCTCTGTAGCATAAGTATCTTACTAGTAGCACCTGTTTTGCTACAAGGTTATCAATATGCTTACTGATATGCTAATGCATCAACAGATAATAAACTAATTTATATACCAGTCTGAGTCTTAGAAAATGATAGACTTTTTTTAAATTATTTAAGCATACCTTCCTAAAAATGCCTGGTAAAATAATTACTTTCTTAAAGTTTTGGTCTACCAAAACTGGTATTTCATTTTGTGGTAGATGCTAAAAAGTTAAAACCTAACTCTCTTTTGCCTTGGCCAACGGTACATGACAAGGATGCCCGTTGTTGCCCTTAATATTCATTTTAATGCTGGAGCCCTTCCTGCGGCATGTCTGGCAGAACCTGAACATTATGAGCTTCCTTGTGAGACAAATGCACTTTAACCACTTTCAGACCGAGCCTATTTTTTGGGTTCGGTGGTTACGAGATAAAAATAGTTTTTTTTGCTATAAAATTAGTAAGAACCCCCAAACATTATATTTTTTTTTCTAACATCCTAGAGAATAAAATGGCGGCCATTGCAAAACTTTATGTCACACCGTATTTGCGCGGCGGTCTTACAAGCGTGATTTTTTTTTTTTAAATTTAGTTTTTTGAGTTAAAAAATAAGACAACAGTAAAGTTAGGCCAATTTTTTTCCATATTGTGAAAGATAATGTTACGCCCAGTAAAATGATACCCAACATGTCATGCTTCAAAATTGCGTCCGCTTGCGGAATGGGGACAAAGTTTGCAACATAAAAATCTCCATTGGCGACGTTTAAAAAATTCTACAGGTTAGCATTTTTGAGTTACAGAGGAGCTCTGGTGCTAGAATTGTTGCTCTCGCTCTAACGATCGCGGCGATACCTCACATGTGTGGTTTGCACACCATTTTCATATGTGGGCGGGACTTATGTATGCGTTCGCTTCTGCGCGCGAGCTCGCAAGGATGGCGCGCTTCAAATTTTTTTTTCTTAATTATTTATTTTACTTTTTATTTTTTATTTTTACACTGTAATTTAAAAAAAAAAATTGATCACTTTTATTCCTTGTAATAGAAAAAAGCATGCCAGGACCTCCCAAATATGAGATCTGGGGTCAAAAAGACCGCAGATCTCATATTTACACTAAAATGCAAAAAAAAAAAAAAATTTTAAGCAAAATGACAGGACAAAAAAAAAAATGTCCTCTTTAAGAGCATTGGGCGGAAGTGACTTGTGACGCCCAGCCATGTTATGGAGCCGAGTAAGTGGCTTCAGCCGCTCACTCGGCTCACGGACACTGGGGGGAACAGTCGCGATCATCTCCGCCGCTGCCGGTGGGTCCAGTAAGCGGCGGAGATGACCGGAAAGCGGCGGGAGGGGGGGGGCACCTCTCCCGCCGCTGATAAAAGTGATCTCGTGGCGAATCCGCCGCTAAGACCACTTTTATCAGACGCAGAATTGTCTGCTAAAAAAAAAGATGCCAGGGTTATGGTAGCTACCATAACAACGGTATTCCACTTCAAACTGCCGCCGTCAACCGACGGCGGGCGGTCCGGAAGTGGTTAAAGTAGCCGCTTACGTGGATGATCTTTTGTTTTTTGTTGCTTCCCCAGATAATATTTTTCAAAACCTTCTTAGAGAACCACATGCATATGGGGAATTGTCTAATTTTAAAATCAACATTCATAAATCGGAGGCCTTGAACCTCTCCCTGCCCCCATCATATGTAGCAAACCTGCGTAGAGAGTTTCTCTTCCATTGGGCGGAGGCCAATATTACTTAGTTGGGTACTTAGATCTCCCTGTCCATTGATATCATGTTGAAAGTCAATTTCCTACCCCTGCAACACTCCATAAAAGAAGATCTTCGATGGCACAGACACACATACACCTGGTTTGGCAGAAAAGCTATATTAAAGATGACCATCATGCCTAGGGTACTGTACCTATTTCAAACCTTAATGATCAGAATTCCACAGTCATTCCTAAAAACTCTATGGCAGGAATTCCTAAAGCTTTATATGGGCAGTTCTCATTCACCTCTAACACATAACTATCTCACAATGCCTAGACTGAATGGAGGTATTGCGTTCCTAGATCCTTTGAAGTATCACCAAGCGACGTATCTATACAGAATGATAGCATGGTGCAGGGACTACAATTGTAAGCAATGGGTCTCTTTGGAACAAGCTAGTTAAGACAACCCTCCGTTGTTTCCCCTGGATTCGCCCACACCCTTGGCTAATCTTAAAGGCCCTATGCTCCGGACCCTCATGACAGCTAACCTCTAAGCTCTTGTCCCATGATTCCAGACTCACCCCTGTGTTGGAGAACCCGGAGTGCCCGTCTTGGGTCTCAGATAGACCTTTTCAGCAAGTACTGCAATCCGGTACATATCCAGACTTTTTCTGTGACTTGGGCCCAATATCTGCTAGTTCTGCTGGTCGTCAAGAGGGGTGTATTACTCAGGCCGGCAACGAATCATAGTTTCAGCGTGTACACACTCCTACTTCCAACTGTCAGAAAACTTCACGCCCCCATACTTGCTCAAATGGGAAATGGATCTGGAGATCACATCCTCCCCAGATCAATGGAGGATATTCTATAATTTGCACATCGAAATCTATATCAGGAACTGGGATATAAGATCCTGGTAAGATGGTACAAGGTCCCGTCAGTTCTCTGTAAAATGCACCCCCAGATGTCCAGTGGTTGTTGGAGGTGTGGAAGGGATGAAGGTCATATTTTTTGGACATGTCATAAACTCCAGAACTTCTGGTTGATGGTTAGAACCATTATTAGGTAGCTGACAGATTTTGATCTAGGTACTGACCTGGCTGGCTACATACTTGTAATACTTCTTGCCCCCCCTAATTTAGCTTTCATGTGCTAAAAGGTGACAAGCAGAGTACACAGTAGGATCACACTCCTACATTCAAATCTTGGGTAGGATATCTCTCCAACTCTGTGCAGTGTTGCCAACCGCCAGTAAATTTACTGACAGTTTGTAAAAATCAGTGATTTTTACAACTGTCTATAAATATCAGGGTCTGATAATTTGTCATGCTGTGCTGACTTTTTAAGTGTAAACCGGGCAAACTACGTGATATGGGTATTGTCAGTGTTTCCATGTTGTGTTTAAATATCAATTGTCTTCGTTTTTAATAGGAGTTCAGTTATTTTTCAGGTTGCCAGTAAAAAATGTGCTCCGCCAGTAAATTTTCCATGTTTTGCCAGTAAAAAACGCTGCGGGAGGTTGGCAACACTGATTCCGTGTACAGTGCCCGAAGAGCCTGGAATCACCTTGCCTACCGCACTCATGACAGTGTTACCCTACTGCAGGGATAAGCAATTAGCGGACCTCCAGCTGTTGCAAAACTACAAGTCCCATCATGCTTCTGCCTCTGGGTGTCATGTTGTGGTTGTCAGAGTCTTGCTATGCCTCATGGGACTTGTAGTTCTGCAACAGCTGGAGGTCCGCTAATTGCATATCCCTGCCCTACTGCTTTACTGTACATGTTACTGTACTATACTATAGAGAAACAATCATAAGCACTAAATACTGTTCTAATTATTTTTCAGTGTGTAGAGTAGCCACTGGATGAAACAATACACACGTATCCTTAGTGCCAGTACTTTGTGTATGAGGAAGACCTATAAAATTGAGCTTTCACAGTTCTGGCTACATGAACAAGAGCTGTTTCTAGCAGAATGTGAGGATTAACCCGAAAGAAATCAGAAAAGAATGTAGAGCATGAAAGATGTTTTTCTTTGTGGTCATGTGAAGGCGGAAAAGGACTAAATGTGGTTTGAAAATTAAATGCAGACAACCACTGCTCTCCACTGAGGTCAGGGAGAAAAACATTTAACCCCCACGCTGAAGTTGCCAGGTTCTGTTCTTCCTTTGTCTGAGGGTTAATAGCTAAGTATTATCTTTGGATTATTGTTTTAGATCTTTTTTTCCTGTTAATTGAGATCAGAGACAGGGTCAAGGCTGACAATGGGAACTTAAATTCTACTTTGAACCTGTGCCTTGTCATAGCACTTGCTGTGGTTAACCATTCCTATGTACTGCTTTGCTGCACCTGTTCTCAAGTATAGTCTGGTGTTCATGAACAGTACATGTTTGACCTAAGATGTCCTGTGCAGTAACAGTGATAAAATCTAGTACTGGCAGACAAGAAATTATGAAATCTGAACCTATACCCAAGCCAATGCCGGATTTCACTACATTTTTTTCTCACTAAGGCTGATGTAGCTAGGTATTGAATGATGAGAATGTCAGAAACCAAGTACAAGAATATGTTGTGCTACTCTTGATTTACAAGAACTTTTTCTATTCCATAAGAATTGACGTTGAACAGGAACAAAATGTTTGCACTTAAATACGAAGAATATTGTGTTCACATTGCAATGATCTGTAATCATTTAAAGCAGTATTATACCCAATAGCAAACATTTATCATAATGTAGCTTACCAATTCTTAGATGTGATGTCTGTATAGTTTCCTTGTTTAGGCTTTTTCTTCTATTTTTATCTGTTGATCTGGCCAGTGAGTCTGTTGTTTTTCAAAAGAGCAAGCTCTCTTGCAGATGTATCCGTTTCAGGATTGAGAGAAACCATTTCTCACTGACAGGGTTTTTTTTTAAACAATGATCAGCTTTTATTTATTTATTTATTTATGTAAAACCTTTATAAAAAAAAAAAAACTATTTGTTGTAACTGCTTATAAAGTGTTAGCGGGAGTTCAGCTTCAATTTGTTAGTGTATCTAAAACTGCTAGTATAGCTAGACATACCCTCCCCCCAGACTGCCAATGCTGCTTTCCAAAGGTGTCCCCTGTGCTTATTCATCCAGAGTGGAGACACTCTAATACTCACCAGATCACCAAGTGAAAACAGAAGAAAAAAGCCTAAGAAAAAAGAAAACGAAAGCAGCCACTACATCTATGTATTGGTAAGCTGTAATACAGGGTGGGCCATTTATATGGATACACCTTAATAAAATGGGAATGGTTGGTGATATTAACTTCCTGTTTGTGGCACATTAGTATATGTGAGGGGGGAAACTTTTCAAGATGGGTGGTGACCATGGCGGCCATTTTGAAGTCGGCCATTTTGAATCCAACTTTTGTTTTTTCAATAGGAAGAGGGTCATGTGACACACATGTGTGTGTATATGTGTGCTTGGTTTTAACGTAACTTAATTCTTTCATGAGTTATTTACAAGTTTCTGACCACTTATAAAATGTGTTCAATGTGCTGCCCATTGTGTTGGATTGTCAATGCAACCCTCTTCTCCCACTCTTCACACACTGATAGCCACACCGCAGGAGAAATGCTAGCACAGGCTTCCAGTATCCATAGTTTCAGGTGCTGCACATCTCGTATCTTCACAGCATAGACAATTGCCTTCAGATGACCCCAAAGATAAAAGTCTAAGGGGTCAGATCGGGAGACCTTGGGGGCCATTCAACTGGATTGGTCATCGTGGGCCAGTTGAATGGCCCCCAAGGTCTCCCGATCTGACCCCCTTAGACTTTTATCTTTGGGGTCATCTGAAGGCAATTGTCTATGCTGTGAAGATACGAGATGTGCAGCACCTGAAACTATGGATACTGGAAGCCTGTGCTAGCATTTCTCCTGCGGTGTTGCGATCAGTGTGTGAAGAGTGGGAGAAGAGGGTTGCATTGACAATCCAACACAATGAGCAGCACATTGAACACATTTTATAAGTGCTCAGAAACTTGTAAACAACTCATGAAAGAATAAAGTTACGTTAAAACCAAGCACACCATTGTATTTCTTGTGAAATTCCCAATAAGTTTGATGTGTCACATGACCCTCTTCCTATTGAAAAAACAAAAGTTGGCTTCAAAATGGCCGACTTCAAAATGGCCGCCATGGTCACCACCCATCTTGAAAAGTTTCCCCCCTCACATATACCGGTACTAATGTGCCACAAACAGGAAGTTAATATCACCAACCATTCCCATTTTATTAAGGTGTATCCATATAAATGGTCCACCCTGTACATTACATTTTTGGTTTTAGGTTTTTGTAGCACCCTCTACTAAGGTAGGTGCTAAGTGTAGGATTTTTGTAGTGAGTGAATGTAAATTTAGGCAGACCAAGCTGGCAGCTAGGCCTGTTTGTTTTGATTCTGGGCTGGGAGTGGCTCGGGGTAGCAGCTGCTGACTCACAGGTGGTGTCACTTCTCGGTTACCTCCCTCTTGCTTCCAGAAAATGCTAGAGGGAGAGGAGTGGAAGAAAGGTGGAGCTGCCTTGGGTATTCTGGGGAGCCCTGACCAATCCCCAACCTGGATTGGCAGGGGGCAAACCTGCTCAAATACCCTGGGTCAGCCCAGCTGGGGAGGAGTTGTCGGGTGGAAGAACTGGGAGATGGAGTATTAGGCTGTCAGGGCCTTTGAGGGAGCTCCCCAGTCTGGAGGGGGTGCCCTTGGGCCTGCAGCTCGGGAGTGGACAGGAACCCCATACAAACCACAGGGGTGTCCTGGCCAGGAGCAGGAGAGGACAGTGGAGAGTACTGTCGGGCAAGTCCCCAGGAGGGATCCACCAGTTGTTGGTGAATGACATGCACAACCAGGAACGCTGGGGAGGCACAGCAGAGCGGATTGGGAGGATGCAATCTGGAATGGGTGTAGAGCCAGTTAGGACTGTGGTGCTACGGGCAGTGGAGATGGGCAGCTGCAGCCAGGAGGGCTGAAGAGGACTGACTTGGATCAGTAGTCCACTAAGGACAGCTAGCACCTGAACTTTCTTTGCTACACCATAGGGGCCCACGGTCCCTGCCTGTAATAAGGCATTTCTGCTAAGGCCTGGCTGGAGCCAGTGTCAGGCCTAACCACACGTTAGAGAAGTGTTGTGCAGGAGAGAGAGAAATAGTCTGCAAGCAAGTTTGTGCTGGAGGAGACTGAAGAAGTGTGTACAGAGTTATCCCAACCAAATTGTTCCAATTCACTGGGCATCCCATAAATTCCCTACCCTATCCAAGTTCAGTCTCTCAATAAAAAAAACAAAAAAAACAAGCATATGGACTGTTCATTGCTTGTGAGTAACCAAAAAAGTGAATTCCGGGCTGGGCAGGGTGACAGGTGGGCCACAACTTTAGCAGCCCCTACAGAGGTACCGCTACAGTTTAATACCAGGTATTGTCAGACTTAAAGGGCAACTTCAAGAAGGGTAGCTAATATCCCCCTGTGAAGTAACAATCATTCTAGTGTGGGTCCTCATTTCTTAAACAGTCCCTAAAATGCAGAAGAACAAAACATGCATGTGTATTGTTCTCCTATTTCTCTCTTTGCGCCCCAAGAGATACAAGACGCTGCTTCAGCCACTACATGGTGGTATGCATATAGCAAGGATATATTGTGAAGTACTAATAGAAAAAAACATATCCTAGAGATGCTATGATACCATCTTATATCTCCCCAGACAGAAGCCACAGATAGATAGATCTGGAGTTTTGTAAGGGTTGTTGAAGCTTTGCAGTGTGCACCAGCGGGTGTGCATTATGCCGAGAATTTTTTTGGCACTTGCAAAGTTCTACCTATAAATTATGGTCTGTATTGGGGTTGATTCACTAAAGAAGTGAAAATTGTTCACTCAACAAAGACAAATGTGAATGTTTGCAGAGCTAAGTAAATATGGTGAAGTCATGTTTGCGTCAGTCATCCAATCATACTCAAGCAAAAATCCTATTTTTTAAAATTTCCCCCGCACATGATTAGGTATTCAAAGTAAATACAGTGTCACCCGATTCACTAAGCTCAGTGAGCATTCACTTTGTCAGTGAACAGTGTTTAACCCTTTCGTGCAATAGCTGTTTTTGTATTTTTTGCACGCATTAAAAAAAAATCATTTTAGGCCTGAAGATTACATAAAACCCACAAACAGTATATATTTTCTGAAACAGACACCCTAGAAAAGAAAATAGTGGTAGTTCCAATTTTTTATGTTACATGATATTAGCACAACGGTTTAGAAAATGCAAAGTTTTAGTAAAGAATATACTAAAGTTAAATTTAGGGCACACAAACGCACATTATTACCATTTTTTTTTTTTTTATGTAAAATATGAGGTTGCTCCGAGTAAATAGATATCCAAAAATGTCAAACCTTAAAATTGTGTGCTCCTGTGACAGCACTTTTTTGAATGGTAACTTTAAAACCCCTACATCAGTTTACAGTTACCCAGGGGCTCCAGTGCTAGAACTATTGCTTGGGTGCTTGGAAACTTTTTGCTTGTTTTTTACTTTTACTTGTTTTTCATCACATAGGGGACAAAAAGTGACAGATTCTTTTTAATGAGACACCAGGGATCTAAAAAAACATGTAAAACATACAGAGGTGGCAACAAATAGGTTATATCCTTTAGACCCCTTTCACACTGAGGCGCCCATAAAACGTTGGGCGCTTTTGCTGCAATATTCAAGCGCTATTGAGGTGCCAGCGCTGAGCTTTTTTTAAGGTCACGTGGCAACGCGACCTTAAAAATAATGAAAGAAGAAACATTTTGCAGCACTTTTGAAGGGCTTTTGTGGCGCTTTTCAGGAGCTTTAGAAGCGCTTCCCATTAATTTCAATGGAGAGGGGCATTTTTAAGGGCTCCAAACATGCCCCAAAGATGCTGCTTGCAGGACTTTTTTCACCACTCCGCCAGCACACCGCCCACCCCAGTGTGAAAGCATCCATTGAAATGAATGGGAAGCAGTTTTCAGGTGCTATTTTTAGCGCAAAAGCGCCTGAAAAGCTCCTCAGTTTTAAAAGGGTCTTAAAAAACGAACTTTGTTACATCCAGGGGATACTATGTATCTTTACAATTGCTATGCAAAAGAATATAGTGACTGCAGGTCAGTGTTGCCAACCATCAGTATTTTTACTGGCAGCCAGATAAAAACTTGCACTTTTCTCCTGCTAGTAAATACCAGTGACAGGAAATGGTTGCCAGTAAAAAGTATGGCTGTGTGGACACTTTGTTTGGTGGACTGAACACAGGTTAGCTGACATCCATTCTGCTCTTGCTCCCACTAGGATACTGACTTTTGATGCACTTAGGGCATCCCATGAGATTCCGTTGCGGGAGCCTTACCAATATGTGCAAATCCATCATTTAGTTTCACAATTCCTTAAAGCCCAGTCCCCTCCTTAGGCCTCATACACAGGGACGTTTTTTACCGCAACATTTTTTAGCGTTTTTTGCTGCTCTCCATGTTATTCAATGGCCCCATACAAATGCTGACATTTTTGAGTTGTAGATGGCGTCAGCATTCTTAAGCTGTAAATCGAATGCAGGACCCACACGTTCCAAGGCTGTAGCATTATGGCGTTTTTGACGCTGAGCTGGCAAAACGCTCACTAAAGCGCATTAATGCCGTAGCGACATTAACCAGCGTTTTTAGCGCCAGCGTTTTCAGGTTCAAAAATAGCAGAGGAATGTTTTTTTAACAAAACACGACGTAGCGCTGATGCTCATTAACGCGCATTAATGCTGATGCAAATTGCGTTTTTCACGCCTATTTTTGTCTGACGTCGGTCCCGACGTTTTGTTATTATGCCCGTGTGTGTATGAGGCCTTATGTGCTAACGCCGTTTGAGAGTATCTGTAGAGCCTGCCCACATTCTACAGTCCTTATCTCCTAAATATACTCCTCCATTGTATCTTCTAAAAAATCTCCAGTGTAGTCCTTCCGTCACCAATGGGAGAGTGAGTTAGGGATGGGTTGGATCTAGCAGATTGGCAGATTATGACCTTGGCGATATGCAAGAGCTCCAAGAATGTACTCATTCTAGAAAATGCATATAAACTTCTGTAAAGATAGTACTATATGCCAGCTCTCTTGGCTTTGCTTTATTCCATCTTATCCATTGACATGCTTCCCAACTGGAGACGGTGGCACATATATAGTGGTCCTGGCCAAAGCAGACTATGGGTTAGGGTTTATGCCCTTCTACGCACATTATTTCATTCAGATATCAAAATAAATTCATACGAAGCTCCGGAGCCAGCCAAGACCATCTGAGCGCCTGCTACAGTGGGTTCAGGTGGCACCGGCGCCCTTGCGTGTTGTGTGATGTCTTCAAATATACGTAAAAGATCTTACTCATGTAAGAACCTCGAGAACGTATAGCGGTTCCAGTATTAGACGGTTAGACGATCTAGGTTGGGTAGGGATTGAGTGAGAGGGTAACCACTGCCTTCCTGATGTGACCTCTAAAAAATCTTCTATGTTACCTCCTCATATAAATCCTCTATTCCTGACATCTTACACCCGTCCGAGATGTCTATGAGAGTTTGCCGCAATCGTGTATTCCGGAGTATGTGTGTGCCCGTATTATTGTTTTGCAGCCCTGGCTGCAGTCTGTTTTTATCCGCACTTTTTGCGTTAAACGTAGTCGTAATTACGCGCAATTACTCGT
>BLSH010523637.1:351719-365162 GCA_018402905.1 Glandirana rugosa
AAGACTGTTGGGCAGGGCTGACAACAAGGCTTGCAATTCCAGCCTGTCCACAATAAAGTATGTGATACAATTCAACAAGAGGAAATTAGGAGCTGAGTGCATTCCTGGCAGACCACCGATTATTTTTCTGTACTTGCAAGGGATAAACATGGGAGAATGTGCATGAATTGCTCAGATATACTGCACATTTATTTTCATTTTACTTTAAGGCTGGATTCACACCAGTCCGGTGCGAATTTTAGCCTTATTGTCGGTGATAAGGACAGGCGCTGTTCAGCAGATCCTGTCCATTCTCACTGCGGATCAGCTGATCGGATGACCAGGGAGGGGAGGGGGGGTGCAGTGAAGAGGGGGAAAGAATTCCCGTTCAATGCGGAACACATCTGCGAGTCAGATGTGTTCCCATTGAATATAATGGGCTGGGAATTTGAACCGCACTACACAGAAAACTCACACGTTTGCTGTGCAATGCGGACTGCACGTGCACTGCGCCTATGTGAACTAGACACATTGAAAACAATGTGTTTTCAAGTGTCCTGCGAATTGGATGCAGTGTAAGCTGCATTCAATTCACATAGGTGTGAACCCAGCCAAAAAGAGATGTGTGAGGTTTTTTTTTTTAAGATACATACTTACCTAGGTGGATGCAGCATCGGTCCGATGCTGCATCTGTCCCGCACGTGCCTCTAACACGGTGTTTGATTGCTCAGTTCTCACAGCTCCATGAGCAGAGAGCTGGTGACTGTCAGTCAGCACATCTCTGCTCTGCCCCCTCCTCGCTCACTGGAGCGCTGGGCTGTTGAGGGGGCGGGAGCTGCCAGCTCAGCCTCTCAGCTACTCGCTGAGAGGCTGAGCCGGGTGCCAGTCCAGGCATGTTGGTGGATCTCAACTTCATTCTCGCGATCTTGCCCGAGCCTAGACCAGCTCTGTGATGTCAGCCAACAGTGGGCTGAAGCCCACTGTCTGCTGAAAATGGGTCACAGAAGTGCAAAACAACCTTCACTCCTGTGATCCACAGGAGAAGTACAGCCAGTACTTCTCCTTTAATGCTGACCACCAGGCCTATTTCTTCTGGGGTTGCCATTTAAAAACCACACAATTGTGTTCAAATGATTACTCTGCTTGCAAGTGTGTATTGTGTTCATTGCAATGGATTGAACATTCATATTTTGCTGTGTTACTTGATATATGATGTATGTATTGTGACTTCTAAGGTCCCTTGCACACTAGGGGTTTGTTTTACTAAAACAGGAGAATGCAAAATCTGGTGCAGATTTTGCACTCCCCAGTTTTAGTAAATCAACCCTTAGATGTTTAGCCCATGTGCATCCAATCCTAGCGTTTTTGTGTGCCCGAGAGGCAAAGTCTATGGCAAGCTAAAAAACTCTGTGACTGGAAGCCGTACTGAATGGTACTCGCGTTTAGGTTCCTATGAGTTCAGAGATGTATACCTGAAGGTAGCCAATCAGCTTCTAACTTCAGCTTGTTTAACGGCGGGCGGCCGCATATATGTAGCCCTCTTAAAACAACTTACTGTGGTGAGAGCGCACTCCCAGCAGCGTAGCCGGCGGGTACTGGAAAGCTCCCAATGCATACTAGTGATCGGGAGCTTTCCGATCATGTGACAGCCAATCACGGCGTTCAAATGATTAGAAACAATGCCCCTCCTCCCAAAATCTGAAACTCCTTAAAATGCTGGGAGGCACCGGTGCCCAGAGGTTAAATAAGCTTTGACAAAGAAAACCTGGAAACTGATTGGTTTTCTCTGTGGAGCTGCGCCAGATTTTGCAATCTCCATTTTTAGTAAGCTAACCCCATGGGGTCCTCAATGCGCCAATCAGTAGGTACAGCATTCAACCCCATCCAGTCGCAGCATTTTTCAGCATGCTAAAGAGTTTGAGAGCCTGCAGACAGTAGAGTCTGGATGCTTCGCCTGTACCTCCGGGGTGCACTAAAACACCGGGAATGGATGTACAAAGACTAAAACGTCTAGTGTACAGGGGGCCTAAATGTTAAAGCTGGTTAATGAATTAACATATTGCTTGTTTGGTAAGCACATTTCTGAACCCCTAGCTTTCTTCAGGTTTGTAAAACCTAATTTGTGCTTGAGTTACTGAATACATTAAGAAAAATATGAAAAGATAATTAAGTGCTAAATATGGAAAGGAGCTTTGGAAACACACGCCATATGTGTACGGTTTTGTGCTAGAAACAGAGGCCAGCCCTCCATTTGTCAAAAGTTTTCTCTGCCTAACACCATTGAAAGGGAATGTGGGCATAGATTATTTTGTTTCATTTCTTTTCCCCTAATTCAAACAAGCAGGAAACCACCACAGAGGAATTCTCAGTCAAACAGATATTATTTTTCTTAAAATCACTGTATTTCTTACAGCAAATTATGTCCCCTGGAATTATTGTGGCCGAGATTTGGACCTGTCATAAAAACAGGCTTACATGGTGTGTTTTGTATTACCCTTAACAAAGAGGAATGCTGCCAGCCAAAAATAATACAGATTGCATGGTTTTTCAGCAGGCTTTTCTCTTTCACTGTTGAGGAAAGTTGCAGAGCATTGAAAATCTGTGTGTTCCAGGCCCCTTGTGACAAAGCAGTAGGAAGGAGCCCTGGAATGTTGCCACTGTCTGGGGAGTCTTCACTAGTGCTACAAAACAGGGTGTATGTGTATTCTACACTGGTAGACATCTTGGCTTGCCCATTTTATTTCATTTTAAAGATATAAACAAACTCTCTAGGTTGTCAGACATTTAACAAAAAACATTGCATGTAGTCCTTTGGCCCATTCACCCATGTTTTGACGTAGCCCTTGTACATGTTTGTTTTTTGTTTGATTTCAAGGGCTATGCTTACTTTTTGTAGCATTTGTATAAGGACTTTTGATCGTTCCTGCAGGGGTATTTGCCCAAGCATTTATTTGAATTACAGTATCTCACAAAAGTGAATACACCCCTCACATTTTTTAAATATTGTATTATATCTTTTCATGAGACAACACTGAAGAAATGGCACTTTGCTACGATGTAAAGTAGTGCGTTTACAGCTTGTATAACAGTGCACGCTTGCTGTCCCCTCAAAATAACTCAACACATAGCCATTAATGTCTAAACTGCTGGCAACAAAAGTGAGTACGCCCCTAAGTGAAAATGTCCAAACGGGCCCAAAGTGTCAATATTTTGTGTAGCCATTATTATTTTCCAGCACTGTCTTAACCCTCCTGGGCATGGAGTTCACCAGAGAGTCACAGGTTGCCACTGAAGTCCCCTTCCACTCCTCCATGATGACATGGAGATAGCACAAAGGAGTTAATCGCAAATAACACACATCACACAGTAACTAATTAACTTTAAAAACTTTATTGGAATTATTTTGGCCACAGTGCTATTTCAGGGGTAACCTCAATTAAACCAATCAATAAACAGATTTATTTATCCAATATATAGCCGTCTTTGGCTGAACCATCAATAATAAACAAAATTAGTCACATTGTCCATCCAGATAAACTGGACGTCAATCCCCACAAGCCGAGACCAGCCAGGAACTGGCTGGACGAGGCCCCCCAAACACCGTGGCCAATTCAATCAGGGTTTGCTGACCCGTGTTGAATATGCCGAGGCCAACGTCTGATAAATGCACCAGGTCATGCCTAAATAAACCAGGCAAAAACCCCTCAAGTTCAACTGTCGATATGACAGTCCACCAAAGGAAACTAGAAAATTATGGACTGTCCTATTCAGACATCTCCGAATCTTATCAATGTAGTGAAAATTACCCTGTGGAGACCACATGAGCCTAGGAATCATCTCCGAATAGGTCAAAACAGCGTGAGGGAATAATAGTTTAAAAGAACACAAATCCCTCTTCATTTCACAGATAAGATCCCATGTCTTTATTTTCCCCACATCATTAGCCCCGGCGTACATAATTAACACGTTGGGCGGGGGCCAAATACATGACAAATAGATCAGTTGGTCTCTAACATTCCGCCATCGGAGGCCTCTAATGCCCCACCAAAGAACCTGGAAAAAATTAGAGTTCAAACCTAAATTGGCAGAATAAGTCCTGGTCTCAGCTTGATTCTTGGCCCAATAAATAAACGAGTAACCAACTATACAAATTGTTTTCTTGGACAAACCTGAAAATTAGAACAAAATTAATTAATCAACAAGTGAGGGCGGATATACATTTTGTACCTATCACTATCCCAGCGCCTAACCTTTCTAAGGTCAGCAGGGGAGAAACCTAAATGATTGGCTGTTGTGACAGCACCAATCCTAAAGCGAAGTAAAATGGAAATCAGAAAGGTTTAAGGTTTTGAGACATGAAGAAAGAATAGCTGAAAACTGGTATCTTTTGAAAGGAGAAAGATCGGCATGAATGAAAAAGGAGCCATGGCACGAAGGCCTGACCGACACATAACGGGATGAATTGGAAAAAGGACATATAGCCAAATCTGCCTATGGAGCCAGCTCTCGGAACCTGCAAAACTGAAAACGGGATAAAGCATCCGCTATGTTATTCTTGATGCCAGGAATAAATTTTGATTTTAAAAATATATTAAACCTCATGCAATGTAACACAAGAAAACAAAGTAATTTAACAACCAATTCTGATCTAGAGGATAACTGGTTAATTGCATATACTACACCTTTATTATCTGTGTGCAAGAGAATGCACTTTTTAACAGATCACACCAGATAACCAAAGAAACTACCGCTGGAAATAGTTCCAGTAAAACCAAGTTATGTAAGATTTCAGGAATCCTCCAACTCTTGTGCCATTAAGCAGCTCAACAATGGCCTTGCAAAAATGCTGAAGTCTATAGAGAATAAGTGAAAAACTGTAAGCTGAAGTTATCTGTCAATTCTTCTTGCCATATAGTAGCCCCGTTAAACCTGCTCAAGAAAATATCCCAAATTTTTAGGTCCTCCTTAATTTGTTTAGAAATAGTAATATGTGAAAGAGAGCCAGTCGACAAGAAAATATTCTAGCCACTGGTATCACCCTGGCCGCAAAGGCGAAAAGACTAAGAAGGGATTGCATTTCCTTCAGCAACGTTTTATGCCTAGACAGGAAGGAAGTGAGGATGAATTTCATACGGCCAATTTATTCATAGGTAGTCTGAACTCCATATTATAGAAATCAATAGTGATTCCAAGGAATTTAATAACGGTGGTGGGGAAAACTGTCTTTTCTTGCCCCAACGGGACCCCAAATGATTCACAGATATTGAAGAAGCAAGATAATGTATCATAACAGATACTGGAATCTGAAGGGCCAACAAAAAGAAAGTCATCTAAATAGTAAAGGGACCCTCCTGCCGATGTATTTTCAGAAAGAACCCATTGCAAAAAGGTAGAGAAGGCTTCAAAGTAGAAGCAAGACAACGAAAAACCCATAGGCATACATCTATAGTAAAATGAGCCATTAAACTGAAAACTCAGAGAATTGAAACCCATAGGGTGTACTGGAAGAAGGCGGAAAGACGATTTAATGTCCGCTTTGGCTAAGAGGGCTGATCTACCAAAGGGTCTTAATAGAACCAAAGCTTCATCAAAAGATATAAAAGATACAGATGCCTCAACATCTTCAACCTCATCATTAAAGGACTCACATGGGGGGTATGATAGATGGTGAATCAGACAAAAAGCCCCCCGATCCTTTTTTGGGACTAGACCCAACGGAGAAAGTCTAAAGTCTGAAAAGGGGGGGAAGAAAAATGACCAGCTACGATACCCTCTTCAATTTCCTTTCCAATCTTATCTTTCACTACATTAGGGTGAAGCAAGAATGAATGCAAATTTCTAACAGGTGAGCAACCCTTACCGTTAAAAGATGGAACCAGAAATCCCTCACTGAAACCTTTCCGCAGCAGATTCGCCATCCTGGTGTTTGGTAGTATTTTTGCTAGTATCACCGGCGTCCTGGCTTTTGATACCTGAGTCGCGGTTTTGCAAATTAAGTGATGAAGCAGAGGCTTTCTTAAAACATCTAACAGCCGGGTATGTCCCGCTACAGTACGAACACTCGTGTTTGTACCTGCAGTTAGACAAAAACCGACACTGGCCTTCATTGAATGCAAACAGAAACCTTTGCAAAATTAATTTTAAATAAGGCTGGATTTTTGTGTAATGAATGTTTTTCCAGAATGTCATCCAGATGAAGCCACGTGGGGTGGTGAAACATGTAGAGGTCCAGCCTGGCGGTGGTACTTGCATTTGACATGTGAGATTTATGTGCATTTTATTGTGGATTTTATTGGATTATATGCTGGTTTTATTACTAATAAATGTGAGTGCATTATAAGTGGGGCATTGTCAGTTATTACCTTCCATCTGTGGTAAATACGTTATTGCACTATTGGAGGTGTCTTTTTTGTTTACATGGTGGCTTACTACTGGAGAAAATATTGGGGATCCTGACCACAAGCTCTAACGGGACACTACCTGGATACTTACCTGCGTCAGTCATGAGCTACTAGGTCCATTGGGGTCTCAGTCTGAGGTGAGCCTCCAATCTATCTGGGGAAGGACACAGTGTTACCACGGGATTGCATGAATTATTTACAGAGATTAGACCCGGTGGGGTCCTCTCTAGAGGTAAGGGTCCACTCTACCCGGTGAAGGGAGCACGTCAGCATTCCAGCCTGATCATTCACTTGCAGACTAGTATACCTGTCACAAGAAGGGATTCCCTCACATCTGTGTGCCTATAGACTTTGCTCTATTTCCAGATTCTCAGCCTGCCTTGATCACTTTATTGCTTGATGCCATTAGCACTTATATATCTGCATTGTTTGCACATTTAGTAGTGTTAGTAAGAATTGGACTTGTATGCACTTTATGACAAGCACCTGTGTTCTATTTGCACATTTTTTGGCATTTCTTTTATATTGTTTCTTATGCACTTTTTGGTAAGCACCTGAAGTTTTGCTTGCGCTCTACAGCTCCAAACCTATGTCATTATTGCAATTTGCTATCCCTTCATATTTTATTTTAGTATCTATTTTGTTGGCAGCACTTCCACACTCTCAGTTTGTTTTTTGTTGTAACATTAGGTTCAACCACAGACCAACATCTTTAATTCCCCAACGTAAAGAAGGGTGAACTGACAGCTTTTGTCTAAAGTTTTTGTCATATGTGTACCAAGCAGTACCACCAAAATGAGGAAACACCTCTGCTACAATATCCAGATGCTAGAATAAGCCTGAACATTTCTCAGGGAAGCGTTCACCCAAAACTGCAGCATAAATACAAAAGGCTCGCAGCCAGTTCTGAAACGTTTTCGGTATGGCCCTCCTCCTATCTTCCTCCGTTCTTTCATCCCCTTTTCTATGAGTTTTAAAAATAAATTCTTTGGATGGCAATAAAGAGAGCAAATCCACGAAACTGCCCTTCCAAAATTTTTCTTTCACTGCTGGGGCTAAGTGAAAACCGAGGGGGGATAACTCACAGGGGAGAGCCTCCTTAAAACATGTTTTAGCCAACAAAGCATCAGGTGTCATAGTATTTGAAACAGGTAAGGGAACAGCTAACGGAATTGCAGAGGAGCTTACGGGCAAATAGGATGTTTTACAGTCAGGTAAATTAATACCAACAGCTGAAGGGTTAATTTCACCTTGCCAAATTGATCCAACATTTAACATTTTTTGATTTACCTCACCTTGTTGAGGCAAAAAAGAACCTGTAAATTTCTGAGAATCCAAATTTTTAAAAGAATTATCACATGCACCAGAGAATTGTGCCCCTGAACTTTTGTCTGGTAACATATCAAAATTAACACCAACAGCACCAGAAGACTGAGCCCCCAAAGCCGTATCCTGAAATAACCCAGTACTTTGAGCATTTTTAAAACCAGCTAGAATATTAGAAAGAGCATTAACCACTAAACTGAATTCATTAATATTAGACATAGACCAATTCTCAACAGTAGGGACCAGCTGAATGCCCACTAGAGGCTGCTGACAGAGCCTGTGGAGTGGCAGCCTGAACCATATGAGAAGAAGTGCCTCCGTTAGAACCTGGAGCACAGCCACTGTTGAGCAAAGGAGAAACTGCATCCTTCCTCTGCCTTTTTCTGCCAGGCTGCCTACCTGCAACTCTTATGCCCGAAGCTCCTTCAGCCACAGCTACAGTGCCAGATTGTGTCTGTTCAGGGATTGCGAGGGGGCAGGGCTCTTCCTCCAGGCAATGCCTCAACCAATCTTCCCCACCTGAGCTCTCAGCTTTTCTATGAGGTGACGCAGGAGGTCCTCCATAGCGCAGGTGTCCCGTCTTCCAGCCACGGTCCGGTCCCTCTGGGGTGGCAGCAGCACTGGACCAATGGCTTTTATGTGTTCAGGAAGCGCGGGCTGCAGCTGCCAACCAAATTAGTCCAATCAACCTCCTGTTGCCAAGCAGGGATGCTGCTGGGATGGCCAATAGCAACCTGCAAGAGAGTGGGGGAAAAGAGACATGCATCCCTTTGCAATATCCCATGGGGGTCCCGCTGAAGGCTGGGGACCCTGTCATTTGAATGGTCCCTTGAATGCACACCTTGAAGAGGAGGAGCCAGGACTGCTGGCAGGGGACCCGAGAAGAGAAGGATCGGGGCTGCACTGTGGAAAACCATTGCAGAGAGCAGGAAAATATAAACGCTTTGGTATTTTTAAAAAATAGCCTTTACAATCACTTTAAGGTAGTTCATGGACAAATCGTCAATCCATAAGGTAAACTGTCGCCCCTACAGGTATATTCTCAATTTTCTGTTGCCAAATGCCTGTTACGGTTTCTTTTTGTACAGTAGAATTTTTTTGCTCTGCTTCTGTAAGAGTTCTAGATGCAAAGGCAGCAGTTTTCTCTACCTGGTCTGCATAGTACTGTTTAAGTACTGCACCAATACCATAGTCTGAAGCATTTGTAGTTACAATAATAGGTAGAGAAAGATCAAATAATCCTGGTGCTAAACTGCTCATGATGGACTCTTTACCTTATCTTCCTTGGTGTTCTGGAACACTTATGTAACCATCACTTTTGCATTCGATTTCACTATGCAATGTATTATGTTTGTTCTGACATCTAGTGGCAACCCAATATAACTAGAACTTGTTATTACTGTATTTTTGAAGTAGTACAATCCAGTTTACCTTCATGTTTGCATTTGTTGGTATAGTTCTTAGTAGAATTGAGCGGACACCTGGATGTTCGGGTTCGGCCGAACTTCGCAAAAAAGTTTGAGTTCGGCCCCGAACGTGACCCAAACTTGACCCCGAACCCCATTGAAGTCAATGGTGACCCGAACTTTTGGGCACAAAAAATGGCTCTAAAAAGTCCTGGAAAAGGCTAGAGGGCTGCAAAAGAAAGCACAATTGGGGTAAGGGTAGGACAAGTGCCCTGCAAACAAATGTGGATAGGGAAATAACTTAAAATCACATAAAACAATAAAAAATGGAGGAGGAGGTGGATGCGGAGTAGGAGGTTGAGGAGGCCGTGACCGTGGCGGTGTAGGTGGTGGAAGTGGCGGTGGAGGAGGAGGAGGAAGCCAACACTGGTTTTTGTTTGTTTTTTTCTAATTGGGGTAGCCCCCAAAATATAGAGACATATTTTTTTAAAAAAGGATATGTTCACTTAAGTATACCAAAGGCTGTGTGAGGCCGGTATAAATGGCTATTCTGCACAAGGTACAGACAAGTCTTGTGGGATCCATGCCTGGTTCATTTTAATAAAGGTGTTGTCTGTGATAACGCCCCCTGCCGTGCTAAACACACGCTCAGACAATACACTGGCTGCAGGGCAGGCCAGCACCTCCAAGGCATAAAGGGCAAGCTCAGGCCATGTGCCGAATTTGGAGACCCAGAAGTTGAATGGGGCAGACCCATTAGTCAGTACGTGTAGGCGTGTGCGCACATACTGTTGCACCATGTTGCTGAGATGCTGCCTCCTGCTCAGACATTGCCTATCAGCTGGTGGTGCTGTTTGTTGTGGCGTGCTGCTGACAAAGCTTTCCCACATTTCGGCCATGATAACCCTGCATTCTGAGGTGCTGGCGGTGCCACAGCTGCGTTGGCGACCTCTTCCTCCTCCTCTGCCTTTGCCTTGTGCTTCCACTGAGCCCCCAGTGTCATTTGGGAATGCCCTCAGCGCGTCTGCCAGCGTGCGCTTGTATTTGTGTATCTTCCGATCATGCTCCAGTGACGGAATTAAGGATGGCACGTTGTCCTTGTAACGGGGATCCAGCAGGGTGGCCACCCAGTAATCAGCACAAGTTACAATGTGGGAAACTCAGCTGTCGTTGCGCAGGCACTGCAGCATGTAGTCGCTCATGTGTGCCAGGCTGCCCAGAGGCAAAGACAAGCTGTCCTCTGTGGGAGGTGTATCATCTGTGTCCTCCGTATCTCCCCAGCCACGCTCCAGTGATGCCCACGAGCTGCGTTGGGTGCCACCCTGCTATGAACACGGTTCCTCCTCCTCCTCCTCCTCATCATCATCCTCGTACTCCTCATCCTCCAGAACTGTGCCCTGGCTTGAAATTTTTTTACCTGGCCTATGCTGGTGCAGGAACCCACCCTCCGAGCCACTTGTGAATGACTGGCCACATAACCGTCCTCCTCTTGTGCCACATCCTCTTCCATCATCACCCGAAGTGTTTTTCCAAGAAGACATAGTAGTGGGATAGTAACGCTGAGAACAGCGTCATCGGCACTGGCCATGTTGGTGGAGTACTCGAAACACCACAATATGGTACACAGGTCTTGCATGGAGGCCCACTCTTTGGTGGTGAAGTGGTGCTGTTCCGCAGAGCGACTGACCCGTGCGTGCTGCAGCTGAAACTCCACTATTGCCTGCTGCTGCTCGCACAGTCTCTCCAGCATGTGCTAGGTGGAGTTCCACCTTGTGGGCACGTCGCATAGGATGCGGTGAACGGGAAAGGCCGAAGTTCCGTTGCAGTGCAGACAGGCGAGCAGCAGCAGGGTGAGAACGCCGAAAGCGCGCACAGACAGCCTGCACTTTCTGCAGCAGCTCTGACATATCCGGATAATTTTTTAGAAATTTCTGCACCACCAAATTCAGCACATGCGCCAGGCAAGGGATGTGCGTCAAACCGGCTAGGCCCAGAGCTGCTACGAGATTTCGCCCATTATTGCACACCATTATTGCTCGAGGCTCAGTGGCAACAACCACTCATCAGTCTGTTGTTCAATGCCCGTCCACAACTCCTGCGCAGTGTGGGATTTATCCCCCAAACATATCAGTTTTAAAACAGCCTGCTGTCGTTTCTCCCTGGATGTGCTGAAGTTGGTTGTGAAGGTGTTATGCTGACCAGATGAGGAGGTGGTAAAGGAGGAGGAAGCGGAGGAGGAGGCAACAGGAGGCAAAGAGAAATGCCCTGCAATCCTCGGTGGCGGAAGGACATGCGCCAAACTGCTATCCGCCTCAGGCACACCCGCCACTACATTTGCCCAGTGTGCAGTTAGTGAGATATAGCGTCCCTGCCCGTGCTTACTGGTCCACGTATCAGTGGTTATGTGGACCTTGCCACAGATGCCGTTGCGCAGTGCACACTTGATCTTGTCCCTGACTTGTTTGTGCAGGGAAGGGATGGCTCTCCTGGAAAAGTAGTGGCGGCTGGGAACCACGTACTGTGGGACAGCCACCACCATCAGGTTTTTAAAACTGTCCGTGTCCACCAGATGGAATGGCAGCATTTCAAAGGCCAGGAATTTTGAAATGCTGGCATTCAGGGCCAGGCATCGCGAGTGGGTAGGGGGGTACTTCCTCTTTCTCTCCAGTGTTTGGGAGATGGACAGCTGTAAGCTTCCATGGGACCATGGTGTGGAAATACTTGGGGACGGTGGCGGACATGGTGGCATTGTTGTCACATTGTCTGTTTGCTGGGTGGCAGGTGACACTGGCACTGTAGAGGTGGAGGAAGTGGGCAGCAGCAGAAGAGGAAGCAGGAGGAGCCCGAGACCTTTCTTGGATTTTGATTATTCCACTGCAGCTCATGCTTTGCATGTAGATGCCTGGTCATGCAGGTTGTGCTCAGGTTTAGAACATTTATGCCTCGCTTCAGGCTCTGATTGCACAGCGTGCAAACCTACGTGTCTTGTCGTCAGCACATTGTCTGAAGAACTGCCACGCCGGGGAACTCCTTTGAGCTGCCTTTGGTGTGCTTGGTCCCTGGGTGCAGTGGGTAGTAGCATGCATACTGTCTAGGGGACGGTAGCTCCGCTTTTGCAACCTGCTTCCTCTTTTGCTGTGCTGGTGCCTCTGTGCGACCACCACCTCTTCCTCCAAACTGCAAACTTCATTCCATGTGTTGTATAGGGCCTCATCATCCTCCACATCATCTTCCACCCACTCTTCACCACTGCCCTCCTTGTCAGTCTGCACACTGTAGAAAGCCGGAGCAGTTGGCACCTGTGTTTCGTCATCATCAGAGATGTGCTGCGGTGGTGTTTCCATGTCCTCATCCTGAAACAGAAGTGGTTGGACATCGGTGCACTCAATGTCTTCCACTTCTGGGGCAGGGCTATGTGGATGGCCCACGAAAGCACACCAGCAGAGTCATCAAAAAGCATAAGAGACTGCTGCATGACTTGGGGCTCAGACTGCTTGGCTGATTTACAAGGGGCTGAGGTGAAAGACAGATGGTCATGGGGTTCAGGTGCCAACTCTGAGCTTTCAGCAAGGGACCGGGTGGGAGACAATGTGAAGGAACTGGAGGCATTGTCAGCCACCCAATCTATTATCGCCTGTACTTGTTCTGGCCTCACCATTCATTGAGCGGCATTCGGGCCTACCATATAACGTTGAAGGTTTTGTCGGCTACTCGCACCTGAGGAAGGTGTTTCACTTGTGCGTTTAGCTGGCACAGATTGACCACGTCCTCTCCTTGCAACTGGAGCTTCACCAACACCACCAACACCAGCAGCACCACAACCATGACCACGACCCTTATTTGATGCTCTCCTCATTCTGGACGCAAATGTACTATTTAGCACAAGTTTATATTATTTTTTTTTAATATGTTTATTAAAGAAAAATGACAATATAAAATCAGTTGCATGAACACAGAATTACAAAGTGTAGAAAAACTGTCCGAATCGACCTAGGGATTAGATTTACATTCTTAGTTAAACCATTAGAACCATTTGATACATAAGCTCGTCCCGGGAGACTAAGGAGGACGTAACTAAACATAACATTAACATGACAGACGGGGTACAACATTTCACGACGAGTTTGACAACCGCGATATATTTAGGACACATTATTATTATTATTATTAAGGGTTATGGATAAGGACACATGTAGTAAAACATCTTCGGAATAAGAACACGAATACATAGTTTACCAAGATTACCAAATTGATTCTTACATTTAGATTAGGGATCCAGCTAAGCCTGTCAAAAAGATGTGAAACATTAAGACACAAGTACGTTGACTAAA
>BLSH010523637.1:365172-385739 GCA_018402905.1 Glandirana rugosa
GGGTACTTCCTCTTTCTCTCCAGTGTTTGGGAGATGGACAGCTGTAAGCTTCCATGGGACCATGGTGTGGAAATACTTGGGGACGGTGGCGGACATGGTGGCATTGTTGTCACATTGTCTGTTTGCTGGGTGGCAGGTGACACTGGCACTGTAGAGGTGGAGGAAGTGGGCAGCAGCAGAAGAGGAAGCAGGAGGAGCCCGAGACCTTTCTTGGATTTTGATTATTCCACTGCAGCTCATGCTTTGCATGTAGATGCCTGGTCATGCAGGTTGTGCTCAGGTTTAGAACATTTATGCCTCGCTTCAGGCTCTGATTGCACAGCGTGCAAACCACTCATGTCTTGTTGTCAGCACATTGTCTGAAGAACTGCCACGCCAGGGAACTCCTTTGAGCTGCCTTTTGTGTGCTAGGTCCCTGGGTACGGTGGGTAGTAGCAGGCGTACTGTCTAGGGGATGGTCGCTCCGCTTTTGCAACCTGCTTCCTGCTGTGCTGGTGCCTATGTGCGACCACCACCTCTTCCTCCAAACTGCACACGTCACTCACATGACCTTCATTCCATGTGGGGTCTAGGACCTCATCATCCTCCACATCATCTTTCACCCACTCTTTACCATTGCCCTCCTTGTCAGTCTGCACAATGTAGAAAGCTGCAGCAGTTTCGCCATCATCAGAGACGTGCTGCGGTGGTGTTTCCAGGTCCTCATCCTGAAACAGAAGTGGTTGGGCATCGGTGAACTCAATGTCTTCCACATCTGGGGCAGGGCTATGTGGATGGCCCACGGAATGCACACCAGCAGAGTCATCAAAAAGCATAAGAGACTGCTGCATGACTTGGGGCTCAGACTGCTTGGCTGATTTACAAGGGGCTGAGGTGAAAGACAGAAGGCCATGGGGTTCAGGTGCCAACTCTGAGCTTTCAGCAAGGGACCGGGTGGGAGACAATGTGAAGGAACTGGAGGCATTGTATACCACCCAATCTACTATCGCCTGTACTTGTCCTGGCCTCACCATTCATTGAGCGGCATTCGGGCCTACCATATAACGTTGAAGGTTCTGTCGGCTACTTGCACCTGAGGAAGGTGTTTCACTTGTGCGTGTAGGTGGCACAGATCGACCACGTCCTCTCCTTGCAACAGAAGACATGAATAAAAAGGCGCCTCTGGGTGCAGACGTACAATGATTTACTGAAGACACACATGTAAATTGGCAACTCACATTTACAAGGAAACAGGTAGGCACATCTATTGGGGATAATACCCCAGGTGGCTGGAGATGGGTGAACGCCGGCACTACCCTGCTGTGTCCGCGAGGTGTAGTCCTATCCGGAGGAGAGCCAGGAACCTGACCGGCCGTGTCAGCATCGGCTGTCCGTATGGAGTCCGGAGCGCGGAGAGACAACGTGAGGGTATGCCTACATCACTGCTATGCGATGCGTTTCTGAGAGCCTTTTTTTCATGTCTTCACAGCTCCTGGATATGGCTTCTCCATAAGAGTGCTGCCCGATTTGCAGAATGTGGACAATAGTATTCAAATCACGCTATACATGAGACTCAGGGCCTGGCTTTGCACCTAATACTTATCTAAATCTCCTTGCAACAGGAGCTTCACCAACACCACCAACACCAGCAGCACCACGACCACGTCCCTTATTTGACGCTCTCCTCATTCTGGATGCAAATGTACTATTTAGCACAAATTTATATTATTTTTTATAACGCTAATCTGTTGCTCACACCAGCAGCAGGAAGCTCTCCCTACACCAATATGAGATGATTTTATCATGCTAATCTGTCCCTCACACCAGCAGCAGGAACCTCTTCCTACACCAGTATGAGATGATTTTATCACGCTAATCTGTCCCTCACACCAGCAGCCAGAGCCTCTCCCTATACTAGTATGAGATGATTTTATAACGGTAATCTATCCCTCACACCAGCAGCAGGAACCTCTCCCTACACCAGTATGAGATGATTTAATAACGCTAATCTGTCCCTCACACCAGCAGCAGGAACCTCTCCCTATACCAATATGAGATGATTTTATAACGCTAATCTGTCCCTCACACCAGCAGCAGGAAACTCTCCCTATACCAGTATGAGATGATTTTATAAAGCTAATCTGTCCCTCACACCAGCAGCAGGAACCTCTCCCTATACCAGTATGAGATGGTTTTATAAGGGTAATCTGTCCCTCACACCAGCAGCAAGAACCTCTCCCTATACTAGGTTGAGATGATTTTATAACGGTAATCTGTCCCTCACACCAGCAGCATGAACCTCTACCTATACCAGTATGAGATGATTTTATAACGCTAATCTGTCCCTCACACCAGCAGCAGGAACCTCTCCCTATACCAGCATGAGATGATTTTATAACGCTAATCTATCCCTCACACCAGCGGCAGGAACCTCTTCCTATACTAGTATGAGATGATTTTAAAACGCTAATCTATCCCTCACACCAGCGGCAGGAACCTCTCCCTATACCGGTATGAGATGATTTTATAACGCTAATCTATCCCTCACACCAGCGGCATGAACCTCTCCCTATACCAGTATGAGATGATTTTATAACGCTAATCTATCCCTCACACCGGTGGCAGGAACCTGCAGCGCTACGTGACTCCAGCTGATATTGAGGCTGGGTCACATGATGCACTGGCCAATCACAGCCATGCCATTAGTAGGCATG
Organism: Glandirana rugosa; assembly: GCA_018402905.1. Classification (NCBI taxonomy): domain Eukaryota; kingdom Metazoa; phylum Chordata; class Amphibia; order Anura; family Ranidae; genus Glandirana; species Glandirana rugosa. Next base: position 367,866 of record BLSH010523637.1, read on the forward strand.
GCTGTGATGGCTTCTAAGGGCAAACGAGTGAAACACTTGTTGATTGGCTGCCCTGCAGCTATTCAAAAGGCGTGGAAAAAATACCTGAACCCGGACTTTTTCTCAAATGTCCGGATTCGGGACACGGACACCCTAAAGTCCGGTACGAACCCGAACTTTACAGTTCGGGCTTTGTCAATTTTCCCATTGCACTCCTTCCTGGCAATTTAGGCTCTTATGTTGGTGGGTTCTGCAACGAAAACCAGCTGGGTCCTGGAAATGTCATGCAAGTGTACACATTCTTCAGCACACCGTGGATCCTCGTCCAAAGTTTTCTTTATTGAAAAGTTCACATCACAGAAAAGTGCAACGTTTCGGAGCCACGCAGGGCCCCTTTGCCAGGCATGGCGAAGGGGCCCTGAGTGGCTGCGAAACCTTGAACTTTTCTGTGATGTGATCTTTTCAATAAAGAAAACTTTGGACGAGGATCCACGGTGTGCGGAAGAATATGTACACTTGCATGACATTTCCAGGACCCAGCCAGGTGTATTTTATCAAGTAAAACTACATTGTGTCAAACTGCTGTGTCTTATTGGAGAGTTGAACTGTCTGTGGAGGGTGATTATTTAGCAGGTGACCTTATTGGTTGGATCGGACAAGGCCTAAAGGAAGTATGTCAATGCAGAATCAGAAACACTTGGGTATATTAGATTCTTCCATTGCACTCCCAGGATCCTTGGGGTAGTCTGGGAAACCCTCTACCATAATCCCCCTCTATATATTGCTGATCTGATTTCTGCTCACATTGGAGACTATCTCTTCCTTCATCTGGGTAACAATACTCCACCAGCCTTTTTCTATAAGGTGAACAATGTTTGGATCCCCAGTTCAGTTGTTCTAGATAAAAGAAAATAGTCTTTCATCTGATTTGTTTTATTTTCCTTTCTCAAACAATTTGTTCTTAGTAATCATGGGGGATTTCTAACTTTCATTCATCTGTGGTGAATTCTGTTCCTTACAGGCCAAAAATTTTGATTTCTCAAATCATGTTTTTATTTACTGTGTATGCAATCAGGCATACTTCTAATGTTGCTATTCTCTGAATTAATTTCTTATTCAGAGAGCTCTCATATTCATACAGTATATATATTATTATTATTATTATTATTATTATATATTATTTGGAAATTAGTTCCTACTTAGGAACATCCTTTATATTATGGAACTCACTCTCATTGACATCAAGGGTTACGGTTGCTCTACCTATTCTCTAGCTATTGCTTAATTTTTATTAACATACCTTGCCTGTCCAACCTTCATTCTCTAAAGTAAAGGGTTTAGTAGACAGGATTAGGCCTTGACCCTAGTAACTTTCTTTCAACGACTATCTTATCTGTTGGTCTAAAATACCTTCCGGTTGGTACAACGTGTTAATGGTTGTCCTTCACATTGTTAGTTTAGGCTCCTTATTCATTCAAGTACAATGTCCCCCTTTTGGGATTATCTGCCCTGATGTGGAATGCCAAATTAATCCTTGGTGTCATTTCCCTTGCAATGTCCTTTACATTTTGGTACATTTGTCTCCATCAAGCTTTCATTTAGCCATTGATTTGAATATGATTCCACATCTGTTGCTTTTCATATTGGCTTTGTTCATCCACTGCTTTTTGACATCCTACCCTAGACTTACTACAGTCCTCAATGGAAGATAAATAATACAAGATGTTTGTAATCACTGTAAAATCTGTTACTGATCCCACCCCTGTGTGTGATTGACCTGATGCATGGGGGGCTGGCATCACTTTTTGTTGCCAGTGTTCATTCCTCCTGTAGGCGGCAGTATATATCCAAATGTCCAAGACTTACCATAGTCCTGTGTACTCAATGGGTACAAAAGTCTTGTTGTAAAGCATGGCCTCCCTTCACATGAAAATATAATTTTCATGAAAAGAAGAGAAAAATGGTGCAGGAAAATATGTACAGAAAGATTTGATCTAAACAGCAGTAAAATAGCAGGGATTAAAAGTGAAAAATATTTAAAGGGTAACTCCACTTTAATGGGAAAAAAATTGCAAAAAAAAAATAAATAATATAGCATATACACTACAATTGCGACATATTGTAATTCATATTGTAATTGTCATATTGTAATTGAATGTTAGCAAAAATGACCTTTCCTTTTCAATCTGTAGCTGCTGTAATTTTCTGTAAAATGCAATGCAATATGGCTACCCGGAGGTGTTCTGTACACCGAATGTGTACAGAACGCCCCCCAGAAACATAATTTCTTGCTTGTGTGATTGGCTCACTGATTTTCCCAGAAGTCTACTCTAGGATACAAGTCAGATTTTTAGCACCCCTTGCAATAAAAATGTAATTTTTGGTAAGATACTCCCAATAGGAAATCACATCTAAAGGGATTCAGACCCTGCATTTTTTCTAATTAGATCCCTGCAGGTGTAGCAGCTGGTTGATAATTATGAAACCACTCCCATTAGACTCACTCAGTACAAGGGCAAAGAGGACCAAACAGTGATTTCTTCAGAATAACAAAAGGTAGAAATGCAACAAAGTTTGTTAAAATCCCTGCAATGTACATAGATCACGCTTTAAGGAATTTTCCCCGGTCTTTGGTTTTATGCAGAGTCCAATTCTCTTGCAGAGTAAATCCAATATTATCTGAGTCACTGACCCTCATAAATGACACTTAAAATTCCTTTATATCTTTCATTATAAATTGAGTGCTGTGGTTACCAAATGCAATAGCATTTTGTTGTCTGTGGAGGGGTGTTGTGGATTTATTGCAGTTTTAAAGGCTAAAGGTTTTTTATGTTAACACATTGTATGCATTCAGGTAAAAAAAAACTTCCAGTATCGGTCCCACCTTTCCAAATACTTACCTTGCTCCTCTTTCGGTCCATTGCTGCGTTTGAGTGCAGCATTGCTGCTCTCTCCTTACTGACACAGAGACAGCAACAGGAGCCATTGGCTTTTGCTGCAGGCAGTCAAATCCCGTGGAGAGGGAGCAGGGGGTGGGGCCAAGCTGCATTTTGTGTACCTGTGGACACATAGCCTGGCTCAGGATCGAGCCCTTCCCCATACACAGAAGAGGAGGAGCCAATAGTGCCAGCAGGGGAAGCTTATAAAAGGAGGTTCGTTATATGTAGGTATGCCTACCTATATGCTCCCTTTTCACTCCTGGCATTACTGTATATTGACAGTAGTAGTCAGATAATCTACAGTATCTCCCAAACCGAGTACACTCCTCACATTTTTGTAAATATTTTATTATATCTTTTCATGTGACAACACTGAAGAAATGACACTTTGCTAAAATATAAAGTAGTGAGTGTACAGCTTGTATAACAGTGTAAATGTGCTGTCCCCTCAACACACAGCCATTAATGTCTAAACCACTACAACAAAAGTGAGTACATCCCTAAGTGAAAATGTCCAAATTGAGCCCAAAGTGTCAATATTTTGTGCGGCCTCCAATATTTTCCAGCACTGCCTTAACCTTCTTGGGCATGGAGTTCACCAGAGCTTCACAGGTTGGCACTGGAGTCCTCTTCCACTCCTCCATGACGACATCTTGGAGCTGGTGGATGTTAGAGACCTTGCGCTACTCCACCTTCCATTTGAGGATGCCCCACAGATGCTCAATATTGTTTAGGTCTGGAGACATGCTTGGCCAGTCCATCACTTTTATCATCAGCTTATTTAGCAAGGCAGTGGCCGTCTTGGAGATGTGTTTGGGGTCGTTATCATGTTGGAATACTGCCCCGCGGCCCAGTCTCCAAAGGGAGGGGATCATGCTCTGCTTCAGTATCTCACAGTACATGTTGGCACTCATGGTTCCCTTAATGAACTGTAGCTCCCCAGAGCAGGCAGCACTCATGCAGCCCCAGACCATGACACTCCCACCATCATGCTTGACTGTAGGCAAGACACACTTGTCTTTGTACTCCTCACCTGGATGCCGCCACACACGCTTGACACCATCTGAACCAAATAAGTTTATCTTGGTCTCATCAGACTACAGGACATATTTTCAGTAATTCATGTCCTTAGTCTGCTTGTTTTCAGCAAGCTGTTTGCAGGCTTTCTTGTGCATCATCTTTAGAAGAAAAGGCTTCCTTCTGGGACGACAGCCATGCAGACCAATTTGATGCAGCAATGCTGGCAGCACTTGTATGTCTATTTACCCAAAACAACCTCTGGATATGACGCTGAGCACGTGCACTGAACTTTTTTGGTTGACCATGGCGAGGCCTGTTCTGAGTGGAACCTGTCCTGTTAAACCGCTGTATGGTCTTGGCCACTGTGCTGCAGCTCAGTTTCAGGGTCTTGGCAATCTTCTTATAGCCTTGGCCATCTTTATGTAAAGCAACAATTCTTTTCTTCAGATCCTCAGAGAGTTCTTTGCCATGAGGTGCCATGTTGAACTTCCAGTGACCAATATGAGAGAGTGAGAGAAATAACACCAAATTGAATACACCTGTTCTCCATTCAAACCTGAGACTTTGTAACATTAACAAGTCACATAACACCGGGGAGGGAAAATGGCTAATTGGGCCCAATTTGGACATTTTTACTTAGGGGTGCACTCATTTTAGTTGCTAGTGGTTTGGACATTAATGGCTTTGTGTTGAGTTATTTCGAGGGGACAGCAAACTTACACTGTTATACAAGCTGTACATTCACTGCTTTACATTGTAGCAAAGTGTCATTTCTTCAGTGTTGTCACATGAAAATATATAATAAAATTTTTACAAAAATGAGAGGGGTGTACTCACTTTTGTGAGATACTGTATACTCAATTGTTACAACCCCTTTAATGCTTTAATAACCTATGATCTTTTGACCAGAGTGATTCCAATAAAAGGGCTTTAAAGCTGAGCTCCAGACAAGCAGATAACCATGCAGTTAAAATATGCAAATGTTTTGTATCAAATCGGTTTTTATTAATACACATATAATTACTACTAAAACTCAGTATGGCTAAAATTATCAATACAAATATTACTCTTAAAATTGTGTTTTTTTTTTTTTTATCTCAAACTTGTATATCCTTTATCTTTTAATGCACTGTCACATATAGCACAATTTATATAAAGTAAGCAATACTTTCCCTAAGCATTAAAACTGCTAACCTTATAACATACAGTGGAAGTCTGTTCAAGATTTATGATTGACATTTCCTCAAAAAGCCCTATGACTTCAGCTGAATGACTATTAAACATGTATTGTTTTTATCCTCCTGTACAGCATATTTCCAGCATATTTTATGCTCTGTCAGCAATTTTTTTCAAGCATCGCACCATTTAGTAAAATTGTAAAAATAAATGTTAACATTTGTGTAAACTTCAGGGAATGTTAGTCTACCATCACCACCCCGTTCAACACTGAAGTGCTTCTGCAAACCAGCAGCTTCTAGAACTGACATAATAAATACAACTACTGTATGTCATTTAAAGGTAATCTAAAGAAGAGCTCCACTTTTACACATTCGAACAGGGCTGTGTTAACGTTTTCCTCATTTTTATTTCCCTCTTCTGTCAACCCTTGGATTTTTTTATTTTTTTTTTTTGCTAAATCCAATAAGAGAGCTTTAAGAAATATTGAGAGGCATTGTAGTTCAGGGAACATGAGCCTATTTTTTTTCTTCTCTTTGGTGGTCTGTACATCTGAAAGTAGTTCTGCGTAAAATGAAGACAGCATGATACTTCTAACAGCTAATTCTAGCCATTCTTGTTACCAAAATTCACACAAGACACAAAGAGGGGAGTATGTAGAAAAGGGCATCATATTGTGCCTAGGACAGCTTGATAGCTGAATACAACCCTGCAGTAGGTTTAATAATCATATGTAATTCCCAATTGCTCATACATTTTTTAAAGAATAGTTTTAATCTCTAGTAAGACATTCTCCAGACAGGAAAGGAGGCAGGAGGTTCTATCCGATTTGCTATAGCTTCTAATGCACATTGTGAAAATCTAGCAGTGTGCAGTAAAACCAGAGTAAGCAGTTTCAGTACAGGAAAGCTGCTTGTACAATTGTGCAAGACTGAAGGTAAGGCTGGAGTTCACACTTCCTGTCCTAAGGTGACAACGCTCATTTACTGTACAGTATTTATAAAGGAGCATCGGTGTCACCCTAGGCTGCTCACTCCAGATTTAAACTACACAACACCTCCCTCTCTCCTCACCTGTGTAACATAAAGGGGTGAGGGGGTGTTATGTAATTTACAGGGCATGACTGATAAGACTATCTAAGATTTTGGTTTAGCAGAGGCAATGTGTTGATTAACTTACAACAAGCTCAAAAGCAACAGGTATGTTTAACAGACTAAAATGGGGCTCATGTTAGGGTTTATGTAAACCTTATATAGGATTTTATTTCTAGTCTTATTAGTAATTTTAGTAGATATCAATGTGTAAATGTATAAAGTAGGCAGCAGGTACACTAAGTGAGACTTATAACAGGAGGCTGTACCCTGCCAAAACATTTATTAAACTACTTTGGGGGATTCCTCCTATTTTAGGTCCTGCTAAATGCACCTGCTGCCTGCTTTATATTTTACATGTTTCATGGATTGCACCCAGGCCAATATCCCTACAAGTGTGGGCTATGGTCCACCTCTACACTACATGGTATAAACAAAGGTTGTACTGTGTCTGGTAATATCTCCATGGTTTGCATATAGTATTAACTCTGTGAAGCATTTCATTTCATTGAGATTGTCTTCACAAGTGATGGATAGGGGGATTATAAGACGTATAAGTGGACTGGGTCAATAGCTTTCGTTTTCGAATGTACAAGGTCAGAGCATCACATCACTGCCTTGCCTCTCCACCTCATCCAATCAAAGGAAGCTTTCCAGGAGCTGCCAATCTTCTGTGTTCAGAATTTATCAGGCCAGATGCTTTGTATGGGACCTGGAACCAAGTGGAGTTCACTGAAGTGATGTCTACTACAATGATTTCCAGTTTCCAGGGATATTGGCCAGGTGTGGTAAATGCATGATTACATTGGTCCAAGCAGAACCAATATGACTATGTAAAAATATACCATACCTGGAATTCTTCTTTAAAATGATGAAACCTGTGTTCTAAAGTGTTTACAATAAAATTCTTGCTTGGGTCCAAAATGTCTTTGCTCATGGCTGTTAGAACCAGGACTAAATAAGCTGGTGGGTTTAAAGCTTATTTCCACTTTTGCAGTCAAATTTGACAAACCCTCCCATTATATGTTTAAGTGTTCACATTCACTCAGCATACCTAAAATGTTAATAAAATATTTCCTATCTTTTAGTTTTTTCTCAAACGGAGGCCTCATGGCTCACTGGAAGGTTTTTTGAACAATGTTAGAGTGAGTCTGTCCCAAGTCTGTCCTCATTAATATACAAAGCCTCTACACCTTTAACACTTTATTAGCACAGAACATGTTCATATCTAATTATAATTGATAACAAAATCTGGCTGCACAGTACAGACAGGGTTGATTATGGCAAACACAGCTGCCCAGTCTGCCTATAAATAAAAAGAACAAGTAGGATTTTTCTTTGCTGGAAGGTCTAGAATAGAGCATCTAAAAAAAAAGTAAGCTGCAATTTTAAATTTCTCTTTTGAGTAATTATGTGGGACTGGGGACATGTAACAAATATAAAGTAGGTGTTATCCCAATTTGACTCCAGAAGTGGAAATACGCTTTAAGTGATTGAAATAGATTTGGTAGAATTGGTGGCTTTACTCCACTTTTGGTGTTAAACCACTTATGATTAGGTGTTTATATATCTGGGAGCACAATTAAATACTGAAATTCAAATCAAAAGGTGTCTGTGAGCTACTATGGGCATCCTATATATCTTATATTGTAGACAACCCCAGTTCCATAAAAAGTTGGGACGCTGTGTAAAATTTACATAAAAACAGAATTCACGATAGGAAACATCAAATGTTTAAACTGACAAAATGTACCATTTTAAGAAAAAAATAAGGTAACTTTAAAAGTGATAGAAGCAACATGTCTCAAAAAAGTTGGGACAGGCCATGTTTACCACAGTGTAGCATCTCCTCTTCTTTAACAACACTCTATAAACATCTAGGTACTGAGAAGACCAATTGCTGGAGTTTTGGGAGAAGAAATGTTGTCCCATTCTTGTCTGATATAGGATTCTAACTGCTCATCAGTCCTGGGTTTTCTTCGTGTTTGCCGTGTTTTTCGTTTTAAGATGTGCCAAATATTTTCAATTGGCGAAAGGTCTGGACTGCAGGCAGGCCAGTTAAACACCTGGATTCTCCTCCTATGAAACCATGCTGTTGTCATAGATGCCGTAGGTGGCTTAGCATTGTCCTGCAAAAATATGCAAGGCCTTCCCAGGATGGGAGCATATGCTGCTCTAAAATCTGGATATATCTTTCAGCATTAATGGTGCCTTTTCAGAAATGAAACCTGCCCATTCCATATTTACTAATGCACCCCCATACCATCAGAGATTCAGGTGTTAAACTGAGCACTGATAACAAGCCAGAAGGTCCCTCTCCTCTTTAGTCCAGAGGATGTGGCGCCAATTTTCATTCGTCTGACCACAGTTTTCCACTTTGCAATAGACCATTTTAAATTAGCTTTGGTCCAGAGAAGGTGGTGGCGTTTCTGGATCAAGTTCAGATATGGCTTTTTATTTGCATGACAGAGCCTTAACTTACATGACTCAGGGATGTCTATTAAAGAATTTTGCCTGTTTTCAATGCAGTGCGATCTGAGGGACTGAAAATGACAGGTGTCCAATATTGCGTTTCGACCTCGTCCCTTGTGCACAGAGATTTCTCCAGATTCTTGGAAATTTCTGATGACATTATGTACTGTAGATGATGATATATTCAAAGTCTTTGCAATTTTACATTATGGAACTTTATTCTGAAATTGTTTGACATTTTTTAGATGCAGCTTTGCACAGATGGAGAAGCTATGCCCATCTTTACTTCTGAGACACTCTGGGGTTGATTTACTAAAAAGAGAGTGCAAAATCTGGTGCAGCAGTGCATAATAGCCAATCAACTTCCAAGTTTTATTGTCAAAGCTTAATTGAAGTAGCTGAAGTTAGAAGCTGATTGGTTACCATGCACAGCTGCACCAGATTCTGTTGGTAAATCAACCCCTCTGACTCTCTAATGCCCCGTACACACGGGACAATGATCGCAAGTACGATCGTGTCGAATCGTATGTTGGCTGTTGTATGTAGCATACTGACTGCACTACACGATCGTACGACCGCAGAAAGACCGTTCAGGTGCATGTAATTAGCATCCAGCCATTCCTGGCTTCTGAGCATGCGTGTTTTGCACAATACAACTTTGTTGTACCAACTGCTCTGTACACACGATACAACGGTCGTATGAGAGCTTGTTGGTACGATCAAGTTTTCTAGTCTGCTCATACAACTCCCTTGTACGAACGTCGTATGTTCGACTGTTCAAATCTCGTATACGAATGATCGATATCGCATACAACAGTCGTGAGTACGACCTGTTGTATACGACCGTCGAACCGTGTGTACGGGGCTTAAGATGTTTTTTATACCTAATATTGTTACTGACCTGTTGCCAATTAACCTAATTAGTTGCAGAATGTTTTCCAGCTCTTCCTTGTTATTACTGCTTACTTTCCCAGCTTTGTGTTGCCCTGTCCCAACTTTTTTGAGATATGTGGCTGCCATCAATTTCAAAATTACCTTATTTTTTTCTTAAAATGGTATATTTTCTCAGGTCAAACATTTGATGTGTTTTCTATTTTCTATTGTAAATAAATAATGGGCTTATGAGATTTGCAAATCAATGCATTCTGTTTATATGTAGATTTTATACAGCGTCCCAACTTTTTTGGAATTGGGGTTGTACATACAAGAATTTAGCATATTTTATTTGCTGTGTATGCACATTTTATAATTCACAACAATATTTAGGATAATCTTTGACTGATTTGCTTCTATTTTTTCTACTTCTAGTTGAACATGATAAGGAGCTGTCACCTCGTCTAAGACATCATAAAGAATTCAAGTTTAATCTATCACAGATTCCAGAGGGAGAGGCAGTGACGGCTGCGGAATTCCGTATTTACAAGGACTGTGTCTTGGGCACCTATGAAAACCAGACTTTTTTAATCAGCGTTTATCAAGTATTAACAGAACACAAAAGCAGGTATTTCTCATGAAAATGTGTTTTAATGAGCTATTACCATTCAGACCTTATTCACCGGGGTGCTAAGGCCCGTATACCATGAACAGGCTGTTTTTTTTTTTACTCATACATTAAAGTAGTTGTTAAGTCTCATGGTTTTTCACCTTAATGCATTCTATACATTAAAGAGGAAGTGAACCCAGATTGGGTTTACTTCCTCAATATAACCCTGTAAAGTAGAAGCATTATGGGCTACTATGCATCACATAGTAGCCCATTATGTGCCACTTACCTGGAAACGAAGCCTGCGGCGTCCAGCACTGTCCCCTGTGCTGGCGGCATCCATCTTCTGCCCTTCTTCCTTCCGGGGGCCGTGACTCCGGCTCTGTGGCCTTATTCTAGGCTTACCTGTAGGTTAAAGTGGTTGCCACAGATTGACAAACACTTTAAGGTGAAAAACCTTTTCTCAGTAGTGACCCCCCTAGAATCCCCTTTTACTTACCTGAGCCCGTTCGTTACAGCGGTGGCTACCAGCAGTCCACTCCAGTCGGTGTCACGGATCCTCATTGGCTGGATCGATAGCAGGGGAGCCATTGGCCCCCTCTGCTGTCAATCAGGTCCAGTGATGTGGGGGCTGGGGGGTGGGGCTGGGTCCGGCTGTTTGTGTGAATACACACAAACAGCATGACATGGGAGCGTGCACGCACGAGTGACCCCAGGGAAGCTTTCACTGACGGATCACTGGATGCGGAGGAGGTCCCAGGAGCGCCGCTGGAGGACCCCAGAAAAGGAGGTTCCGGGCCACTCTGTGCAAAACCACTGCACAGAGGAGGTAGCTATGACATGTTTGTTATTTAAAAAAAAAAAAACAAAGCTTGACAATCACTTTAAGGGATACAGAATGAGTAATTCAGATACATAGGGTTTTGCTGCCACCTCCAGAAGAATCAGACACGGGGTTAATAGCAGTATGTGTAGCTTGCCCTACTGAATGGTGGGAGTGGCCAAATTGTGCTAACAATGGGAGAGGCATAACACACAGAGTGCTGGGGTAAGGAGTATGTATTGCATAGTGTATAGATCAAAAGAATGTAACAAGCAAGCAAAAATCCTCTCTTCTCTCAGTGAACCACCCAGCCACCCTATAACAGCACAAATCCCCCCTTCCGTCCCGGAATTATACTTAACATATCTTGGCATTGTATCTGCTAGTGAGGGCTTTGGGTCCTGATGCCAAGACTGCCCACATTTTTTTCTGTGCGTCACTTATACTGAAATTGTTAGAATACATGGGCAACAAATGGGTAATCATAGCAATAAAAGAGCAACAATCATGACAATACATAATCATAAGGGTGAAATTAGAGGTTTTAATTATGTGTCCTGGCTCCCAGGGGTCTCACTATGGACAAGTCATATGAGTGGGAATGAGTGCAGGGGTCAGAAGTAACTAAAGCAGAGTTTAGAGGTCAGTAGTATGTAACGCACAGTGCAGGGGTCAGTAGTAACATTTTGTGCAGGTGTGAGTAGTAAGTAACACAGAGTTCAGTAGTAACGCAGAGTTCAGGGATCAGTAGTAAGTAACACAGAGGTCAGTAGTAATGCAGAGTGCAGAGATCAGTAGTAAGTAACGCACAGCACAGGGGTCAGCAATAAGTAGAGTAGTGTGCAGCAGCCAGCGGTAAGTAATGCAGAGTGTATGAGGCAGTAGAGGTAGCAGCATGTCCTCCACTATACGTGCATCTTTTACTGACCTTGCAAAATAAAGTTAATAATCCCTTGTCTATTTATTATCCCAGTCACCCAGTGTATCTCTCTTACCAGCACAAATATCTGCCCAGGTGCTCCACTGTGTTGCATGTGTCTTTTCCTTCACTTCTCACCCCCCCTCCCCCCAAACTCATAAGACTGCACAAGCTAGGGAGGCTGATACAGGTAACATCACCAAACCAGAACACAGCTGGGAGTCCTATGATCTCCATCTAGCCCCGAGTGTTAACACGTTTTTGTATAATGTTAGCACGTTGTTTGATGTGTTGCCCACCCCTCATTTGGACTGCTTTGGATGTCCTATATGTACCTGAATTACTCATACTGTGTCCCTTAATGTACAATTTAAAAAAATGTCTTTGGATCTTTGAATTACCATTAAAATCCTTTTCTCTGAGTACTTTAAATGACACGGGTCCCACCCCCTGTCTTATGATCACTCCAGCTACTGCTTTTGTATACAACTAAAGCATGAAGGGGGTAGGAAGGGTTACATTTCCTGACCAATATTTTTTAGTTCCCATTGTCCTATCCTTCTGTGGGTGGCAGCATAAGCCGGTGTAACCGATGTACTCAGCCGTGTACAATAATGTAATGCAAGAAAAGGATTTTATGGTACATTAAAAATGCTATTTTGTGGTCTATAATATCCAGAGAATTTATCAGTCAAGGCATCATTTAGCATTCAGCAATGGTCATATAACATGTTTTAGCACATTAGTAATTTAGTCCCTGTTTTCTTTGTCCGCTCATTGTCTCCCATATCCCTTTTCTATGAGTAGAAACAGAGCATAGTAAAGATTGGGAGGAAGTGGAGCCCTAACACCTGTGTGCAATCTCATACAATGAAATGTTCTTTGTTTAAAAAAAGGCCATATAAAAGTTCATGTCCAGTGGTCTGCTCCTTGCTGTGAGTGTTCCTTACTTGCTGATAGGGACTTTTCTATTACTGTGGGCCTTCCTTACACTTAGGCTTGCTCTCTATGCACAGACAGATGAAGTACACTGAGGAATAGTATTCAGTTACTCCATTTTCAGGCATCTCTCCATTGCCCTCAACCAATGGACACCACAGAAAATCACGGATTCTGTTTGTGTGACAGAAGCTCCAAGCAGTCAGTTCTTTCCTTTTCTTTGTTTTCCTCAGACAGCTAGTCTGCCAGCAGACTATGCACCATTCAACGTGGTTTAAATTTTTCTACTGTCTGTGCCACTGCAGTTGTATCATCTGTCAGAATGTAGCCATAACCAAAAGCCAGTTCTTCCTAATCATTGCCCAGAACAACCAAAATTGGGCCAAGCTGAATGGTGCATAGGCTGCTGCCAGACTAGGCTTCTAGTGATTGGTTTGCAAGGAAGCAAATATGCAAGTCTGTGCTGCCAATCTGTTGGCATCAGTGCATCATCATTAAAAAAGTGAATATAACAATTAATAAAGTATCAAATAAACCAATATAAACCCAGGAAAAAATAAAGAGAACATTACATAACAAAGGGAAGATTACCCCCCTTCTACTCTTACATTCTTATAAGCATGTCCAACTTATCAAGTTTTATTTCCGGTTCTTTCTGAGGCAATGAAGCAGTCAGAATATAAAGTATCTATTGTATACTGTTTAGGCGCACATAATTTCTGACTTTGTCCATATATAAATGTAATGACTGAACTAAGTACTTTGTTATATCTTACAAGTTCCATTTTAGTAATGATACTTAAAATCTTAAAATCTGGATTGATATAAAAAAAGTTTGAATATTATCCTGAATCATGAATACTTTTTTATTGGCAATAATCATAAAATTAGAGCTTGACCCCCCAGCCAAGGATAGTCTTGTGCATAGTTAACGGAGGTGTACACTGACATAGAATCTGCATCAAAGCAATGTGTGCTGTAGCTAGTATGGCAGTGCCATAAAAGTAGCAGAGCTTATCTTTAGTGCAGGGCTCAGTGCCAGGATAGACAACAGTTCTGTCTGTGCAGGCTTAGCTTTAAGGGCACAGCTTTAAGTTTGACTAGACAACAGTTCTGTCTGTGTAAATATGACTTCAGTGGCAGGGCTTGGTACCAAGATACACAACAGATCTATCCTTGCAGGCTTAGCATCAAAGACAGGACTTAGTGAGAGGCTGAACAACATTGTTGTCAGTAGATGCTTAGCATCAGGCCAGGCTAGACCACATTGCTGTCAGGTGAGCTTTAGCATGAAGGTAATGGCTTGGTGTCAGGCTAGACAACGTCAACATTGCTGCCAATAGATGCTTTGCATTAATAGATGAGTGAAGGGCTGTCGGGGAAGGTTGGATCATTGGAAGGACTCAGTGCCAGGCTAGACAGCATTGCTGTCAGGGGAGGCTTAGCTTCAGAGGAAGGGCTTTCTGCTAGGCTAGACAACATCGCTGTCAGGGGAGGCTTAGCTTCAGGGGCAGAACTCGGTGCCAGGCTAGACAACATTGCTGTCAGGGAAGGCTCAGCCTCAGGAGAAGGGCTTAGTGCCAGGTTAGGCAATGGGGATGCTTAGCTTCAGGAGGAGGACTCAATGCTAGGCTAGACAACATTACTGTCAGGGAAGACTTAGCCTCAGGTGAAGGATTCAATGCTAGGCTAGACAACATTGCTGTCAGGGGAGACTTAGCCTCAGGGGAAGAACTCAATACTAGGCTATACAACATTGCTGTCAGGGGAATCCTAGCCTCATGGGGGAAGGACTCAATACTAGGCTAGACAACCTTGCTCTCAGGGGAGGTTTAGTCTTAGGGGAAGGACTTGACGCTAGGCTAGACAACATTGCTGTCAGGGGAGGCTTTGCCTCAGGGGAAGAACTCAATGCTAGGCTAGACAACATTGCTGTCAGGGGAGACTTAGTCTCAGGGGAAGGACTCAATACTAGGCTAGACAACATTGCTCTCAGGGGAGGTTTAGCCTTAGGGGAAGGACTTGATACTAGGCTAGACAACATTGCTGTCAGGGGAGGCTTTGTCTCAGGGGAAGAACTCAATGCTAGGCTAGACAACATTGCTGTCAGGGGAGACTTTGCCTCAGGGGAAGGACTCAATACTAAGTAGACAACATTGCTGTCAGGGGAGACTTAGCCTCATGCTGGAAAGACTCAATACTAGGCTAGACAACATTGCTGTCAGGGGAGGATTAGCCTTAGGGGAAAGACTTGATGCTAGGCTAGACAACATTGCTGTCAGGGGAGAATTTGCCTCAGGGGAAGGACTCAATACTAGGCTAGACAACATTGCTGTCAGGGGAGACTTAGCCTCATGCGGGAAGAACTCAATACTAGGTAGACAACATTGCTGTCAGTGGAGACTTAGCCTTATGCGGGAAGGACTCAATACTAGGTAGACAACATTGCTGTCAGTGGAGACTTAGCCTCATGCGGGAAGGACTCAATACTAGGTAGACAACATTGCTGTCAGTGGAGACTTAGCCTCATGCGGGAAGGACTCAATACTAGGCTAGACAACATTGCTGTCAGGGGAGGTTTAGCCTTAGGGGAAGGTCTTGATGCTAGGCTAGACAACATTGCTGTCAGGGGAGGTTTAGCCTTAGGGGAAGGTCTTGATGCTAGGCTAGACAACATTGCTGTCAGGGGAGGCTTTGCCTCAGGGGAAGGACTCAGTGCAAGGCTGGACAACATTGCTGTCAGTGGAGCCTCAGGAGAAGGGCAGAGTGTAAAGCTAGCCAGCATTGCTCTCAGGGGTAGCTTAGTCTCAGGGGAAAGGCTTAGTGCCAGGCTAGACAACATTGCTGTCAGGGAAGACCTAACACCAGGGGCAGGACTTTGTATCAAGCTAGACAACAGCACTGTCTGTGGAAGTTCAAAAAGACCGAATGCTCACGTCCAAACATTATTTCACAAAGATCAGTATACAAACAACATTACTCAAAGCATCATACAAACAGAATAGATATTTTGTCAACATTAATGGTGTTTTAACATCTGCAGAAGCTGATTTGGATACATATTTTAATTTCTCCCCATGATTCATTAGGAATGTCATTTTGGTCCTGTTGGGAGTGTAGCACTCATAATCTTTACAAAAGGAAGTACAGCAATAGAGGCAGCCAGCTTCATATTTGGAAGACTTACATTATGTTCTAGTGCGCTACATGTTAGCCAACTGAGAGCAGCTGCTCAGCGCAAACAAGGATACAGTTCTTGACATGTCACATTTAGTTAAATACCTCAACTATATTTCATTTTCTTTGATGCTCCTAGGAATTTTGCATGAATTTAAAGCTGTTGTTTGGCAAATCTGTAGTCCAGGAATGCAGGGCCCTTATACAAAAAGGCAGTTATCAAGGCTAAATGAATCTGAGATGTGAGATTTTTATTTGGAATGATCCTTACTCAGTGGATGCGCAATCACGCTAATTGTCAACTCGGGACTTATTTATCAATTTTATTTTGGCTGAAAATATGCTAAAGAATCGCCAAGCTGTTCAAAGAGAGAAGTCAAAGAAATGTATTGTTTAAAGCAAAACTAAACTATTATGATAAAAAGGCATCAATCGCCAAGATGTATGCAAGCTAGAGTTCCTGCCCAGTGCAAAAACTGACAGATCTTTTTCTAAATGATTTTTTCTGTTCTTGAATTTGTATTGTCAACCTTTGATGGTGTTGTTTAGGGTGGCTGTAGACATTTATTTATGTAGCCTCTAGATACAAATTAACTTCTCTAAATACTCCCATGTTGTTTTGCTGGTTTTTCCTCTATCTTTTATAATTTATAAAGGGAAAGTAAAGTCTGTCTTTACTGAGCACCTATTTTGATCTATTATAGCTGTTTTTGCTCAAGTCTATCAGTTAAAAAAAGCTGCTAGCAGATGTAAAGTTCAGACATCTAGAGTTGCTCCCTCCATGTGCAAATGCTGGGTCAATGCTCAGCCAAAACTTCCTAAAAATGAGGATATTGCTATTGCCTAGTGAGGCGGCTCTTAGTAATGTATGAAGATGCAAAGACATGGGCATTTATTAAAAGAATGTCTCTGCCAGAGGGTAGGCAGAACAACATACATTGCACTGAGAATTCCAGAAAGTGGTCAAATATGAGAGGTGGTGCATTTTCTTTCTTACTGCCTCTATTTACGGTGATAAAATTATCCAGTGGTAAAAGCAAAATTTACCATTTCTTTTTATACTTCACAGAAGAAAGGAGAGAGATTCACGTGTGTCAGCAGCTGGTCAGGGCTGATCAGAGTCGCCAATAAAAGAGAAAATGTAAATATCTTTAATTTCATAAAGAATAGGGTAGTAAATTAGGGATATAGAAGGTGCCCTCCTTTTACCTTGAATATTTTTTTATCAGAGACAAATATAAATATTTTATATAATTGTTTGCAAACAAGACACTGTGTGCTATATGTCCATGTCCATATACACCAATTTACGTATCAAATAATATTAGGTAGCCATGGACTTTCTACTGGACATATAGAAGAAACAGTAACACTGATATAAAATCAGGAAATTATATTTACAATATCTCACAAAAGTGAGTACACCCCTGACATTTTTGTAAATGTTTTATTATATCTTTTCATGTGACAACACTGAAGAAATTACACTTTGCTACAATGTAAAGTAGTGAGTGTACAGCTTGTATAACAGTGTAAATTTGAAATGTGACAATATGTTCGACATGTGAGTGATGAAATGTAACATCGTTTCACATTAAAGAAGTCACAACAGTGTACTTTTCTATATTATTTTGTAAATGTTTTTACAGTCCCCACATGAGTGAAAACACTCTATAACATTTATATTAAAGGACTAAAATATAGTCACAATGACAAAGAAGATATACAGGTCATCTTTCAGGTACCGATGGATTATAATAAACTATGCATTTAACCACATATACCTGTACCTGTATATCGTGTGTCACAGAACAAACGTTTGTTAATATATTTTATAAATATAAACAGAGACTATT
>BLSH010523637.1:422637-437298 GCA_018402905.1 Glandirana rugosa
ACCTTTGACGCACATTGTGAAATTGATTTTGGCCCGCTTGGGTATAGTGACAAGACGTTTGTAGACCTTTGACACACATTGTGAAATTGATTTTGGCCCTGTTTGGTATGATTCCCGGTTTTAGTTAAAGTGTTACACACAGTTTCCAGATGTTTGCAGAACAGTAGTATGGTTCCTCCCGGTTTTAGTTAAAGTGTTACACACAGTTTCCAGATGCTTACAGAACAGTGATATGGGTTCTCCCGGCTTATTTATACTTTTTTGACACAGTTTGAAGATGATTTTAGAACAGTGATATGGCTTCTACCGTTAATTAATACTTTTCAGACACAGTTTGAAGATGGTCCACATCCACCTCCATTTTTGATTTTTTTATGAAATTATTTTTAAAAAAATGCTTTTAGTTATTTCCCTGTCCCCATTTCTTTGTAGGCACTTGTCCCACCCTTACCCCCATTTCCTTCCTTTTGCAGACCTCTAGGACTTTCCAGGACTTTTTTACAGCCATTTTTGTGCCTAAAAGTTCGGGTCCCCATTGATTTCAATGGGGTTTGGGGTCCGGGACAAAGTTCGGGCTCTGTCCAGACCCGAACCCGGACTTTGTCCCGAAGTTTGGCCGAACCAGCAGAATCCAGACTTCCAGAAGTTTGCTCAACTCTAGTAATAGGCATTTGTTTGTATATCACACTCCCCTAGCATGGGAGGAGTAGATGGAGCATATGAGCTATGTGTGGTCTCTTAAGGGCCATACTTTCAGAACCATAAAGATGTGTTTCTTGTAAAAGGACAATCTGAGGGGTATAAAGATAATCAAAGACTGAAAGGTGTTTTATTTTGTCATCTAACCCCTGGATATTCCAAGATAAAATAGAGATACTAGCCATTATCATCTAGTTAGATTATATCAGGGAGCACCTCCATGGATGGGGTTGAACCTCAAAAATATGTACTCTGCAGTTATATTTTGGACAGTACCTTGTGTCATACAGTGGCTTATAAAAAAAATCATAGTGAAAGAAGAGACCTGGGACAAACACATAAAAAGTGCAGGATGAGTACAGGATTCCTCAGTACAAGCAGAGCTAAATTAAGCTATTGTTCATTCACCAAGAGATGGGCATGTCCCCGTGATTTCTGTTTCTATTAAATATCAGAAACAGGTTTTTGTAGGGTCCCATTTTTTTGTTGGCAATGCTGAAAAGCAAGAAATTATGTTTGATGCTTTATCCCATATCTATTTTCAGTATCACTTATAAGCTGATTAAGTACTGTGCAAAAGTTATAGCCCTTGGTAAAAAATAATGGTCTTCCTAATAATTTCTGACTTTGAGATATCTGCTGGGCTGGCACTTCATCACTGCCTTACCAAATTAAAAGTTCATATACTGTATAATCACATAAAGTAAATTAATTCTTTTTTAGACATACCATCATTCTTCCTTATGTTTTATTCTGCTTATTTCCTTCTTATACTTATATTTTCTTACATTTAATTACAGGTTATATATGTGCGTATTATTCAATAGATGTAATTATATATATAAGTGTGGCTTTATACATGCTATAGTTCCCTTACATAACAAATACACTCATCTTTCATTTGGCTCTAGGTCAGAATGTAAACACAAGAGCTGCCGGTCTGGTTGGCAGGGATGGCCCATATGACAAGCAACCATTCATGGTAGCTTTTTTCAAAGCAAGTGAGGTTCACTTGAGGACAGCAAGATCTGCAACAGGCAAGCGCAAGAACCAGAACCGCAATCGCTATTCTCACTCGCAAGATGTGTCAAGAGTATCCAGTGTAACAGGTAATATGCTTAATACTGCATGCTAAGAACAGGCTACCTGGACTGACCTGAACTTGGGCTGATCTAAGTCTTAGCTTTAAATCATTGGCAATGTATGCAATTGGACAAATGATTAGACCTAGCTTATCATCCTTTGTTAAACATTCAGATCATGCATGAAACAAATAATTGTACAAATATTGTTACCACCATGGCCTGACCTGTGTGTGACAGTAGACATGGTGTCTGTGTAACCAAGAGGGGCCCATTAGAAAGTTGCAAGGGAATATAAATGTGGAAGAATATTAAAATAGAGAAGATCCTTCCTTCACTTGAAATCATCTGTGTCAGATCAGGATATACAGTAATTCCCAAAACACCATTATAAGGACAATATTCTATTCTGGTAACTGTTTATGGTTAATACTTGTAGTTATTGTATTCAGAATATGAAAACCGTGTTTTGTTTTGTTTTTTTATTTCACAGGCCTTTATTTATACTTTTCCTGTATTTACATACAGACAAAGCTCTCCAGCAAATGTGGTATGACCGCCTCCTCAGATATCCCGATGGACTCACAACGGCAAAATGTAAAGAAATAAACGCCATATAGTGAAGTACTGTTGTATGGTATCCAAAAATAAACACAGGCCAAAAGGCTACTCACATGTATCATATTATAAAGAGCGCTCAGAGAGATAAAAAACGCCGGCTCAGGGAACGTGCAGCCCATGCTATCCTGATCACATGGGTCGTGTGCTCGTCAATACGTAGGACCGCCCGACATGTTTAGTCATAAATTACGTCATCAAAGGGCACCTTTACATTTTGCCGTTGTGAGTCCATCGGATATCTGAGGAGGCAGTGATACCACATTCCCTAAGTCTGCAGAGGCTATTTGCCTGTCCCTTATGTTTACCTAGAGATAGGTAAACATACATCTCTGGTAAGAGTTGTTATACTCAGAGTGTGGGGTGACACAGGACGCTATCTCAAGCTTTACACTTGGTGGAAGAATCCCTTTACTTTTCTCTGGAACACTATATCTAATTTTAATTGATTTTGTTGGACTTTCGATGAATTTATGATCTTTTGAATTATTTTGCACTTTTTGGATTTTTATGTATGGCACAAATTTGGTTCATTGATCTTATTTGTTTCTGCTGATTTTGTTTATCACACTGGTTTATACACGTCAATGTTTTATTTATTTTTCAGGAGTGTTATGCACATAGATTATTTTTGAACACATTATTCCTACTACCACTTAGGGTTGCGCAATTCTTTTTAATTTTATTTGATTTGGATGGTTTTCCCAGATATTGCAGCACCCCAAACAGTCAATTTTTTTCACATTTCACACATTAGAGCGGATTTTTTTATCTAAATTGTGATTGCATGCCTACTATGTGGTGTAGATGGACATCTCCAGATATGCTCCTAGATTAAGCAACCATGATGTGTGTCAAAGGGGGTCTTGTGTCCACTACTTTGTGTATTGTATAAAGTCATTACATATTAGTTTGTTCATTTATTCATTTATACATAATTGGAGAGAGTAAGGCTACAATCATTGTTACATTCTTATGTAGGCTTGTACACTGTATACTGTACTTAACATTAATCTCCGTTCAATAAGCTATTATCATTTAATACCCAGTGCATACCCCATGTAGAGAAGATGTAGTGGGATGGAAGATCCTTTAAGTTGAGGTCCTGCATTAAGGTTGCTTGGTAGGGGTTGTGTGCCCCCCTTCAGTGGGGTGCAATTGGACTGCTCTCATTCAGAGAGAAAAGGGAAGCTACAGGACCCATAAGCTGGGAAGAGTATGTATGAGGAAATTTATGCAATGTGTGGACATGGGTCTCTGCAAGGAAGCTTAGTCATTTGGAAGTTTACCAAAAGTATGTGCTGCAGAAGCAACTGAGAAGTAACAGATGCCTCTGTAGATGTTGAAAGTTACATTATTGGAAATTTACAGTGCAAGGTTTAATACATTTGCAATTCCAGTTTGGATTATTTCTCCATGGGGGAGTTCTCTTGTGCAGTAGAAAAAGGATGGGTGCTAAGGCTGTGGGTTTGATGATGGGGTTGTAACCTCGTTAGGCCAGGCTGGACCTTGTTTAGGGTCCCCAAGCGGGTGATATTGTCTCACTGCTCCACCCTGTGAGAATCAATAATTATTAAGGGGTAATGACCCTATTGTATTCTCCCTTATAGACGTATCCTGCAACTTTGCAAATGCTTTAAAGTGGTTCTAAAGGCTTGGGATCTTTAAAATTATGCATTGCATTAAGCATTCTCTGCATTATGGTAAAAAAAACCTTTTGTGCCAAAGGATCCCCCCAGCCTCCCCCCTATACCTCGCCCATCAAGACAGGTAGAAGCATCTTCAGGCACGGTTAAGAATTACACTTTTCCGCCCCTGACAACCCTGAGTTTAGTAGGATATTTTTGTCATGCAACCTATATAAGAATAGAGATGCGATTACCATTATACTTCAATTCACCCAGTGTACAGGCAGCACGCAAGATCTGCTCCTTATCCTTGAAGTGTAACAGCTTAATGAGTAAAGCACGATGAGGCGTGCCAGGGGGCAAGGGGGGCAGGGGTACACAGTGAGCCCATCCTACATCAGAAAGAGCAGAGAAGGTATCCAAGGGTATAACCAATTCAAGCCAGATCTCCATGAAGTGTTCTGGATCCTTACCTTCAGGACCCTCCGGGAAGCCAATGAGGCACAAGTTATTGTGTCGAATCAGTCCTCAAGGTTGTTCACTTTAGAAGTATGATCTACGGTAGCTTGGTGCAGAGAGTGGACCTCAC
Organism: Glandirana rugosa; assembly: GCA_018402905.1. Taxonomy (NCBI): domain Eukaryota; kingdom Metazoa; phylum Chordata; class Amphibia; order Anura; family Ranidae; genus Glandirana; species Glandirana rugosa. The sequence goes on from BLSH010523637.1 coordinate 427,254, forward strand.
CTTACAAGGGAGGCAGTGTATCTTCAACATCACTAATGCGCTGTTTGGCATTGGACAGCCTGCCACAGATTTTCTGCAAATCATGTTGCAGTTTAGACAGGTCCACTTTAACTGAATCTATCTGTGTAGTAAAAGTGGATTGACAGGTCTAGAAAGCGTTCATAACATGTTTAAGGGTTAATCCCCCCACCTTGCTCTGACAATTGGGAAGCAGTATCATCCCCTCCAGACTCAGCCACAGGGGTGGATGAGCCAAAATTATGGTCTCCCTCCTCACTCCAATCCCCCCTCTGTGTAGAAGAAATTATCCCAACACCCTCCTCAGCAGGCTGCAGCTGAGACTGTAAGGCCAAGAGGGCTGTTGCTCAATTAAGTGCTCCCTGATGATGCTGGGAGGTTTGTGCTTCGGGCAGCTTCTTTAGTGGCAGACTCACCCATGGTTGTTTTCTTGTGCTTCTCCTGCTGGAGGAAAGCACATGGAGCTGCTGCACTCCCGCCATCTTGGAAGCCTCTTGGTGTGTGTTTGGGCGATTGTCGATTGTCCACCCAGCAGTTTGATAGCCCCCTGCCCAATCTTCACTGTGCATTACATATCTCAACACCTTACTTTATGTGTTTCACAGCCTTAAACCACTTCTTCAGGGTTGGGTTGTTGACCTCACATGTATATCATATATCAGCTGGTACATCTGTAATAAATACACATGGTGTATAGACAGTGTACACGTATCGTACATGTATATAACACAATGCACAATACAGTAAGGAAAGTTGGTAATTCTAAAACTTAGAACCTGCTCACACAGTTTTGTTGTAGTAGTGTGCGTGTTAGCACATGTTAACTAACGTACATTACATGTTACACCGTATTGTGGTGCCACTCAGTTTCAATAGCACCCCAACAGACTGAGGGAACACATATGGATTGTAGTGCACTGTAACACACTAGCATGCAATGGAAAAAAATTGGTACATTACATTTTTCACATTTTTTTCCAGCTAATTCATTTGAATAGGCTCCCCTAACTGCCTCAAAAACATTATTGCAGAAGAAAATGCATTGACGCAATGCACCAGGACATCAAGGTGTAAATGAGCTATTACACCCCCTGTTCCTGTGTGGTGCATCACAAAATATTTCAACATATTAAATAAAAATAGATATTGAAATAAAAAAAAATAATAATGTAACTGACTTGCTGTGAAAGTGAAACCTATATGTGCCAAACAAAAAGGCATGAAAAAAGTATGCTAAGGCCTACCAAAGGTAAATCTTTCAGGTGCATGTGTTTACAATAACAGTAATTGATTGACTTGCAGTGAAAGATGGTGAGTGCCACATTCAATGCTTTATAAATATACCTATTAGCTGTCCTATAAGAAAGTCAGCATGCATACAGTACAGGTATTTATCTTTGAATTCTGTATTCAGGCAGCAGAATATGAAATTTCATACGACTAGTAGGGATGGGCTTAGGCATGTTCGGATCCTAGTCCCAACCCACCTGAGCAATCCCGCCAGGAAGCCCTTACTGCACATCGCCAATCATAGATAGTGAGGCATTTCCCGGCCCGCAGGTGCAAATGCACACACTGCCTATGATTGGCAGTATGCAGTGACGGCCTCCTGGCTGGACTGCTCAGGTGGGTTGGGTCTACGATACGAACATGCCTGAGCCCATCCCTAATGACTAGTGCTCCACCCTACATGCAGCATGCAAGCATGCATACAAAGATCGGCCTATGACAATACCCCCTTACCCTATATATGGTTCCCTGATGTAATTACATTTTTTTTTTACCATCTCCTTTGGTCTAGAAAATCTCTTTCATTTAACTTGTTTTAGGGGATGTTTTCAAGCTAATTTGTATATTTCCCAGTTGTTGCCAGTAATATTTGATTTGGTCATCATCATCAGTGACAGTAATGTAGCATGTGGCCATCCCTATCCACTGGTGCAGCAGTACCTCCTTTGTATGTACATAAAAGTATAAACTCTTTGCCTTTAGTTGCTTCTCCAGGATTTCCATATGTCAACAGGGCACAGCTTGTGTACATTACTTAATAGTTAATTTAATTAAAAAATTAAAGGAGAAGTAAATTAGTATAGATCCATGAAATCTGCCAATAAATATTTGTGTGTTCATTGCCAGCACTTAACTTAAGAGGGGGTGTAGGAAATCTAAAATTGCCTCAGATGTGTAAGTGTGATGGAAAAGACTAGTATTGCCAGCATTTGTTCCTTTAAAGTAAAAACCCAGTGTCACCAGCAAGAGGAACAGCTGCTCCTTGTCATCAAATCGGTTTTTAATTTAATCATTCAAAGTGAACTATTTCCAAAACATCAGGAGCTTGTTTTAGCCACCAAGAGAGCTACAGTAAGCAGGACAAGATGTTAGTATGAACTGCAAGTTCTGTTGATCAAATTAATTCAACTGATGGCTTTTAAGATTTTATATTTTTTTACAAAAAAAACTGACACCTTAAAAACAAGAGTGAACTAAGAATTCAATAAAAAGTAGAATTCACTTTTTTTTTAAATGCACACTACACCAAATATATATAGTGCTTAGCCTTAGTGGATGGTTACTGAGCATGCACTGCTCAAAAATCTTTAGCGTGAGAAAATTAAAAAATTATTAAAAAAATATTTAAAAATATTTTCTTTATCGTTCATTAGGGAACACAGAATCAGTATTCTGATGCCATTGAATAATACTGTCGCCTTCAGGAGGATATGAACACTGGCAAACAAAAAAAAAAACAGTTGGACAGCCAGACGCACATGCACTCTGCTCTGATCTTCTCTTTTTTCTTTAGTGTGAGGTAGCTTCTTGCCGTCTCTGCTCCTATCTGCAAGAGATGTACAGTTCATGGCCCAGTTGGTACTTGCTGTCAGTGACCTCATTAGCTTTTTCCATTAAACCCCTCCTGTATATTCAGCTGGTTGTAAGCCGCAATGTTTCCTGGTTTTGCTATTAAATTGTTTCAGTTTAACAGCACAATACGTCATGTTCCAAGTACAGAGGAGGCTTCTAGGGAGGCTTGCAATGTCCTTCCTAAAGTATCTGACACTAGCCTAAATGTCTCACTCTACTGGACCTGCACTACTTAGACTGAATGGCTTTGTTCCCAAGGAGCCTCAATTATTTGAATGGATTCCTAAGGCTATAATTGATGCTTTGAAAGTCATCATCTAGTGATCTCTTACTAGTCTGGGCTCATTTAAAGGTCCTAAACTTGGCAAAACTATCCAGTTTACTTACTACTTCTGTATGTTCTCCGTGATGACTGGGAAAATCCTGAGAAATCATTTTTTTCTGTACCGAATGTGGAACTGGCAAAATCCAAAATGCATCAGTGCACCTACCGCACCAACAAGCCACCCTGTTTGCAGATGTTCAACCTGGTTAATCTGACCAGGAAATGGTCAGAGACTTTGCCAGGTCTCCACATCGTGGAGCACATGGCCATGGACCGCTATCTGCAAGTGCTCCCTGCTGCTTTGAGGAAATGAGTCAGCCATAGGGATCCCAAAGTTGCAAGCCAACTGGCGGACTTCGTTGAGAGATACACAGCTGCTGAGGACTTGTTGCACCCATCTGCACCCCACTCCAATGTCTTTAGAGGTGAAAGATCTCCCGGCGGACCGGGTAAGACTGTTTTCCAGGGTTCAGGGGCGAGGGGAAATTTCATAAAACTGATATGGTTAAAGAGACTGGGGGCTCTAGACCTAGAGACTGGCCAAAGAAGCCAGGAAGGTCTTGGGGACCCTTGAGAGGGCTGGGTATAGAACGCACACAGTGCTACCAATGCCATGCATTGGGACATATTGCTGCCAATTGTCCCCTGGATGATGAACCCATGCAATGTGATAGTGATTATATGAAAAGACGCATTTCTCTGTTTTCACAGGTCGCATGTATAGCATCATGCTCAAGTCGCATGGACAAGCAAATGTGTGTGATTGCTATTGACAGGAAACCCGTTACTGCACTGCTTGACTCTGTTAGTGTGATAACATTGGTAAAAAGCAGCTGTGTAAATCCGGACAGGTTACACCCTAGCACTGTCGGGGTCATTTGCATCCATGGGGACACTCGTGACTACCAGACGGCGCTGGTCGAAATTGACACCCCTTGTGGCAGAGTGACCCATTCAGTGGGAGTGGTACCTTCCCTGCTTCATGAAGCCTTAGTAGAGAGGGATTTTCCCCATTTTTGGAGGTTGTGGGAAGGCACAGAGAGCCTGGAGGAAAGAGCTCCCCCTGCTGAGGAGGCACAGGAGTTCTCACCAGACCCTTTTTGCCAACCAAAAGGAGAGATTGGTGGCAGGACCTGTAATGGCTGGGGAGCCGAAGGAGTCGGAAGCTGGCTCCCAGCAGATGGCTAATGTACCAGACCATGTCTCTGTCCCTGACCGGGAGAGTGAACCCGAAAGTAGTCCCTGACTTAGAGGTCCGGAGAGAGGGCTTCTGTACAGAACAACCATGGGATGTCACTCTCTTTAGGGCCAGAGATAATGTGAAGGTGATGGGTGGTGAACCGTGGACCCTTATTGGGGGGTGTCTTTTCCCTACATGGCGCTTAAAAATGATTTGTTGTATCAGGTGGTAAAACACGGAGAGGACAAGCTGGTTCCCAAACCCTTCCGGTGCTAGATCTGGCCCATGGTCATGTAATGGGGGGGGACATCTGGGTATGGAGAAAACCAGGGAGAGGATAACCCAGAGATTCTTCTGGCCTGGGTTGTATGCAGACGTCAAAGAATACTGTGAGTCATGCCCTGAGTGTCAAATGACAGCCCCGTCACCCCATTTTCATAGTTCTCCTTGTCCCACTTCCCATAATTGAAGTGCCATTCAAGCGAATTGGCATGGATCTCATGCGACCAGTTGCAAAATCTGCCCGGGGCCACCAGCACATCCTGGTGATACTAGACTATGCGACCCGCTATCCTGAGGCCATACCCTTGTGGAATACCTCCGCTAAGACTATCGCCAAGGAACTGGTCCAGGTGTTTAGTCGTGTGGGGATCCCTAAAGAAATCTTGACGGATCAGGGTACTCCAGTTATTTCCAGAGTGACCAAGGAATTGTACAAATTGTACAAAATCTCCCATCTCCGTACCTCTGTTTACCACCTCCAAACTTACGGTCTGGTGGAAAGGTTTAACAAGACCCTTAAGAGTATGCTAAAAAAGGTGGAGGTTTGGAAAGAAAAAAAAAAAAAAAAAGGTGGAGGATAAAGATGGGCGAAATTGGGATTTTTTGCTGCCGTACCTCATGTTTGCCGTACGAGAGGTTCCGCAGGCGTCTATGGGGTATTCCCCCTTTGAACTCTTGTATGGTAGACATCCCAGCGGGTTGCTAGATGTCGCAAAGGAGATGTGGGAGGGAGAGGCCACCCCACATATGCGTCATACAGCATGTCTCCTTGATGCAGGATCGAATCACAGCTGTCCTGCCCCTTGTACGAGAGCATATGGAGCAAGCCCAGGAGGCCCAGAGAAGGGTTTACAATCGGGGTGCCAAAACCCGAACTTTCAACCCTGGGGACCGAGTGCTGGCGCTAGTCCCCATGGTCGAAAATAAATTCCTGGCAAAATGGCAGGGGCCCTCTGAGATTAGGGAAAGAGTAGGGGAAGTAAACGACAATGTTTACCAGCCTGGGAAAAGGAAACCGGACCAGATTTACCATGTTAATCTCCTAAAACCGTGGAAGGACAAGGAGACTTTATTTGCAGTGCCCACTCCCCAAAAGGACAGGTTACCACTAACCCCGGATGTCCCCATAACCGAGTCCTTGTCACTGACGCAACAAAATGACGTTAAGAAATTTGTCAATAAAAATACAGACTTTTCCTCTTCCCTACCCGGACTGACCACTGTGCTACAACATAACAATCACGGAACCCGGGGTCCATGTAAATGTAAGACCCTAATGAATACCTGAGGTTAGACGAGAGGTGGTGGCGAGGGAAATAAAAACCATGTTGGAGTTAGACGTGATAGAGGGGTCCCACAGTGCTTGGTTGAGCCCTTTAGTAATGGTCCCAAATCCCGATGGCACTATCTGGTTCTGTAACAATTTTAGGAAGCTGAATGAAGTGTCTAAGTTTGACGCATACCCGATGCTGCAGGTTGACGAACTTGTGGATAGGTTGGGAGGGGCTTGGTACATAAAAACCCTAGACCTAACTAAGGGAAACTGGCAGATCCCCCTGAGTCAGCAAAGGAAAAATGGACTTCTCTACCCCCCAGGGGTCCTTCCAATACAAACAAATGCCGTTTGGCCTACATGGGGCCCCTGCATCCTTGCAGCGGCCTATCTGGATGATGTCGTCATCCACAGCCCAGATTGGGAATCACATATGCCTTGCGTGCAGGCAATAGTAGATACACTGAGGGTAGTAAGTTTAACAGCCAACCCGAATAAGTGTGCCATAGGTCTGGAGGAGGCCAAATACCTTGGGTGTGTGATTGGTCGAGGTCTGATTAAGCCCCAAACCTATAAGATCGAGGCCATTCAAAAGTGGCCCCAAAACGGTGAACAAGAAACAGGTGGGCCTTCCTGGGGATTACAGGGTATTACCAACGCTTCATCCCCAACTTTGCCACAATTGTCATCCCTCTGACCAATCAGACAAAGGGTAGAGCGTCAGGAATGGTTAAGTGGAATCCTGAAGCTGAAAAGGCTTTCCATACATTAAAAAAAGCCCTTGGTGTACAGCCAGTGCTTGTAACCCTGGACTTCACAAAGGAGTTTGTCGTTCAAACCAACGCCTCTGAGGTGGGACTAGTTGCTGTTCTGTCCCAGATGAGAGACGGCGAGGAGCACCCGGTTGTCTACTTAAGCAGGAAGCTTAATAGACATGAAAAGAATTATGCCATTGTGGAGAAGGAGTGCCTAGCCATCAAATGGGCCTTAGAGGCCCTAAAATACTACCTGCTGGGAAGGTCATTCAGGCTAGTCACCGACCATGCCCCCCTTAAGTGGATGTGTAACAACCGGGAGAGAAATAGCCGGGTGACTAGGTGGTTCCTGGCCCTACAGCCGTTTAAGTTCTCAGTGTAACACCTGGCTGGAAGGTTCCAAAGTAATTCTGGCGGTCTTTCCCGGGCCCACTGCATGGTCGGGACAGTTGCTCCGCCCCAGGGGCTTGAGCAGAGGTATGTGACATTATGCGAGGCACGACAATGGACGGGCGATACTTATCGCGTCACATGCGATCATTTTGAGGCGACTAGCGGGAGGTAGGTTTTGCCGGCCACCGTGGCAGAGCTGGTTCTGGTCCGGACTTTCTGGTCTACTCAAACCCCTCTCCACCTGCATTTAATGATCAGGAAGATATCTTACTTGAGCTCGATCCTGGATCTCAGAGGGAGAAAAACTGAGAGAGCTCTGTGTGCTATATTGGACTCTAAAAACAATGTTTGCAATGTTTTGTTTTGTGGGTGTTGGGTACAGCCCCACACTGTATAGAGACGAATCTCTTTGTTTAGTGTAGTGCCAGACGGCAAGGTTTTGTTTTCTGTTTCTGTTTTGATCTTGCAAACCTGCAAAAATAAACCTGGCAAGCCGCCAGACTTTAAAGAGACTGACGTCCATGCTGAATCTTTTCCCTGAAAAGTGATCCCCACAAGCTAATCTCCCACAACAGGTAGAACAGGGAGTCCAGTCAGAACTGCAGTTCATCAAGAAAATCACTGACAGGTTCCAGTACAGTTGCAAATTGGATTGGATACCAAGAGACGGCAGCAAGCAAGGAAAAGAATAGAAGGAAAGAACTGACGCTTTTGAAGCAGAGTTGCTGTTGCTTGTCGTCTCAATTTCTGCTGCCAGTTTGAGTTTTCTTTTGGCCATAGCCTTCTGTATTATGGGTGCATAGAACATTAATATTATATGTGCTATGCCCAAGGCACCCATTTCTCTCTGGAACCTCAAAGATAAAAGCAGTTCATTCAAATACTTGGATCCTTCTGAGAGAGAATTGGGTATGCAAGAGCTCCTGGCAAGGTCAATGTGTGGCTTTATAAGTTCCACCAACATGCAGACATCATTTTCGAAAAAACAAGAGCGGTTTTTGGTTGAACAAAGTGGCAAGAACATTTACACCTGGGAGACGTCTGCAGAAGAGAAAAAGCAGTTCAGTACTTTTTAGAAGAAATATGATTTGAATCATGATTGAAGTGAACCAAGTTTTTTTTTTTAACTCAGCCATAGACTTTATGTTTACAGGTAGTGATGAAATATTACATTATAATATTACGGAGAATACACTATTCACTCCAACATCTATACAGGCTCTCCATTTTACAGCCTGTATATGCGCAGAGGGAATTTTATATTGGGAAAGCACCTATTCTGAATGTTATGGATGACTCTTACATGTGTACTATAAGACGCCAGCTATACTGAGGAGTCCCAACAATGTCACATTAAATTCGCAAGCAGCACCCAAATTATGCAAATCACAATGGAATGCATCACTCATTATCTAATTTAAGCAGTAGAGCCCAATCTGCCACAAACTCTAACTCGTGTAGACTGGTTCTCTCATCTCTATGCACAACCACAATCTAAGATGTCTGGCCAGTTTTAGAATAGCTGAATGCAGAAATATGGATGCAATGCAAGCTGTCTTTCATTTACACAGCAGAAAAGCAATGAGATATGATTAATGGCAATCATTTAACACTGTCTGTTAACTCTAAAATAAGAAATTTCAGTTCTGGTTTCCACAAAAATATAAGATGTCCCTCCGGTACATGTCTTAAACTGAAAAGCAGAGCTTCTTTTTTAAAATTACACTTGTGATGAGAAAATCGTGTCCTTTGGATCTTACTGTACAGCCAAAACTCAGAAACCCGATCTAAGCAGGCAGTACTATGAAAAAACAGATGTTTTTACAGTTAGATGTGACTTTGACACAGAGAATTTTGTCTTGTCTTTATTACAAAGCAGGATCACCCAATATATGCCTGGTTGTTATTATTGATCAGTGTTGTGATTTGTGGAAAGGGCTCAGGTTGTAACCATTAAGAACTGTTGGGAAGAAATGGGAATTCTGTAACTTGCTACAACTATTTAATAGGTTTTTTTTTCAGGTGACTCTGTGGGCAGAAGAGACCTGAAAGACCAACCGAAGATTGTCATTATTAACTGCAGGTTCATGTGGTTCGACTACAACTGCATTTGAGAAATTCTTATAACTCATTACTCTGTTAGTGACACATACATTCTGTATCAGATGTAATAGAGGTACTTGGGGTCACTACTAGTATGTCTTTTTTACACCTATTGCAGTTTGTCACAAACTTTACAGGTAGCAGGTACATCAGAAGAGCAGGGCCGGCTCTACAACTAGGCGGAGTAGGCAGCCGCCTAGGGCGAACTGCCGCCCAGGGCGTGCAGCCCCTGTCCATATACTACCCCAGCTTGTCCATACACTACCCCAGCCTGTCTATATACTACCCCAGCCTGTCCCTATACTACCCCAGCCTGTCCCTATACTACTCCAGCCAGTCCATATACTACTGTAGCTTGTCCATATACCTGCGGACCACGGCTGGCATGAGGAAGCGAGCCGGTGCACCATTATTGGTCTTTAGGCCAGGTCCAGGGGAACAGGTGTGGGCATGTGAACCACGGCTAAAGAAATAAGTAGAGATGCGCTGCAAAAATCTCCACCTCCGCCACCTCCATCGTATACATGGACAGGGCAAAGGCGGTGGAGTCAGGGGTGGAGCCAAAAGGGGCAGCACATCCCCCACAGTTATTACCTCTTGTATCTCTTTGACCTTTCCTCTTAGATTGTGAGCTCTAACGAGCAGAGCCCTCTGATTCCTACTGTATTTAAGTGTGTTGTATACGCCGATGACACCCAAATCTATCTGTCTACTCCTCACCTCACTCCTTCAGTTTCCTCGCACATTACTAACTTGCTAACTGACATATCAGCATGGATATCACACCACTTCCTTAAACTAAATCTCTCTAAAACCGAGCTAGTAATATTGATCAGGGTCATTTGGGTAGTTTC
>BLSH010523637.1:437308-453367 GCA_018402905.1 Glandirana rugosa
AGTACCTCCCCCCGTACCCGCCCCCTCCCCCACCCTTATAATGATAGAGCCAAAATCTCTCTAAACCACGGCTAAAGAAATAAGTAGAGATGCGCTGCAAAAATCTCCACCTCCGCCACCTCCATCGTATACATGGACAGGGCAAAGGCGGTGGAGTCAGGGGTGGAGCCAAAAGGGGCAGCACATCCCCCACAGTTATTACCTCTTGTATCTCTTTGACCTTTCCTCTTAGATTGTGAGCTCTAACGAGCAGAGCCCTCTGATTCCTACTGTATTTAAGTGTGTTGTATACGCCGATGACACCCAAATCTATCTGTCTACTCCTCACCTCACTCCTTCAGTTTCCTCGCACATTACTAACTTGCTAACTGACATATCAGCATGGATATCACACCACTTCCTTAAACTAAATCTCTCTAAAACCGAGATAGTAATATTCCCACCCCCTCCCCCGCCCATGCCCCCCTCCATGACTTTTCCATCAAAATCAATAATGCAGCCACTAATCCCTCCCCTCATGCTAGGGTACTAGGTGTAATCCTAGACTCTGACCTGTCCTTTCAGCCCCAAATTCAATCGCTGTTGAAAGCTTGGAGACTTCACTTCAGTAACATCTCTAAAATACGCCCTTTTTTAACAAATGAAACCACCAAGCTCCTCTTTCACTCCCTTGTTATCTCTCGCCTTGACCATTGCAACTCCCTTCCCATTGGCCTCCCTCTCCATAGGCTGTCCCCTCTTCAGTCTATCATGAATGCTGCTGCCAGACTTATTCACCTTACCAACCCCTCAGTGTCTGCCACCCCTCTCCACCAATCCCTACATTGGCTCCCAATTGCCGAGCAAATTTAATTCAAAATACTAACCACAACATACAAAGACATCCACAACTCTTCCCCGAGCTACATCAACAGTTTTGTCTCCAAATATCACCCAAACCATCCTCTCCTCTCAAGACCTTCTACTTTCAAGCTCCCTTGTTAGCTGCTCAAATGCTCGTCTCCAGGATTTCTCTAGAGCCTCTCTCATCCTCTGGAACTCTCTACCTCAACCTGTCCAGCTATCTCCTACTCTAGCTGCCTTCAGGCAATCCCTGAAAACGCATCTCTTCAGGGAAGCCTATAACACCTCCAATTAATCTTTTACTACTTCCAACAGCTCACTCCACACAGTTACAACCTTTTGTACCACCTGCACCCCCCATTAGATTGCAAGCTCTTCTGAGCAGGGCCGTCTTAATCCTCTTATATTCTATTGTATTGTACCTGTATTGTCCCCCTTTTAAATTGTAAAGTGCTGCATAAACTGTTGGCACTATATAAATCTTAACCACTTCAGCCCCGGAAGGATTTGCTGCTTTAGGACCGGAGCCCTTTTTGCGATTCGGCACTGCGTCGCTTTAACTGACAATTGCGCGGTCGTGCGGCGTTGTACCCAAACAAAATTTGCGTCCTTTTTTTCCCACAAATAGAGCTTTCTTTTGGTGGTATTTGATCGCCTCTGCGTCATTTCTGATCGCCGCTATAAACAAAAGAGCGACAATTTTGCAAAAAAACCCAAATTTCTTACTTTTTGCTAAAATACAAATCCAAAAAAAAAATATAAAAATACATTTTTTTTCACCGTTTTTGGCCGATTTATATTCTTCCTCATATTTGTGATAAAAAAAATCGCAATCGGCGTTTATTGATTGGTTTGCGCAAAAGTGGTCGCGTTTACAGATGATGAGAATTCATTTTTGGGTTTTTTTTTTATTTTTATTAGTAATGGCGGCGATCTGCGATTTTTTGTGGTACTGCGATATTGCGGCAGACATGTCGGACTATTTTGACACTTTTTTGGGACCATTGGCATTTATACAGCGATCAGTGCTATAAAAATGCACTGATTACTGTGTAAATGCCATTGGCAGTGAAGGGGTTAACCTGCAGGGGGCGCTCTAAGGGTTAACTATGTTCCCTGGGCGTGTTCTAACTGTAGGGGGGCTTGCCTAGCTGGGGAAGGGAAGTGGTCACAGCCTTCGTATACAGGAAGGCTGTGATCACAGCCCTTCCCCCTTCACACAGAGCGGAGGTCCGTGTTTACTTACACGGACCTCCGTTCCTCCGCTCGGGGGGGGCCATCGCGGGTAGCCGGCGGCAATCGAAGCCGCCGCACCCGCTCCCTGGCCCTCCCTGTACACAGTGGGCGCGCGCGCGCTCACTAGGCTCGTGAGCGCGGCCACCATCATATGACGGCGATTTGCGCTCACGAGCCACCTTGCCGCCGTCAATTGCCGATCGGCGGTCGGCAAGGAGTTAATAATCATATTGTATTTATACTGTCTACCCTCAAGTTGTAAAGTGCTGCGTAAACTGTTGGCGCTATATAAGTTCTGCATAATAATAATAATTTATACTGAGATTAAAGTACACACAGGTGGACTTTTGGTTAGGGGTATCAGAGTAAAGGGGGCTGAATACAAATGCACGCCACACATTTGAAAACCATTTCTCATTTTCCTTCCACTTCACAATTATGTGCCACTTTGTGTTGGTCTATCACATAAAATCCCAAAAAATACATTTAGGTTTTTGGTTGTAACAAGACAAACTGTGGAAAATTTCAAGGGGTATGAATACTTTTTCAAGGCACTGTACCTGAGCCTGATATCGATCAAGCAATGTGTGTGAGAGCAGTGGCTCTCCCAGCTCTCTCCTTCCTCATTGGTTTAGACACAGTAGTGGGAGCCATTAGCTCCTGCTGCTGTCAATCACAGCCACTTTAATTCCTGGTGTCTGTGTATTTCGTGGCTGTGTTCACAAAAGTCTGATATAATTCAGCCCCCTGCTACAACATCTCACTTTGTGACTTACTACAAATACAAAATGTTGCTGATCACACTGTGAGGAGAGACTAGAGAAATGCTTTCTCCTGCCTATAGGAGATTTCAGTCTAGGTAAAATCCATCTGACTGGCACTCAATAACTAAGTTTTAGTGAGAAAATGTGTCATTTTTAGTTCACTTTAAAGAGGATTCAAAGTTACTTCTGTGTGCTGCCCTCTTTGTAGAGAAGGGGTGTAGGCAGGTGCCTACAAGGGGAAAGGTCGGGTTTGGGCGAGCCAGTTCCAATTCTTGTGCTGAGCAGGAACGCATTGGAATCTGGAGGTCCATGTCACGAAATCACAAGTTATGGACTCTGCCAGTTTTGGGACTCTGCACTTGTATGCTGTAATGTACCTAAACATTTTAAGTAAAGCTCTTGAACTGTTGGGGAACCTGGTCTGAAGTTACTCTAAAGGGGTGCAGGGTGGTACATGGCATATCAGAAGAACAGAGCCTGTAAGGAAGGCATGGGGTATGAAGCGTGGTACCAAGCAAAGGTGACAGGTCCTCTGGTAACAAGGGAGACCATGAACTGGCTCCCATTCCTAGTGGTCAGTTCCCCTGAAAGTAACCGGGACTGAACCCACGGTACAGAGACCCCTTACACCTAGCGGCATGGTACGTGAGAGATAAGGAATTAATCTTGAGCACATATGAGGTCTGTACTAGTGCTTGGTGTGACCCCATTCGGTTGCTGGGAGCGAGGTGGCAGAGGTGCACTGGACTGGTGGAGAGTGCATGGGCTCAGCAGGGTCCCTCCTAAATTCATTATACAACAAGGAAGGCGTGTAGTAACATGGGACAGTATGATTTACAAAATGACTCTGTATATTTAACTACTACACATGGTGTATGGGTCATCTCTAGACTGGGGTACCTCCATAACGTTGATTTTCACATGAGCACAGCCCTGCCTGGTGCCGGGCATTGATGAGAGCACATACAGGAAGAGGTACCCCCATGTGCATGGTGAGTAGGCCCCGCCCACAGAGGGTTTGACAAATGGCCCTCCCTAAACAAGATATTGCGCTAAACCTGTAGGTAAATAGGAGAACCAGAACCTTTGTTAAGTGGACGAGTGGGTTTAATAATAAATTTGCTAGTGCCTCCACCTAGGCCAGGGTCTTTGTGAACAGAGGGGATTCCCTTCCTGGGAAACCTAATCAAAGTAATTGAGTGCTAGGGAATTACTGCAGCCAGCATATAACATTAACCATAAGTATATAGATGCACGTTGGTAAGGAAATAATACAATCTTTATATAAGAAAAGATTAATAATAGTACATACATTCAATGTACAAACAGATATTATCAGCACCTACAAGGGTCCTAATAGAATTGAGGACATATACCTGGGTATACAGTATATAGTCCAGTTGCAGGGGGCCCTGAGTATGATCGTGATGTGATGTCCATTTTTGGCGCTTTTCATCAGAGTCAAAACAGTAAAATGAAAGACAGAGCACAGAGGGGTTTCGGTAAAATCAAACACTTTAAATCATAAGGAAATATGCATCCACTTACATGTAAAACAGGGTAATGCAGCCTCAATGTACATAAAGCGGGGTCATCACATCAAAGAGTGCCATGTAATAGCATGTCTGAAGAAGAGTCAGTCTGCCTACCTTCCTGCAACTGGAACTCTAACTACCAGAAGTGGCCACCTGACTGTCACCAGTCTTTAAATATATTGTATACCAAGAAGGTGAACATATGTACACCAAGAAGCTATGGGCTACAATAGCAAACTATTAAACATAAGTACACTTGCCCAGCACAGTGGGTAAATGGTTAGCACTTCCACCTAGTAGTACTTGATTCAAATCCCAACCACTACACTACCTGCCTAGAGTTTGCATATTCTCCCTGTGCCTGCGTGGGTTTCCATGGGGTACTCTGGTTTCCTCCCACACTCCTCCAAAGACATGCTGGTAAGTAAATTGGCCCTAGCATGTGTATGAATGGGAGTTAGGAACCTTAGATTGTAAGCTCCTTGAGGTAAGGGACGGCTGTAATTTTACAATGTATATGTAAAGCGCTGTGCAAATTGACAGTGCTAATTAAGTACCTGATATAAATAATAATCCCTGGTTCAAGCCCGGGTTAGCAGTAGCTCTGCCATAGCAGAGAATGTCATGTTAGACACTTTATTTAATGCCTCCCTCTGGGGTTTTCCAGACCCACAGATACAGGAAGTGATGTACATAAACAACTCTGCAGCACAGCCACTTACAGACAGTAGAGGGCACCAGATCCTTACATGTCTTTTGTCATATGTCTTATATGTTTGCATGGGCTGTATTGGGTGCTGGTGCATCAGAAGAGGCAAAAAAGGGGGAGGCTCTGTAGGAGTTGCATTAAAACCCAACTCTAGGGGTATTTTTTTAGTTTTAATCATAGGGGGTATTTTTTTTAATGTCCCCCTGAGGAATAAAAAAAAATAGCTTCAACTGCAATACCCCCTCCCTATTTGAGAGTTCTAAACACTTCCTAAAAAGGTAAGTATACAAAACTTAAGCCAACAATACATGAGGAGGGGCTACAGGAGAGAGGGGGAGAGCTGATAGTGGAGGTATGAGCTGGAGTTAGATGAGATAAGGAGTTAGGTCCAAGCGAGGTGTCTAACACATAGCATACCTCTTACTTCTTTCGCACAGGCTGTATTGGCAGCTCGTACATCAAAAGAGGCACAAAAAGATTAGAAACTTTAAGATGAAGCACCTATACAAAATGAAACAACAAAGATTCTAAAGAGTTACTGGCATGATTGCTATATGTAAATTTTGCGCAGGAAAACAAATCAACCCAATTGCTTTGGCGGTGTAGAGGTGTGTCAAACTTGTTTCAAAACCAGATAAACCTGTCTATTTAATATCTTAGTATAGAGGCTGGTATGCCAAGGATACATTTAGCTTAATATCTAATATGGATATCTCGCTGTGTAGAAATGAGATTTAATCCACACCCTGCCTATATAAAACAATGTGAGAAAGAACAGTATATTAATAGAGGACTTCCTGGAAAAAAACAGGTTTCACCTAAAGAGGAACCTGTAAGTAGTTTCTAGGATAATAGATTGTATTTTAAAAACACTGCAAGTACAGACAACATTCAGTTGATCTAAGCGGTCCCTAGCATCCTTTGTAGACTTACAACACAGTGCCTTATCAGCACTGAAATCCACACCATTTGTGTTCTTGCCCTTTCTGATAGATTACAGAGCTTTGCTGTCCCCCACCCCTCTCTGTCCTACTCCATTTGCATACAATGATTTCTGTTGCTTTGACTGCAAAGATCCTGCATACCCATTGTGTTAGGGAAAAGGCTCTTGGAAAATGTAGATCTGGGAGCACACCTATGTCAAAGCTCCAAGCTGCAGTCCCTACATGAATTTTACAAGTCTGGTGATGATGTCACAGGGAGCATTTAAAGGTTTTCTCACCACATGAAAAAGACAGAGAAAAAATAATGATGGGACATGCTCTAGAAGGCAAAAATTAGGAAGTTGCCAAAGCAGCTTGCACTTGTGCAAAGCAAGGGGAAACCTTTGCATCACATAAATGAAGAGGTCTGGTTAAACCTGCTGCTTTTTGTCTTGGTCAAATCATGTCTTGCTTAGTATTAAGCCTCGTACACACGGGACGACGATCGCACGTACGACCGTGTCGAATCGTACGTTGGCTGTTGTATGTAGCATACTGACGTGCACCCGACGGTCGTACATACAACTTGCGGCCGGCCGAACGTGATGACGCGAACGAGCGTATAAAGAGGAAGTGCTGGTATCGTAGCGTCACCCTTTGGGCTCCTTCATCTAATTTCATGTTAGTTGAAGTGGACTTGGCGCATGCGTGTTTAGCACAATACAACTTGTTGTACCCAACTGCTCTACACGCGATACAACGGTCGTATGCGAGCTTGTTGGTACGACCAAGTTTTGTAGTCTGCTCATACAACTCCCATGTACGACCGTCGTATGTTCGACTGTTGAAATCGCGCATACGAACGATCGATTTTGCATACAACCGTCGTGAGTACGACGTGTTGAATGCGATCGTCGTCCCATGTGTACGAGGCTTAAGAGTGAGAAACAACGATAGGATTCCTGGTCTTAGTACATTCTCATGGGTTAGTGTGGAGCAGCAGCATTAGTTCAAGAGTAGTCAGCTGGAGAATTGTTACTTGTGCAGTATAACGGAATACATATATCTGGATTATATTTGTTTTCAGTCATATATTTTTCTAATCTAAGCAGTGGAATAAAGAATTGGCACTGCTACATAGACATGCTTGGCCAAACTGAATTTTGTTTAAACTGGAACACTACAGTATAAGCCACGCTTTAATGAAACAAAGAGGGTAGAAGAACAATTACTATAATTCTGTTTGTTTTTAATTAACAGATACAGAAGCCAGAGGGAACATAATGCATTTAATGACTCCACTGTCATTAATCAAAGGGCAAATTAAACATAGCTGAGAAGAAAAAAATGACCACACACAGTAAACCATTCTTAATAACTATACCCGTGTGATTTAAAATGGTTTTTGTTTCAAAGTGAACCTGTGAGGACCGCAATGGGAGATGCCTTTGCTACCCCTGTATTAAGGTGCATTCAGACTTGCGAATGCACCCTGCATCGATTACATGCAAGGACCCCAGCAGGTGTTCCCGTGATTAGCTGCAAGTAGGCAGTCCCATTGAAAGCAATGGGAAGCTGTTGGCTCTTGCATCTAATCACATAGACTTGCATATAATTTCTCATGCTGTGATCAGTTGCGAGTGATTGGCCTGGATGCAGATTGCCTGTGTCCAGGGCTGAACACTCGCATTTGATCACAGCATGAGAGATTACATGCGAGCCGAGGCAATTGGCTGTGAGAGACGGCAGCCTCCCTTTGCTTTCAATGGGGCCGCCTACCCCCGCTGAGGTTCTCGCATGTAATTGCTAGCAGGGTGCATTTGCATCTGTGAATGCACCCTTAAAGGTTTTGGCTTTAGAATCTGAAGTCATTCATATGGAATTTCCCCCTTCATACTTGTTCCAGGTCATTGACCCAATAGGTAGTGACATGCTGCAGGAGCTGGTCATAGTTGCCAACATTCTCAAAAAATTTCCAGGGACACTTTTTTGACTGTAGGCTGAGTATTATTTTAATTAGAGGCAGAACGTTCATTTGTAGGCGTGGTCTAGATAGAGTGGGAAAGTGTGGCGTGTGCCACAGTGAAAATGGGTGTGGTTTACACTATGCTAAATGTTGGGCGTGGTTGAATAGAATCTTAGGTGAAAGAGGCATGGAGAAAGAAGGAAGAGAGGGATGGAGGGAGAGAGAGAGGGAGAGAGAGAAAGGGGGAGGGAGAGAGAGAGAGAGAAAGAAAAGGGGAGAGAGAAGGAAAGAATGAAAGAAAAAGAAAGAAAGGGAAGAGGGAGAGAGAGAGAAAGAAAAAAAGAGATAGGGAGGGAAGGAGAGAGAAGGAATGAAAGAAAGAGGGATGGAGGGACAGGAGGCCTAGATCCTACACCACAGTAGCAATATGAGTATGCCAGAAAGTTTAACAATCAAATGAATATTTGCTTTTATAACACTGAATCGCCTTTCAGCCAATCGGAAAGCGTGGGTATGTTACTGGCTTCCCAATTGGCTGAGGAGTCAGGCGATCCTATTGGAAGCCTTTCTTGGAATAGCAGGGGGAGGAGGGGGATACACAAACAGCATGCTCCAGCTCGCTGCAAAACTCTGCCAGCTTCCTAGATGGGGTAATTGCGGAACTTTGATGTCCCAACTACCCTGGGGGGATCTTCTGTCACTGCCGCGAGTACCGCAGTGGGGGGAGTGCTATATACTCCTGTCTGGTGACGCTATATACTCCTATATGGTGACAGCATATACTCCTATCTGGTGACGCTATATACTCCTATCTGGTGACAGTATATACTCCTATCTGGTGACGGTATATACTCCTATATGGTGACGCTATATACCCCTATCTGGTGACGCTATATACCCCTATCTGGTGACACTATATACTCCTATCTGGTGACGCTATATACTCCTATCTGGTGACGGTATATACTCCTATATGGTGACGCTATATACCCCTATCTGGTGACGGTATATACTCCTATATGGTGACGCTATATACCCCTATCTGGTGACGCTATATACCCCTATCTGGTGACACTATATACTCCTATCTGGTGATGTTATATACCCCTATCTGGTGACACTATATACTCCTATCTGGTGATGGCATATACTCCTATCTGGTGACGGTATATACTACTATCTGGTGACGGCATATACTCCTATCTGGTGATGCTATATACTCCTATCTGTTGATGGTATATACTCCTATCTGGTGATGCCTGTATAAACCCCTATCTGGTGAAGCTGTATACCCCTATCTGGCAATGCCTGTATACCCCTATCTGGTAATGCATGTATATACCTCTATCAGGTGATGCTGCATATACCCCATCTGGTGATGCTGTATACCCCTATTTGGTGATGCCTGTATATACCCCTATCTGGTGACGGTATATACTCCTATCTGGTGATGCTGTATATACCCCTATCTGGTGATGCCTGTATACCGCTATCTGGTGATGCCTGTATACCCCTATCTGGTGATGCCTGTATATACCCCTATCTGGTGATGCCTGTATATACCCCTATCTGGTGATGCCTGTATATACCTCTATCTGGTGATGCTGTATACCCCTATCTGGTGACGCTATATACCTCTATCTGGTGACGCTATATACTCCTATCTGGTGACACTATATACTCCTATCTGGTGATGGCATATACTCCTATCTGGTGACGGTATATACTACTATCTGGTGACGGCATATACTCCTATCTGGTGATGCTATATACTCCTATCTGTTGATGGTATATACTCCTATCTGGTGATGCCTGTATAAACCCCTATCTGGTGAAGCTGTATACCCCTATCTGGCAATGCCTGTATACCCCTATCTGGTGATTCATGTATATACCTCTATCAGGTGATGCTGCATATACCCCATCTGGTGATGCTGTATACCCCTATTTGGTGATGCCTGTATATACCCCTATCTGGAGATGCCTGTATATACCCCTATCTGGTGGTGCTGTATACCCCTATCTGGTGGTGCTGTATACTCCTATCTGGCGATGCTGTATACCATGTCTAGTGATGCTGGGCTGTATACTCTTGACACAATGGGTGGAATTTATAAGGGGTGAGGCTTATGAGAAGTGTGAGGGGTCAAAAAGGAAGGGCGGGGTCTAGTGCCCCCATCCTAAAATTTCACCAGCCACCACTGGTGTGCAGACATGATACAAGAGATGGTCAGAGACTGCGGACATGATACAAGGGATGGTCAGAGACTGCAGACATGATACAAGAGATGGTCAGAGACTGCAGACATGATACAAGAGATGGTCAGAGACTGGAGCCATGATACAAGAGATGGTCAGGGACTCAGGACATGATACAAGAGATGGCCAGAGACTGCAGACATGATAAAAGAGATAGTCAGAGACTGCAGACATGTTACAAGAGATGGTCAGAGACTGCAAACATGTTACAAGATATGGTCAGAGACTGCAGACATGATACAAGAGATGGCCAGAGACTGCAGACATGATACAAGAGATGGCCAGAGACTACAGACATGATACCAGAGACTGCAGACCTACTACAAGAGATTGGTTCAGAGATTGTGTACATGATAGAGATGCTCAAAGGCTCAGGAGGACCCCTGACAGCAGAGGCTTCACACACGGCCATGAATGTGTACAATGTTCTGTGTATGGGGGAAGAATAGTCAGTGAGTTAAGTACACAGGTCAGTGAAGTTTGCTCAATACGTACACAGAGATAAGGTGTGTATGTGTGTGCCCCTGAATAGCTGCTGCTCATTCCCCCCCCCCCCCACACAAAAAAAGCAACTGAGACAAAGAGCCCAGCTATCGTGATTTTCCCCCAGAGATGCAGCTGCAGAGAGAACCCAAACTGCAGGGTAGAAACATACCTCTGCTTGGATGCACACATGCTGCAGTTGAGCTCAGGTCAGATTGCCATATTCATCTTCACCTCTCTGAGGCTGATCATGCCCCCTTTCTGAGTCCCAAACACTGAGAGGCAAGCGCCACCTGACCTCCTCGCATGCTAAATTCATTGGAGAGGAGGGGGCAGGGGGAGGATCTGAGTAAGCTTTCCTATTAGCCTGTGTGTTACCCCGGTGCTGCAGCGGGGTTTTTCAATGCAGAGTCTACTAGGCTGGCTGCTGCCCGTGACATTGATCATTTTTCAGGATTCTCCCCGGGACAAAGTCTCCCCGGGACATCAGTCAGTTTCCTGTAAATGTCCCAGGAAATCCATGACTGTTGGCAATTATGGGCTTGCCAACCATCAGTAAATTTACAGTCTGTAAAAATCATTGATTTTTACAACTGTCTGTAAATATCAGTGGCTTTTAGTTTTTCATACTGTGTTGACTTTTTAAATGTAAACCAGGCAAATTACTTGTTAAGGGCATTGTCAGTGTTTCCATATTGTGTTTATATTGTTTAAATATCGATTGTCTTCGTTTTTAATAGGAGTTCTGCCATTTTATCGTTTGTCAGTAAAAATGTGCCCTGTCAGTAAATTTCCCATGCTCTGTCAGTAGAAAATGCTGTTGGCAACACTGCTGTAGATATGTTACAGAAGACCATCAAAGACGGCAGATATGCTGCAGGAAACAGTCAAATAATGTCAGAGAAACTCAGTGAGGAACTAAGGACTTATGACAAGAGATGTCACAGGGTAGGGGACAAGTTAAAGAAATATAGTCCAGGACTGTAGACATTCTGCCGTATACAATGACTGTGGGCATGCTGCAAGAGAGAGCCAAAGACTGCAGACATAAAAAGAGGAAAAGAAAATAGCACAGAAAAACAAAAGCTATTTATAAATGGTTGTGAAATGCCCAAAAACAACATTTAACTAGTGTAATCAAGTATAATTAATGTTTTCCTTCATTTGTTTAAGTTCCAGTTCTGACAGGATGAGAACTTTGATATGTTGCTGCAGTTCTGGCATATGGGCATATTGTTATGGTGTGGCAATTTTGGCAGTGAGACTACTGTGCCAACAGGTAAAACAATGTCTATTGGTTCCAGGCCCATCCAGCCCTTAGGTTGAAGGCAATTAAATGTCAGTTATCAAACAGCAATTTTGCTGAACCTCAAATTGTTTCCAAGCATAGAAAAATAAATTCTGAATCACAGAGATCAAGGCATACATATTATGTCCGCTAACTTTCTGCTCAGCTCTGCTTCTCTTACATTTTTTGGCATTTTTACGTGGTCATGTTTTGTTGGTCCTTAACTTCCCTGGCAGTATGATTATTTCAGATTTTTGGTGCTGAAAGCGGTACATTATTTTGCATGGAAATTTGGCATTTTATATTGTAGGCCTGTAATTCTTAGGAATAACTCACTTAAATCTGTCCAAACAAGGGTCTAGTAGACATCCCGGGTATGATAAAGTTTGAAACATGAAATCATAAATTATAATATAATAAATAACTAAAAATAATTATCAAAAATAATAACGTAATAGTAATAAAATCTATTCAGTAATATAATCAAACCAAAAACACAGAAATTTGCTCAGTTTCAGAATTGTCGCTGTCGCCACTTTCCGTTTCTGATGATAAATTTCCTCAAAAATCAGTATAACTCAATTCTGCAAATGATTCTTATTTACTATCGGTGTTTTCTAGCTGATCAAAAAACACTTTTGACGTAAAGGCACACTTTTTGGTTGCCATGGACATTCTCAAGTTTCCAGGCAGAAAGAATGACATATATAATATAAAAGTGCATGCAGGGCACTGGGCAAACCACTAGGGACAAAGGGGATGTGAAATGATTTCATACAGTAATGTAATCTTACAGATTACAGTGTACTGTATGTTTACTGTGTGTTTCACTTTTTGAATTTGCCACTAGTCTCTGCCCCCCATGCGACGTGACGCTCGCAGGGAACGGTGCTCGGCACACAGAGGCATTGGGTGGAGGACAGAAGCCCGCAGACACAGCGGGGGACATCGCTGGATCCAGGGGACAAGGTGAGTAACCGTGCCTTGGATCCAGTGATGTAATCCCGAGTGTGGCTCGGGGTTACTGCTAATGGTACTGAAATTCCACCCCAAGCCACACTCGGGATTACCGCCAGGGAGGTTAATGCATGGTGGAGATAACCTGTCTTTCTAAGAGCCCAGGAGGTGTAATGGTACCACCCTAGAGGTTAGGTCCATGGCGGTCTGTGGTCAGAGGAAGTGGGCTGTGTTACGCTAGCTGTTATTCAACCTGGAAGACTGTGTAGTGAAAGACAACCTGGAAGACATCTAGTAGTGGAACTACTGCAAGGGATAGTAAGTACTGAAAGGCATAGCTAAGAATTAAAGGTGACCATTACAGGAAAAACTGATTTTTATGCTCTATGCCTTATTCACACGGAGTGATTTCATCTGTGCCTCATGTAGGGCTGTGTTTTACTAGCATGGGAATGATCAGGTGTTGTGTACATCCCAGTGCCAGCAGCCCCATTGTTGTTTATTGCGACGCAGCGACTGAACAAACACAACTGCTGCTCCCAATATGACATCTGTGTGGGTCCAGGGTGCACCTGCATGGATGTCACATTGGGAGCAGCAGCTGTGTCCGTGCAACACCTGTGCATCCCCGTGCCGGTAAGCACAGCTCTGCATGGAGCATGGAGTAAATTGCCCTGTGTGAATGAGACCTAAATCTGCCAGGTTGTATATTTTTTTAGTTGGCTTTTGTAAAGCCGGATTACAGTTTAACTCCAAATCAGTTTGCAGATAGGTCCAGGACCTGGTTGTAGTGTCTGCTAGGGGTGTTTGTATCACAAGGCTTGCTTACCAGAATTACAAACCCTTTGGTAGGTAAAATAATTAGCATATATGGTATTTGTTTGGCTATCATGCCAAAAGTTCCCCTTAAATGCAGTTGGATATGTCTAATTGCAATAGTGTGAGTTGTGATCCTAATTTCTCATAACTTCAGGGGGACACTGTCCAATGTAATGATTGCAGAAGTGTATGGTAAGCATATTACTTTTCCCAGTTTTCTAGAGAACTAGACTTCCAAACAGCACAGATTAGAAAAACTCTGATGCAATAAAATAGTTTCATAATAACTATAATTGTGATTTTATTTCCCCAGATTATAACAGCAGTGACCTTAAAACAGCATGCCGAAAACATGAACTATATGTCAGTTTTCAAGATTTAGGATGGCAGGTAAGGAACTTTTATCATCAATTTAAAAATCTTTGTGTCTTATTGTCATTATTACTTATTTGTTGGCATTCTACTCCATTTGCGTAGCAGACCCACAATTATTTCTGTCATTTGATAAGTCATGCTGGGCCGATTTTTAAGGCTTGTTTTCTTATGTCTTTCTATTTTTGTAAAAAGTTTTCGAAAAATACTATTGAAACTGAAAAATCTTTGCATCTTCAGCTTAGTATTGTTATCAGGGCAGCTATCAGAAATTTGTGGGCCCCTTACACAGCTTTAGACCTGGGCCTAGTCATCCCACCGAATCCACACACCGGCCATCCCACCTGTACACACTCAGCCCCCCCACACCTGTATATATGTCAGCCTCCCTCACACCTGTATATATGTCAACACCCCCCCACCTGTATATATGTCAGCCCCCTCACATCTGTATATATGTCAGCCCCCCCCACACCTGTATATATGTCAGCCCCCCCTCACACCTGTATATATGTCAGTCCCCCCTCACACCTGTATATATATCTGCCCCCCTCACACCTTTATGTAGCGCCCCCATAGTGTAGGTGCATTTTTTCTAGCAGGGTTTTGCTAGGTGAGGTAAAATTTAGTCAGGCCTGAGCATAGGAGCAGGCCTGAAGGTTTTGATCTGGGCCGGGAGGAATGGCTCAGAGGACTGAGTTGGTTCAACAGATGAGGTCACCAGGACCTCCCACTTCTTTCTGGAAACCTGGAGGAGGGTTTCTGGTCAGAGAGATGGGAGATAGGTGGAGCCATCTGGAGTGTTCTAAGGAGCCCTGACCAATCCCCAAGCAGGATTGGCAGGGGGCAGGCCTCCTTAAATACTCTGAGTCAGCCCAATCGGGGAGAGAGTGTCGGGTGAAAGTCTGGAGATGTAGCAGAGGTGCTGTGGAGGCCCCTACACGAGAGGTCGCCCCCATCTGGGGGAGTGACCTTGAGGTCATGAGGTTCGGGTGCAGCCAGGAGTGGTGGTGATTCCTGGTGTCACACAAGGGAACAGGAGAACAGCGGAGGTGCTACACAGAGAGAGACTTTAAAGTGATCCACCGGTGCGGTGAGTGATGGTCCCTGGGAGCTGGAGGAGAAAGTGCTGGAGCAGGCTGGGAGAGGAATAGTGTACAGTCTGTGGAAGCCTTGGGAGCCAGTCAGGGGAAGGAGTGTCACAGAGGAAAAGCAGGTCGGAGGGACCTGGAAGAGGGATGGGCTGGGAGTTGTAGTCCATCAAAGGCCCAGCTAGCACTGGGCCTTAGAATATTCAGGGGCCCATGATCCCTGGCCTGTAATGGGTGTTCCTGAGGCCCTGCTAACAGAGTAGGCCTCACCATGTGCTAGTCGCAGTGAAGAGGAAGGAGTAGAAAAGGTGATAAATTTCCTTTCAAGCTGGAAACTAAGTGAAGTGCTGGGGAGAAGTAAAAGAGTGATAATCAGCAAGTTAAGTGCTGGAGAGTTGTGAGGTGTAACAGTCTGCAGAAGGATAGTTTGCAGTGCAAGTGTGCATATACAGGACTGTATATGGAGTTTGTGTACCATATTTCTTTGGGCATCCCACAGTCATCCCTTATCCCCATCCAAGTTATTTCCCCTAAATAAAACAACAAAAACAAGAGCCTGCCTGTTCATTGTCTCCAGATGTGTGATATATGGTGTGATTGAGGGCAGCTAGAAGGTGAACCACTACCACCAGCCACTCTCAAGGGAGCACATGGCTACATGTATATATGTCAGCCCCCTCACACCTGTATATATATCAGCCCCCCACCTGTATATATGTCAGCCCCCCCTCACACCTGTATATATGACAGCCCCCGTCACCCCTGTATATATGTCAGCCACCCTCCCACCTGTATATATATATATATATATATA
>BLSH010523637.1:464116-489504 GCA_018402905.1 Glandirana rugosa
TCCGAAGAAAAAAATCCCCCCGTAGATTTTTCCCTAAAATAATATTATAACTTACCGTAAAATCCTTTTCTCCGAGTTCACTGACAGACGCAGCACCCACCCCTCTGGGCTCTGTTTTGGTACGGCTTGTGTACAAACTGGAGAGTCCTCTGTGAGGGGGGGTTTTAATGTAGGAAAGGAGGACGGCCCCCAGGGGAGGGGCCAGCTGAACTCTTTTCCTGCCTAGTTAACTCCTAGTAAGACGAACATAAAACCCACAAAGTCAAGAAGAAGCTGCGTCTGTCAGTGAACTCGGAGAAAAGGATTTTACGGTAAGTTATAATAAAATCCCTTTTTAGATGCCCCCCTAAAAAAAGAAGCCTGTTGTCTTGGTGAATTAATTGTTTTGTTTAAAATGTTTTGTTCAGTATGGTTTATAAATGCAACACATATACAAGAAAGCCCAAGTTGGGAGGTAAGACTAGCATCAAAAGTTATTTATATTAGAGTTGGATCACTGAGAATGGAATAAAATGATTGTAGTACCACCATCACAAAAAATAACATTTTATTATAATAACCACAAAGTCCATTTTTATTTTATTTTTTTATATATATATATATATATATATATATATATATATATATATATTCTCCGCATTTACATGAAGCTGCAAACGTGACAGATGAGGCAATTGAACACTGACAGTTTAAATCATTAAAAAATAAAGAAAAATAGTGTTGCTGCAGCTGCTTTCAGTAGATGTAAACCCTTACTGAAGTACATTTAATAAGCTAAAGCACTGAAGATCATAAACAATTGCAATTTTCTTTAAAACAAAAAAAGAAAACCTTTTTTTTTTCTTTTTTTCCACCCTTTGTTCCATTTCGGTGCTGCTATTCCCTTGACGCCTCTTGCATGCACTCTAGCGATGGCTGCATGACGTTTCCTGATGATACATTTAGAGATGGTTTACAGGCATTCAGAAGGCAACACTGCTGCCTCCAGAATGCTATTTTTTTTAAACCGGAGGGGATTTTGTATTGAACTATCAAGCTGAAACTGCCAAAGGTAGCCAGTAGTAGTGCTGTCCTAATGACTTTAATAGGTGAGTTTGACCAGCGGTGCCACTTGTCAAACTTGGCATGCCAGGCTAGAATTGCCACAGTGATAAACCAAACATCACGTCAGCAGCAGATCCAAGCAGCTGTCATGTCCTCTTATAGGTGGGTGTTTGGGGATGGGGTGGAAGTGGCTGGGGCTACTAAAAAACATGGATTGAATCACCTTCTTGGCTTTCCGTGTGAATTTAAGGCCCGTGCACACGGTACAATTATCGGCCGAAAATTTTCGTACGACAGCCTGTTGTCCGATAATCTGACCATTAGTACGCTGCATTCGACAGCCGATTTTCAGTTATTGTTCAGCAAAAGCTGTATGAGCAGACTAGAAAACTTTTGTCTGCCGTCAAGGTGTCGTCTGATTTTCGGCTCGTCTGTACAGAAGTTGGACAAACAACATTTGAAAGGGGGGGGGCTGGGTTGTTGTTGTTGTGCGCTGTTGTTGGAAGGTATTTTTACCTTAATGCAGAGAAGGTAAAAGACCTTTTGCATTCGTAACCACTTTAAGATATGTGAAAACATAATGAAAATGCTTACACATTGGCTATGCACGCCTTTTAATTGCAAAGTTAAAAATAGCTCTAAATACTGTATTTATACAGTTGTCATAGGTGTGCGCAGCCTATTGCATTAGGGTGTGCACCTAGGGTTGCCGCTTTTTCTTCAAGCTAAATCTGAAACTTTAGCGGTGCACAGCAATTTTTTTTTCCTTAGTATACACTATGGCAGTGGTTCTCAACCCTGTCCTCAAGTACCCCCAACAGGCCATGTTTTGGTAATTTCTCTTAGATAAAATAGATGTCCAAATACCAAGCCATTGACTCTGATTTAAAGCACTTGTGCTAGATAAAGGAAAACCTGCAAACATGGCCTGTTGGGGGTACTTGAGGACAGGGTTGAGAATCACTGCACTATGGGATAACAGACCTAGGACACCTTTGGGGGTTCCAAAGAGAACAGAAATGCGGGGCGCATAGTGCCCCCTCACCCTCCTGTCAGGCTCTGTCCTGAGCCCCATTCCTGTGTAAATAATGTGTCCAGGTTGCAGGGGGACTGAAACCCAAACACATGATTCAAAACCTGGACTGTCCGGGTGAATCCCAGACAGGTGGCAACCCTATGTGCACCCTAAAGCTAAAACACACCTGCACAGTAGAGCAGTGAATGGCGTCAGTAGAGCAGTGGACGGTGTCAGTAGGAATGAGATTGGTGTCAGTAGTTTTTAGTTTTTATTATTTTATTTTGTTATAATTTTTCTAATTTTATTTTAATTATTTGTTCACAATATTTTATTTTTCACAATTTGTTAGGAGCCCCATTGAGGGGCTTTGGTAAATAGCAGAAAAAGGGACTGAGGGCAGCGATTCCCCAGTCCCTTTCTCTGTAGCCTCAGCTGCTACAGGGGTAGGAGCATCCGGCAGGGGAAATCTGCATCGCACAGGGTAATTAGGGTGTGCCCAGGCATACCCTGTGCGCACACTTATGACAATAGTATAAGCAGTCATGCATCCTTTTGGCCTGCTTTTCTTCCTCTAGCCCTCAGGGCTGGGGACAGAGTCTGCTCCATTCCTGTTGTATTGACAGTGATAATCCCCAGGAGCAACTGTCAATCTACATCTAGGAATGAGCCGGTGGGTGTAGCTGTCTGTATAACCGCTGGCAGACTACTAGAGCATGTAGGACACTGTATGCTGGTCAGAAGAACTCTGGTCTTCTCGTTGTAGTCACCTGGAATGGTACTAAAGCTGCTTGCAGGATCCCATGGTAATTTAGGCATAGAAAGAGAGGGAATATGAAGAATGGAAATTTATGAGATACTTAGCATTGATAAGTTTAAACAATAAATTTGACATTTTCATTAAAAAAAAAGGTAATGATACATATTAATTTGATTTTCTTTCAATTCACAGGTCCATCTTATGAATCCAGACTATGTGCCAAAGCCGTGCTGCGCTCCAACCAAGCTAAACGCCATCTCAGTGCTTTATTTTGATGATAACTCAAATGTTATACTTAAGAAATACAGGAACATGGTGGTGAGAGCATGTGGCTGCCATTGAGGAAAGAGGAGGAAAAAGTCCTATAGTCAACCCTCAGAGGGGTCCCATAGTGAGGACCATAGAATAGCAGCACATTGCTATTAAAGACTGAGACAATCAGAAAGAAGCATAGGCAATGCTTATTTATAAAGAGGTCAGTTTTGTATATTACACGTACTCACACTGTGCCGCCAAAGATGGTTGTATCAATTCAGGATGGATATATGAAATGAAAGAGAATCGTTGGAAATAAGATTTTGAAATTGTATTTTAGTTAGCTTGGATCAAGCTGTGTTTCAACATAAAATAAATAAATAATATATACGATCTGTAATGTTATCTCTTCCCTCCTTTGGTGGTCTACAACGCAAGATATCAGAGGGACTGGGAATATTGCAGAAATGGTTCAAGTCAAGGAATTATTTTCAAAAGGACGTAACACCAGCAGTACTTGTCATTGATATATATGTAAATAATGTTATTCCAAACATCTGCTCATATTACTGCTTTGTCTTAGGCAATGGGGAAACACTAATTATAGGGGTCATATTATCCAGAAATTAACTGCTTATTGCCGCAAACCCTGCACTGCACTTATTGAATACATGGGTCAAAATGTATTGGCTCTAAAAGAGTTAAGTTTCTGCACTGAGTTTGCAATGAAATGTAAACATCCTCCCCATAGATTTTCATTATCAGTATTCTTCAATCTTAAACATCTCATAAGTCACTGATTGAATTGGCTCAATGCCTAAACAGCACTCAGAACTTGCATCATGTCTAGCTACTATTGGGTATTGATGCATGTTTTTTTAGAACTGAGGAGCATCTAAGATATCGAACAGATTAACTCCAGGCATAAAAGAACAGATTAACTCCAGGCATAAAAGCTTTCATTTTGATATTTTCCTAACACATACATATAAGTTGTACTGGTTTATCAGCAAATGTCTCTTCTCTACATCCATTCAAAGTCCAGAATTTATACAGCTTGTCTGAGCTATTAGAAAGCAGTGGGCAGGGAGCAGAAGTTACACTCTGCAGAGCTCAGTGAGGACAGCTGATTGGAGGGAAGGGACCCCACCTCCCTTACTCAGCAGACAGGAAGAGAGCTGAGGCTGTCAATCACAGACTGTGTGCTAGATCTCCCTCCCTTGCCACCTTTTATCTGTTGGTGTCAGGAAGTGACTCCTGCTGATAGCGAGGAACGAGGCAGCAGACAGAAATTACACTTAGTGCTCTGGATTGAGACAAGTACACACTATAGAGGGATGTGCTTTGCTCATATTTCATGTCAGAGGTTTACAGACATTTTGCCCCAGCTGCACTTACTTTCACACCTGATTCAGTGATCTTGACGGCGTGGCCCTGCCTTGACCTGCACAGTTTTTATTTCTCCCATAATGGTCATTCCCTACTGTGTATATGCTCTGCAGCCCTATTCAGTCATATCATGATTGCCCAGTGCAGGGGAGTTGGGCAAACACATTTAAAGAGAAGACAATTCATCACATTTGTCCATTAAAGCTCTACCTGAGCAAAGCAAAAGGTTCACTTCAGTGCCAGGCCCAGCAGCTGCACGTATCTTCCTTTTACTTTTCTGATATTCCATACAGTCCTCAGGAGCAAGAACTCATATGCACAGTACTTCCAGGTATGGGTAGCATGTGACTTACTTCCCCTCCAGTGGCAGCACTGGTAATTGGAAATTGGCTGTTCAAGCACCCAGTGCTGTCACAAGGGGATAGAGATAGAGTGTTCAGCCATATGTAAGCTCCAAGTCCATAATTTTCTCCCAACAGCCAATCAGAGTAACGTGGGAGTGAATGCAGGGTGAATGAAACCTTTTGATGGGCCAGCATTAAAGTAAACATTACTTTGCTTGGAAGAGGCAAAGTACGTGTTCAGTTCAACCTTTTGCCTTAAAAACAGAGATGGCCAGGAAAAAAAAACATTCTGCATGGGAACAGGTCCATAGAATCTATGGAAACCCAGTATAACCTGGAGTTTTTAAAAAAAAAATGGAAAATAAGTAAAACATAAAGTATATGCGTCACGGTCTTGGTGGTGGAGTCTGTCTTGTGCAGGGAACAACTGCTCTTGCGCACCCGATTCAAGGACCCCTGGTAGAGTAGACAGAAGTCCAAGAGTGCGGGATGGCACGAGGGCTGGACGGACACTGGTAATGCGATGATCCAGGTGGTCGTACTGGTCAGAGGGATGGTCATGCAAGCTGGGTTGGCAACGGGCAGGCAGTGCGGTACAGATGGGTCAGGCAGAAGGGTGGTCAAGTCCGAGCAGGGTTCGTTATCAGGTGGGCAGCAGAAGTACAAAAGGAGCAGACAATCGGAGGGTCGTAGATAGCCGGGGTCAGTGCAGGCAGCGGATCAGCAGGTCAGGTCAAGCTGGGTGGATGGTGTCAGTAGAGCAATGGACAGTGTCAGATTTTTTTTATTTTTATTATTTTTTACAAATTTGTTTTTTATTTATTTTTTTACAACTTATTTTTGTACTATTTTTTTCACAATGATGGCGAAGGGGGGGGGGGGGGGGTAGTGGACAGTGTCAGTAGGACAGTGGATGGTGTCAGCAGCTTTTTTGTTTTGATTATTTTATTATCTATTTTTTTTACTATTATGTTTTTTATTTTTTACATACCGTATGTTTTTTCACAGTGCTTTTGGGGAAGGGGGTGGGGTTATGGGGCAGTGGACTGTGTCAGTAAGGCAGTGGATGGTGTCAATAGTTGTTTTTATTTTTATGTATTTTTTTTTTTACAATTTAATTTGTTTTTCATTTATTTTCACAATCTTTTTTTGGAGGGGGGGGGGGGGGGGGGCAGGGGGCGTTGGGGCTGCGGACAGTGTCGGTTGGGTGGGGGTGGTGTCAGTAGTTTTTCATTTTATATTTTTTTTACAATTTTATTTTTGTATTTTTTTTTACAATTTAATTTTGTAATATTTATTGCAGTTTTTTTTATCAGCCCTGTTGGGGGGCTTTGGTGAGATATTAGGGGTCTAAACACAGAGAAAGGGACTGAGGACACAGATTCCCCAGTCCCTTTCTCTGCAGCCTCAGCATTGAAGATGACTGAACAGGAGACAGCGGCTCCCGTCCATTCATAAACTGAAGCAGAGTAATGCACAGGTTACTCTGCTCAGTTATCACAGGACACAGGAGTGATCGGTAGCGAAGGCTCACTATGTCCAGTTCAGACAAAGAAGGGGATGGTTGTGTGACTTGTCCTACGTCTTGGGACTGCAAAGTCGCATGACAAGTCGTACCCCAGGATTTCCAATGAGTACCATTCATATCTGTGCGACTTCAAGTCGCAGTGACTTCAAAGTAGTCCCTGCACTACTTTGGTCTGACTCTTATGTGATTTGAGGTCCATAGACCTCAAGATTACACAGGCATTAGTCGCAAAGTTGCATCAAAATCGCAGCAAAAAATTGCAGCAAAATTGCGCAACTTTCAAGTTGCACAAGTGTGAAAGGGGCCTAAATAACATATTTACTGGTCCCTTCCTCTGCTCTCCGTTCTGACACATCCCCCCAGCCGGCGGGAGAAGAGAGGAGGGAAGCCGGCTGCAGGGGAAGAGGGACGGCGGAGGAGGACACAGTGGGCCAGATGAGGAGGAAACGGAGCAAGAGAAGGGGGGGGGGGTGGAGGAGAACACGGAGGCTAGAGGAGGAAGACACAGGGAACAGTCCCGGATGATTGGTGCGGCATGGGGACAGTTGCTCGCACAGATCTACCTGCATAGCTTTTCATCAGCGGCTTCTCCTCCTCTCCCTCCCATGGCTGTCAACTGAAAAGCCATACAGGGAGATCGGTGCTCACAGCTGTCCCCCCACCACACCGATCATCCCCAACTGTCAAGGGACAATCATCCATGTGTGTAGGGTAGGTTACAGTGCCCCCCCCCCCCCAGGGGGCCCGTGTGCACTGAACACCCAGCACACATGGATGATATGCCACTGAGCTGTGGTAATATTCTTGTCGGGATGAATAAATATAGAAGTAATAGAATGGTTGAACATTTCCTTGCAGAACATAATGATCTAGATTCACTTTGGTGTTTTTCAAAAAACAAAAAAACTGGTCATGTGTCAAAAGAGTAGTGAAGCTGGGAAGGATTGATCCTCTCCTTCAGTTTAATTCTCGTGATCAGAAATGGAGGATGCCTGGAGCACCACTTTATCCAGGAAGGCTATATCAGGCTATTTATAGCTTATTATTTATCCATTTAGTAATGCACATTATGCTTAAAGCTGAATTACACTGCATCTGAGCACTACAAACCAAAAACGTTATTTAATTCAGTTTTAATATTCAAAGCAAACTCAACCATTCACCCATGTCTTCGTGCTTTATTTTGACGAAATCACTTTGAAAACCACTCCCTAGCATTTCTGGCTGTGGCCATCTTGAGTAAGGGCAAATGATATATGTCATTTACAGTACTTCCTGGGGTCTATCTGCCCTTAGCTCAGGCATACAGGCAGGAGGGTATGCATAGCTGAAAAACCCTTCCTCCCCTCCTGAAGAAATGTTAAAAAAAAAAGGTTTAAAATAAGTAAATAAGATACACTTTCCTATCTATTTAATAATGTTGGCCGCATAAGAATTAACCAGTCCGTCTTTCGGCTATAGCGCGGATCTCAATTGCCAGGGGGATGTCTATGGACGTCCGCCCCTTTGCACGCTCCCAGCCGGCGGCGGCCTGCACGCTGCATGGGCGGGCTCCCGGGTCGGGCGGACTCGATGTCCGCTAGAGAACCGCGATCCTCTCTTAGAGCCGCAGAATGGGGAGCCGCCAATGTAAGCACGGTGGTTCTCCATTCTTTGAGGGGGGGACATAGCAGATCTACTGATCCCTGTGATCGAGATCAGTTAGATCTGTTAAGTCCCTGGGAGCCCTGCCCCCAACACAGTTAGAACACATACAGGGAACACAGTTAACCCCTTCACTGCCCCCTTAGTGTTAACCCCTTCACTGCCAATGACATTTATACAGTAATCAGTGGATATTTAAATTTCTGATTGCTGTATAAATGTCATTGGTCCCAAAAAAGTGTCAAACTTTTCTGACATGTCCGCTGCAATATCGCAGTCCCAATAAAAATCGCAGATCACCGCCATTACTAGTAAAAAAAAAATAATAAAAACGCCATAAATCAATTCCCATAGTTTGTAGATAACTTTTGCGCAAACCAATCAATATACGCCGATAGCGATTTTTTTAAACCAAAAATATGTAGAAGAATACATATCGGCCAAAACTGATGAATATTTTTTTTTTTGGATATTTATTTTAGCAAAAAGTTAAAAATATCGTTTTTTTCAAAATCGTCGCTCTTTCTTTGTTTATAGCGCAAAAAATAAAAACCGCAGAGGTGATCAAATCCCACTAAAAGAAAGCTCTATTTGTGGGAAAAAAATGCTAAAAATTTTGTTTGGGTACAACGTCGCAGGACCGCGCAATTGTCATTCAAAATGTGACAGCGCTGAAAGCCAAAAATTGGTTTGGGCAGGAGGGGGGTTTAAGTGCCCAGTAAGCAAGTGCTTAAAAATAGTAAGTATTGCGTGAAAGTGTGAAGTTCCGCTTTAAAGAATAAGCGCACTTATCGCGTTTGCCCATTTAAGGTAACCTAGCCGATCCCAACCTTCCCCACATCCAGAGATGCATACTTACTTTGATCTGATTGCCGCTGCCTCCGGGGATGGCTTATATTCTCTGAAAGCGCACTTATCATTTTAAAATGAACTACAGGTATTCAGTTAAAGTGGTTGTAAACCCTTACATATACCCTATGAGGGGGCTACCCTTAGGTGATACACAAACACATCCTCCTACATATGTTGTATCTGTCTATCTGTTCAAAGTGGTGAATTTATAACCTTGTCTGAGAGTTCAGAAGAAAGTGGGCAGAGAGCTGATGTTAAACTCTGCAGAGCTCAGTGAGATGATTGGAGGGAAGAGACCCACCCCCCACACAGCTCATAGAAACAGAGCTGAGGCTGTCAACCTGCCGGAGTTCCCTTCCCTGTCACCATTTTTCTCTTGGTGTCAGGAAAACTTGTCAGAAGTGATTTATGCTGATAGCAAAGGAACGAAGCAGCAGACAGAAATAACACTTAGTGCTTTTAATTGAGACAAGTACACACTATAGCGGTATGTGCTCGTTCATATTTCATGTCTGACGTTTACAGCCACTTTATATACACTGTTGCAATATAATATGTTTTACCTGCCAAATGTATTTAGCCAGTCTTGTGCACCAAGCATCCCTGCCAAAAAGCATAGCCAGGTTAGTGACCTGACTTTTTCTACTGCAATTAAGCAGTACAACTCGGTCACCAATCTAATCTATGATTAGACACTGAAGGAAAAGCAGCAAACAGTTTCACAGGTCATTCTTCTGCTCTCTCCTCCTGTACATATTTTCAAACTGCAGATTGACAGCACTAAGCAGAGCAAATGACTCTTGCTCTCCCAATTAGGGAGTTCTGGTTTACATCAGGTTACAGGAGGATGACATTAGAACAAATTCTGAAGTTCACGCTACTTCCGTGTAAAAATGCAGACATATAACTCAGGAAAAAGTAACAGAGGAAAGCTCAAAGGCACCGCATCCCATCAATTAGAATAGGACACAAGAAAAAAAAACCCACATCCAAATTGGCATAAGTGTGAACACAGTCTAAGACATTTGGATCTATTACTTTTAAAAGATACGGTTATTTTTTAAAATGATTTTTAATAGTTTAAGGCAAAGTTCAGAAAACCAAAAAAGTACAAAGCAATACAAAACTTCAGCATTAAATGTGCCTAACTAAAAGTGGAGTGCTCCACTCAATACTCTACTGACCATGATTATATCCAGGCTAGGAGGAGCATAATATTTCCATCGAAGGACAATCACCTTTCTGGCATAAAATAGTATGAGGCTACACAGAATTCTAGTAGTCATTCGATTGGCCAGAGGTTCCACCAAGCCCGAGAGATGGACCCCCTTCATCCTGGAGGACAGCTTGTAAGATCAGTAGTATATTTTAATACCCTAAACCAGTGGAGGGAAAACTCTGTATGGGTCAGGACATGAAAACACATGTATAGTCTGCTGGGGAATGAGCATCTCCAGCAGGCGACAGGGTTGCTGGCAGAGGCGTAACTAGAACCTTCAGGGCCCCGGTGCAAGAAATTATGAAGGGCCCCCTGACCCCTGGCCAGGGCCCTTCCCTCTTCCCACTGATCCCGGGGCCCTTTACTCCTATCATGGGTCCCTTTATTACGGCACTGCATTGGGGCCCTTGTACAAGTTCTGCAGCAGGCCCCAGGGGGACCAGGGAAGCACACAGGGGCCCTGGGAACAGCAGAAGACAAGTAAACTGGATAGAGGAAAATGGAGGAGATTGGGTCCTCTAAATGCCACCCCCGCCATCCCTCCTATTCAGGTGTACAAGGGAGGCACATGGGCCCCCTGGACCATGGGGCCCGGTTGCAATTGCAACCCCTATCGTTACGCCCCTGCTGGGTATATAGTACACTCATCCATGCTGGTCAGGGACGTCTTTAATATTGATTGGACTCTGGGCAAACATTTGTCTACCCTCCACCCCCCCCCCCCTAGAAATTTCGCTCTCCACCCCACCATCCAAAAAACCAAACAAGCACGCACATAGACTTATGTAAAAAAAAACTAATAATGTAAACATAAAGATCTGGTTCGCACTCACTGATTGCTCCAGGCTCACTGATGGTTGCTGGAGGTTGCAGCACAATATTACCACTCAATGATTGGTTGCTAGAGGTTACTGCACAATATTACCACTCAATGATTTGTTGCTAGAGGTTACTGCACAGATTTGGAATCTTAATTGACTGGCACAGGAGTTAATTCATCTCAACACGTGGAAGGTGCTGGCATTGTAACCTGGGCTGTGCATGCACACTAAAAAAAATAGTGAAAAGAAATGTAAGAAGCTTCTATTGCAAAAGAAACATAATATGTATCTTCTGCAATAACAAAAAACCTAGATTTTTCAGCATTTTCAACCTATAGCATGACATTTGCATATTATTACCAGCGTCTGGCCCATTCCATACTGCGTGCACTGCTCTGTAATAAATGGCCACACAGCCTGGACAGGTCAGGGACAGGTTTTAAAACATATATGGGGACTCGGGAGCCACAGGAGGAGAAAGACCTACCTGGTCCTCCTCCTGGCCAGCTCAGCTCCGATCAGCAGTGCTGTGTAGTCTGTCTAGCTAGCATACTTATCACACGGCTGCTCTCCACGACTATGCGGTGGCCCCTCGGCCTCCGATCTGATCATCCGGCAGGCAGCATGCATAGCAAGGGGTGGTTTCAGAGCATCAGTGGAGCTCAAGGCCCCATACTGCATGCTGATGCCATTGCTGGCTGCCTGTGTGTGTCAGTCTGCCGCTGTGCATGCTGATGGGGGTCCATGGCCACTGATGGAGGTCCTGATTTAGCATTTTTTTATGGGCAGCGCAGGCTTGAGGGGCAACTCTGCTTTGGGCCCCACAACAATGACAAGGCCCTGGGCAGCTGCCCCTTTTCCCTGTGGTAAAGACAGCCCTGATGATGGTGTAAGGCAGGGATATGCAATAAGCGGACCTTCAGGTATGCAGAACTACAAGTTCCATGAGGCATAGCAAGACTCTGACAGCCACAAGCATGACACCCAGAGGCAGAGGCATGATGGCAACAGCTGGCGGTCCGCTAATTGCATATCCCTGATGTAGGGTAAGCACTTTGCACTAATTTACAGTATATTGTAAGATTAGGTTATTTTAACTAAATGGCAATCCGAATCAGGTTTTAAAACAAGCACAGAACCTGGAGCAACAGCACAGAACATGCTCGACCCTATTTTCTACATTATATCACGAGAGAAATATCAAAGAAAATGGTATATATACAGCTCTCTTAATACATGTACGGTACTTGTATTGTACGCTACTACACCAGACTGAAAAAGGTAGGAATAGATACGCTGCCACTGCAATCTCCATCCCTACATGTTAGAATGCTCTGTCACCCAGAACAAACATATCCACCTCTTTTTGGAAACTTATCTGGTGTTATAGCCAGCTGTGCTCAAGGGCCCCTAGACATCACCCCTGCACTACAAAAGCTGGGGGACAGGTAAGACTATTATCTATCTCCAGTAGGTGTGTTTTTTTTTATATATAATTTTGATATCTGTCTCAGCAAGGGGACACACCTAAAAAGAAGACTTTGCATGGAGTAATGTGTTTACCTGGCTTTATCTACTTTCAAGACACAGACCAAAAAACAAGCAACAAAGGTCATGAAAATGAGACCAAAGTCAAAATTCCTCACCGTATACTTGTTCTGGGTCAGACCTCTAAATATTTAATAAAACCAGAAGTATCGGAGACGCAAAGAGGTAACAACCAAAAATGATCGTTTGCATATTTCACTAATGATAGGTGTACAAAATTTGTACCAGCCATTGGCTCAACTTCAGAGTCAGGGAGCCACAGCTTTCTACACAATTACAGCTGTGTACACCGGCAGGCCAGGGCTACTAGCCAGCACGTCCGAAGAAAACCGGAATCGGCTTTGATCTGGTCTCTGCTATGATAGCCCGGAAGCAACATTACTTCCGGTTACTTCCGGTTTACCAGCATGTTAACAACACCAATATTAAAAAAATTTGAAAGTATTAAAAATACTGATCTTAGTGTTTTGAATGCTTTCAAGTGCAAAGGAGGGATTTCTCCCTGATCCCTCCATATAGAGTACCTGCCACAAGGATGTTTTCGTTCCCTGTGACAGCAATAAAAGTGATTAAAAAAAAAAAAAAATCTAATTTCTTCATAAATTTAAATCCGTATGTATTCTGCTACATATTTTTGGTAAAAATAAAATAATAATCCCAAGTGTTTATTGGTTTGTGAAAAAGTTATAGCATCTACAAGCTATGGGATATAGTTATGGATTTTAATTTTTTTTTTACTAGTAATGGTGACGATCAGCGACTTATAGCAGGACTGCAATATTACAGCGGACATACACTGACACCTTTTTGGGAACCAATGACACTAATACAGTGTTCTGTGCTAAGAAATATGCACTGTCACTGTACTCACAGTGGCTGGGAAAGACTTAACATCAGGGGCGCTCAAAGGGTTAACTGCCTAGCCTGATTTTTTATTTTTTTTTACAGTGTGGGAAGTGCTTTTACTAGGGGGAATACATGGATCTTTGTCCCTGCTTTGCAGGAACACAGGATCCATGACTTACCTCCTGACAGAACAGCAGGCTGCCGCTCTGCCTTTGTACCAAACGATCAGCGGGTGCTGGTGGACATTGAGTCCGCGTTACCCACTCATTTGCACCTGCTACCCGAAAGTGCAGGATCACTTATATATACACACATGACCCTGTGCACAGTGGCCGCCCTCTAGCAGTGAAACTGCTAGAGGATGGTAAGCAAGTGCTTAATTTGAACATCACTGCACTAACTTTGGATTGTTTTGGAGCATACACACATTATATTGGTGTGTTAGAGTGTTTACTAAAAGGGGTCCAAAGTAGCTCACAAGACACATGTGGTAATACAAATTTGTATGAGGATTTAAAACATTTGATATTGTGTATTTTTCCTTTTTATTCTGAAAGCTTTTCTTTTTTTTCTGAACATGTGACCAGCTGCAGAGAACTAGAAGTGCCTCCTGCTGATGTTTTCCCTGCAGACAGGCTGGAAGAGCTAAGTCACATGACAGCTGTATGATAAAAAAAAAAGGTACTTAGACTTTTTTTTAAAATACAATGCCATCTATATACATAAAGCGAAGAAATCATATAAATTAAAAAGTGTGTTTTTAATATAACGTCAACACAAAATACTACCTTCTATTGTTTTCTCGCCTCCGAGGTCCCAAGTTCTTTTTTTGTTGCTGTGATCTGACTTGTTAGAGGGTGGCTATGATTGTTCTCCATGGGCCCACTGCATGTACGAATGTACCCACCTTCTCTTGCTCGCTCCTGGGGTGGAACAGGAACTATGGGATTTGTAGTGTGCATAGAGCATATTAATAAATTCTCATCACTCTATTCAAACATTGGATTTTTTATACATACTTACCTGTAAAATACATTTCTTTTAAAGGACATCACGGGACACAGAGCAGGCTATATACAGTGGGGCAAAAAAGTATTTAGTCAGCCACCAATTGTGCAGGTTCTCTCACTTAAAAAGATGAGAGCGGCCTGTAATTTTCATCATAGGTATACTTCAACTATGAGAGACAGAATGAGAAAAAAAATCAAGAAAATCACATTGTCTGATTTTTAAAGAATCTATTTGCAAATTATGGTGGAAAATAAGTATTTGGTCACCTACAAAAAAGCAAGATTTCTGGCTCTCACAGACTTGTAAGTTCTTCTTTAAGAGGCTCCTCTGTCCTCCACTCGTTACCTGTATTAATGGCACCTGTTTGAACTCGTTATCAGTATAAAAGACACCTGTCCACAACCTCAAACAGTCAGACTCCAAACTCCACTATGGCCAAGACCAAAGAGCTGGCAAAGGACACCAGAAACAACATTGTAGACCTGCACCAGCCTGAGAAGACTGAATCTGCAATAGGTAAGCAGCTTGGTGTGAAGAATACAACTGTGGGAGCAATTATTAGAAAATGGAAGACATACAAGACCACTGATAATCAGTGAATGACCTGCAGAGAGCTGGGACCAAAGTAACAAAGGCTACCATCAGTAACACACTACGCCGCCAGGGACTCAAATCCTGCAGTGCCTGGCGTGTCCCCCTGCTTAAGCCAGTA
Source organism: Glandirana rugosa (assembly GCA_018402905.1). Lineage (NCBI taxonomy): Eukaryota > Metazoa > Chordata > Amphibia > Anura > Ranidae > Glandirana > Glandirana rugosa. The sequence goes on from BLSH010523637.1 coordinate 479,105, forward strand.
CATGTCCGGGCCCGTATCAAGTTTGCTAGAGAGCATTTGGATGATCCAGAAGGGAATTGGGAGAATGTCATATGGTCAGATTAAACCAAAATATAACTTTTTGGTAAAAACTCAACTTGTCGTGTTTGGAGGAGAAAGAATGCTGAGTTGCATCCAAAGAACACTATACCTAGACAGGACAACCTCTGAAGCACACATTTAACTCAGAATTGCACCTAATTTCCCAGAAAAATATAAATACAAATAGATAATGGACTGAGTAGGGTCCATATCAGAGGAATGTGGGAATTTTTACGGTGCAGATGAAAAGGGGGGCAAAATATAACACACAGTATAAAATCCAAAAATGTTTAATGGTACATCATTAAAAGAGGATCACAGAACATATACAGCAGTAGAAAAAATGTTGGCAGTGATAATTTTCTAGAGTTACAGTGGTACTTTTACAATGATGTATACAAAAGATGTCCCAACATGTTTCGCTGTAGAGATAGCTTCATCAGGGGACAGATGGTGTAGCACTAATGAATCTAAAAACTCAACACATATATATGTACGTCGCAGGGCAATTATAGCAAGGCATGAACAGTGTCTGCATGGAGTCTTACCCAGTGCAGCTCTAATCGGAGCTCCAATTTCACCCCATATAACACGGCCGGCAGATAAAATCAGCAAATAAACCGCAATGTCTAGATGTTAAAGTAAAAATGATGAGGAAGAACAGGGAAAGGGAGGATAATATTCGAATAATGATAAGCAATAAATGGGCTTATAAAAACGAGCTCCAAATTCCATACTGGTTTCTAAGAAAAACTTACATTACGGATTAAAGTACATAGTGAGATAAACCTGGAGCCATAATGCCAAGTAAAAATCTGGACGTATCCAGGCTATAGAGAGAAAGAAAAGAAGGAAAAACTCATCAATGTGAATTGCAAAATCAAAAAAACAAACCAAAAAAAAAAAAAGAAAAAGGAAATATTGAACATGTGTGTCACACTGATGCATTGCGGGAAACCGGCATCTGACATAGGCATAAGGCCAGCTCCCTATTACATTGCAGGAGGAGGCACACATGTATAAATGAACTCAAAATCGATAACACAAATGAAAAAAAGATAAAAAACAAAAAACACGAGGAACTGGCTGTATTAATAAAAAAAGAAGCTATGGGACACCAAGAGCAAACAGTGGCATAAAGCCCAGTCCCTAAAAGTAGACGGAAGACCAACCCAACACAAAAATACTCACTTACATAGATTAGTCATAGCGCTGCAACGCATGGAAAGTCCTCACACAAGCACAGATTAAATACATACAGCGCTGCAAAGCAGAGAATGTCCCCACACATGCATAGACCAAACACTGCACCGCAGCGCAGGAAAGGTCCCCACTCATGCACAGATAAACATAGCGCCTCAATGCAGGAAAAGTCCCCACAACATGCAGAGACTGAACACAGCGCAGCAGTGCAGGAAAAATCCCCACAACCGTACAGACCAATCACATCACCGCAGCGCAGGTAAAGTCCCCATATATGCACAGACCAAGCTCCCATGTAGATGCAGAGAGAGAGCCATAGATGCCGAGACAAGTCTGCCAAAATGATTAAATGGCAGAGTGTAAAAGAACTACAGAAGTTTGGTTAATAAAATGGAAAGTGGTCAAGAGAGGATACATACCGGATAGAACGGCTTCTCAGGTACGGCTCCTAGAATCCACTCGTAGCCCAGCACATACCTCCTCCCTTATAAAGAGGAAGGGAGAGGGGCGGGGGAATCGGCATGTGATGATGACGTCACATGCACGAAAAGGCGCGAAAAAACACTGCGTAGTGGAGAGCGGTGTAGTACAAATAGAGTGGACATTAGACTACATTACCCAGAGGGCATAGCGCCATAACATGACCAAACAGTCACATGAGGCAAAAGAAGAGCCAATCAGAGTGCTGGGTCAGGACAGAAAGACAAACACAAAAAAGGAAAAAATAAGTAAATATAAAACATGTGTCTCGCTGATGCAGTGCGGGAAACCGGCATCTGATATGGGCATAAGGCCAGCTCCCTAATTCACACTGCAAGAAGGAACACACGGAACAAAAAAAAGACAGATTGAATGGAGGATAGACAGAGACAGGAAGAAATAGGTGTAAGTAAAAAAAGGCAAGAATAAGAAAAAGGAGAGGAAAAAGTAAAGAAAAAAAAATCCGCCCAACAAAATTGTAGAAAAACAAAAATATGCAAACACTGAAACAGCCTGCAAAAATGCCCTAGTGCTCACAAAAATTTAACAAATGACAGATAACATAACTATAATGCATATGGATGTTAATTCAACAAATCATGATAGAATGAATATTACATTAAGGAATAAAGTGATAATGACAAGAAAAAGGCAAAAAGAACAAAAACAATTTATAATAAAATACATAAGGATAAGGGGAGAGAACAATATGATTATAAAGTAAAATAATGAAATGATAAATTTAAGAGACCCTCAATGGGTATTTCAAGGAGGCGGGGTAGGGGAAAGAAAAAGGAAGGGTGGGGTAGAAGAGGGGTAAGGGAGTGAGCTTGGCGAGGAGTGAGGATGTGTTACAGGAAGGGTCTGTAACTAACAAAGTCATTAAGACCATGGAAGTTAGCAGCACTGAGCTTATGAATCCATCGGGACTCAAGTTGAAGCAGACTTTTATCCACGTCGCCGCCTCGAATATGGGCGGGGACATGTTCAAGAGCATGAAATTTGATCAATTTGGTGTAGAACCTGTGATAAAGGCCGATATGTCTATTAATTGCTGTTTCCATTCGTCTCTTGGGGGTTGGTGCTACATGATCTTTAATACGTTTTATGAATGGACGTTTAGTTTTGCCAATATAAAATCTGCCACATTCACATGTTGCAAGGTATACAATGCCAGCTGTCTGGCAGGTAACTCTTTTCTTGCTGGTAAATCGATCACTGCTAGGTAAAGTGACCATATCAGCATTGAACATATATGGGCAGACTTGGCATTTTCCACATGAGTAAGTTCCATTGATCTCAATATTTTTAGGGGAAGTTTTGTCAAAATGACTCTTGACAAGCTTATCTCACAGGGATGGTGCTCGCCTGAACGTGATTTCCGGATACTCATTGATATGTTTCCCAATCAATGGATCCGAAATAAGTAGAGGCCAGAATCGAGTAACAATTTGTCTGATCTCTCTATGTTGCCTGCAATAATTAGTAATGATGCGAGTGGTCTGATTTGATGGTTTAGGTTTCTGGTTAAATAGAAGATGAGATCTAGACTGTCCATAGGCTCGGTTATAGGCCCTTTTAAGGCAAGAGTTGCTGTAACCCCTAAATCTCAGCCTAGAGTAGAGTTCTTGTGCTGATTTTTAAAATCGCTGTCATTACTGCAGTTCCTATGGAGCCGCAAGTATTGACTGTAGGGTATGCTGTTTATCAGAGATTGAGGATGACCACTCCATGCATGTAATATTGAGTTCGCCGCAGAGGGCTTTCTGAAAAGGGAGGAGCCCACATTTCCATCAGAATCAATATAGATTTCAATGTCAAGAAAATTGATTTTAGTTTGGTGACAGGTCATAGTAATTTTGAGATTGTAATCATTAGATGATAAAGAGTTTGTGAAATCGAGGAGTTGATCATATGAGCCGGACCAAAAGATCAAAATATCATCTATGTATCTATGCCAGGAGACGACATGGCCGAAGTGAACGGCCATGTCGTCCCGGGCATAGAGTTCTCTCTCCCACCACCCCAGGTACAGATTGGCATAGAACGGGGCACACTTGGTCCCCATCGCTACGCCCTGCACCTGGAGGTAGTGGGAGGAGCCAAACAAAAACACATTACGTGTTAAAATGTACTTCAATAAGGAAAATACAAAAGCACTATAGTTAAGAGATGTAGTTTCTCTCTGTCGTAAATAATAGGAAACAATCTGAATTCCCTTCTCATGTGGTATGGCATTGTAAAGGCATTCCACATCAATGGTTACTAACCAAATTGGGCTTGAAAAATTGAGACCCTCGATCATTTTGAGTAGGTCAATGGTGTCCTTTAGGTAGGATGGAAGAGAAACCACATGGGGCTGCAAGTAATCGTCTACCAAGCAGCTGCCATTTTCTGTTAAGCACCCGCATCCCGATACGATCGGACGACCGGGTGGATCTAAAACATTTTTGTGTACTTTTGGAAGAGCATACATTGTAGGGATTTTTGGTTCCTTGATGTTCAGGAAGTCGTAGACATCCTTCCCTATAGTCCCCGATAGGAGGGCAGAGGAAATAATGTCCCTAAACTCCCGGTGAAACGCAGCAATTTTGATTTTAGATATGGGTTTGTACCATTCCCTATTATTGAGTAACTTCATGCACATTTGCTCATAGAGTGCAGTGTCCATCACCACTAAATTTCCCCCTTTGTCAGTGGGTTTAATGATACAGTGGGGATCTTGTAGAGATCTGAGTGCCTGGCTTTGAGATCGGGATAGATTAGTGGGAGTTTTACTACTCAGGGATAATTTATGAATTTGGGCCGTGGTCTGTTGAATAAAAGCCCATATGGTTGGATTCTGATTCAGCATGGGAAAAGCACACGATTTAGATTTAAATAGAGTGGGGGGAGGGAAGACAGAGTCAGAGGAAGAGGGGATCCAAGGCGTGGCATCTCCAGAGTCTGCATTGGCCTCCTCCCAGAGTGCCATTAAATCATCCAAGGCTTGTGTCTCCTGAAGTGATAAAACAGGGTTAGCCGGTGGCATTTGGTTTGACGGGACATTGGGCATTGGGGATGATCTATCAAATAGTACTTTGTAAAGTAATTTGCGTGCAAAGAGATGCAGATCCTTAATCACCATGAACTTATCCAAAATATTCTCTGGGCAAAACGTAAGACCCAGTTGTAGCACAGAAATTTCATCCGCTGTTAGGGAGCGAGATGATAAATTGATAACAGCTAATTGGTGGTTTTCTTGGGTTCCTTGATCGGTGGAGCATCCGGGCCCGGACCCAGATTCGGGTACCAATGCTTGGGAAAAAATATAGGAGCCAACCTAGAGTCAGTGGTGTTGGTGATGGTGGAGTTAAGTGCACTGTCAGGTGAGTCACTTACCTTGGTAGTGATAGCAATAGTGAAGTTGGACGAAGGAAGATGAAAAAGAAAAAGTGCTGGTGGAAAAAGGTGCGGAAGCACTAGGTGGAATTTTGGATGTGGGTTGAGACAGTGAAGGTGATCGAGTTGACGAGTGTTTAGGACGTGCTCCTGGGTAACGGCGTTCGGGCCTAGATTCCGTGGTGTGATAGTGCGGATCCGTGAAAGTGGTATCCGAGTCATTTTTCAGGAAATCTGTTATTGGAAAAATTGTGATAGGTAGTCGATTGGCTAGAGGAAATGGATGAAACAGAAGAAACAGCATTAGTACTAATATCATCCCTTTCGGGTGGAAGGTGCTATATTGATTCTGATGGAAATGTGGGCTCCTCCCTTTTCAGAAAGCCCTCTCCGCGAACTCAATATTACATGCATCGAGTGGTCATCCTCAATCTCTAATAAACAGCATCCCCTACAGTCAATACTTGCGGCTCTGTAGGAACTGCAGTAATGACAGCGATTTTAAAAAATCAGCACAGGAACTCTACTCTAGGCTGAGATTTAGGGGTTACAGCAACTCTTGCCTTAAAAGGGCCTATAACCGAGCCTATGGACAGTCTAGATCTCATCTTCTATTTAACCAGAAACCTAAACCATCAAATCAGACCACTCGCATCATTACTAATTATTGCAGGCAACATACAGAGATCAGACAAATTGTTACTCGATTCTGGCCTCTACTTACTTTGGATCCATTGATTGGGAGGCATATCAATGAGTATCCGGAAATCACGTTCAGGCGAGCACCATCCCTGCGAGATAAGCTTGTCAAGAGTCATTTTGACAAAACTTCCCCTAAAAATATTGAGATCAATGGAACTTACTCATGTGGAAAATGCCAAGTCTGCCCATATATGTCCAATGCTGATACGGTCACTTTACCTAACGGTGATTTATCAGCAAGAAAAGAGTTACCTGCCAGACAGCTGGCATTGTATACCTTGCAACATGTGAATGTGGCAGATTTTATATTGGCAAAACTAAACGTCCATTCATAAAACGTATTAAAGATCATGTAGCACCAACCCCCAAGAGACGAATGGAAACAGCAAATAATAGACATATCGGCCTTTATCACAGGTTCAACACCAAATTGATCAAATTTCATGCTCTTGAACATGTCCCCGCCCATATTCGAGGTGGCGACGTGGACAAAAGTCTGCTTCAACTTGAGTCCCGCTGGATTCATAAGCTCAGTGCTGCTACCTTCCCTGGTCTTAATGACTTTGTCAGTTACAGACCCTTCCTGTAACACATCCTCACTCCTCGCCATGCTCACTCCCTTACCCCTCTTCTACCCCACCCTTCCTTTTTCTTTCCCCTACCCCGCCTCCTTGAAATACCCATTGAGGGTCTCTTAAATTTATTTCATTATTTTACTTTATAATTATTTTGTTCTCTCCCCTTATCCTTATGTATTTTATTATAAATTGTTTTTGTTCTTTTTGCCTTTTTCTTGTCATTATCACTTTATTCCTTAACCTCCTGCCATCCGCGCTATAGCCGAATGACGGCTACAGCGCGGCTCTAAAATGCCGAGAGGAGGTCAATAGACGTCCTCCCATTTGGCTTGCGCTGGGCGCACTCCCGCGGGCGCGAGCACGCGCCGCCACACGCTGCGGGAGCGTGCCCGCGGGTCGGGCGGACCCGATGTCCGCCGGAGACCCTCGATCTCCTTACAGAGAGGAGGAACGGGGAACCGCCGAAGTAAACACGGCGGTTCCCCTTTCTGTGAGGGGGGGGGCATGCCAGATCTACTGATCCCTGTCACTGGGATCAGTTAGATCTGTCATACCCCTGTCAACCCCGCCCCCCCAGTTAGAACACACCCAGGGAACACAGTTAACCCCTTCACTGCCCCCTGCAGGTTAACCCCTTCACTGCCCCCTGCAGGTTAACCCCTTCACTGCCAATGACATTTATACAGTAATCAGTGGATATTTACATTTCTGATCGCTGTATAAATGTCATCGGTCCCAAAAAAGTGTCAAAAACGTTCGACATGTCCGCCCCAATATCGCAGCACCGATAAAAATCGCAGATCGCCACCATTACTAGTAAAAAAAAAAAAATAATAAAAACGCCATAAATCAATGTCCAGTTTGTGGGCGCTATAACTTTTGCGCAACCCAATCAATAAACGCCGATTGCGATTTTTTAAACCAAAAATATGTACAAGAATATATATCGGACAAAACTGATGAATAAATTTGTTTTTTTATTTTTTATTTTTGGATATTTATTATAGCAAAAAGTAAAAAATATTGTTTTTTTTTCAAAATTGTTGCTCTTTTTTTGTTTATAGCGGTGATCAGAAATGACGCAGAGGTGATCAAATACCACCAAAAGAAAGCTCTATTTGTGGGGAAAAAAAGGACGCAAATTTTGTTTGGGTGCAACGTCGCACGACCGCGCAATTGTCATTCAAAGAGCGACAGCACTGAAAACTGAAAATTGGTCCGGGCAGGAGGGGGGTTTAAGTGCCCAGTAAGGAAGTGGTTAATGTAATATTCATTCTATCATGATTTGTTGAATTAACATCCATATGCATTATAGTTATGTTAGCTGTCATTTGTTCAATTTTTGTGAGCACTAGGGCATTTTTGCAGGCTGTTTCAGTGTTTGCGTATTTTTGTTTTTCTACAATTTTGTTGGGCGGATTTTTTAGGTTTTCGTTTTTTTCTTTACTTTTTTCCTCCCCTTTTTCTTATTCTTGCCTTTTTTTACTTACACCTATTTCTTCCCGTCTCTGCCTATCCTCCATTCAATCGGTGTCTTTTTTTTTTCTCAGCGAGACACACGTGTTTTATATTTACTTTATTTTTTCCTTTTTTGTGTTTGTCTTTCTGTCCTGACCCAGCGCTCTGATTGGCTCTTCTTTTGCCTCATGTGACTGTTTGGTCATGTTATGGCGCTATGCCCTCTGGGTAATGTAGTGTAATGTCCACTCTATTTGTACTACACGGCTCTCCACTACGTGGTGTTTTTTCGTGCATGTGTCGTCATCGTCACATTCCGATTTGCCCGCCCCTCTCTCTTCCTCTTTATAAGGGAAGAGGTATGTGCTGGGCTACGAGTTGATCCTAGGAGCCGTACCTGAGACGTCGTTCTATCCGGTATGTATCCTCTCTTGACCCCTTTCCATTTTATTAACCAAACTTCTGTAGTTATTTTACACTCTGCCATCTAATCATTTTGGCAGACTTGTCTTGGCATCTATGGTTCTCTCTCTGCATCTACATAGGAGCTTGGTCTGTGCATATATGGGGACTATCACGTACCTGATCCGAGGCTGAAGTGCTGAGAGAGGCTTCCCTTGCGGCTGAACGCAGAGTACCCCCTGGGTGGGAACACGGAGTACTGAGCGCAAAGAAGCACGGGTCACCGGGAGTATAGATGAGGCGTGCAGGTAGGTTAGAGCTGGAGCCACAGGATGTGTCTGGAACAGGTCTGAATGCAGGCTGCCAATCAGGAGTAGAGAGCGGAGAGGTAAGTCCGTAAGCCAGGCCAAAGGTCATTCACCGGGGATCAGGCAGGTAGAGAAGTCCAATAAACAAGCTGAAGGTCAAGCACAGGAGTAATACAGGAGACAGTCCGGGAAGCAAGCCAAGGGTCAACACTGGAGAGATCAGAGAAAGTCCAAGGGCCAAGCCGAGTCACAACAGGAGGAGATCAGGAACACAGGAACACACAGGTCAGGAACTCAGGAGAGCTGAAGACGATCCAGCAACTAAGGAGCATACTGAGCAGTCTTTTATATAGTGCTCAAGGGAATCCTATTGGACGTTGCGTACCCGCCTATTGCGTCCGTACGTCCGTCGCTGTGTTCTGATGCGTGCGCGCATGCGCACTTGCGATCTTCTCCCGATCGTCCGTAATGGATCGATCGTTCGTGCCGGAACGTGCTGACGTGTATGGGCCGATATGCGTCGCCCATGACAGTGCCCCCCTCAAGGGGCAACCTCTGGGTGCCCATCCTAGCCAACTTCTCGGGATGGTCTCTGTGAAAGGCCTGTATTAGCCGTGGGGCGTGTATGTTCCCGGAAGGATTATCTTCTGCGGGGTATGCTTTCCATTTGATAAGGTATTGTATTTGTCTACCTCTTTTCCTACAGTCCAAAATCTTCTCGACCTCAAATTCCGGTTCTCCTTCGATCAGTACTGGTGGTGGAGGTTGTTCCTCCCTTCCCGAAAAAGGACTAGGAATCACCGGTTTTAACAGGGAGGCGTGAAAGACTGGATGGAATTTGTAGGAACTGGGTAGGGCAAGCTCAAAGGCCACTGGGTTAATTGCCCTTTTCACCTCAAAAGGTCCGATGAATTTGGGCCCAAGCTTCTGTGAGGGGCAGGCCAACAGGAGGTTCAAAGTGGATAACCAAACTTTATCTCCTGTCTTGAATGCCGGGTTGTCACTTCTGCCCCTGTCATGATTTTTCTTATACAGATCTTGAGCCTGCTGGATGTTCTCCTGGAGCTGACGGTAATTACTTTGGATAGCACCAATACGGTCTTGAACTGCGGGTACCGAGGCCTCCGGGATTGTGCGATCTTCTCCCGATCGTCCGTAATGGAGTGATCGTTCGTGCCGGAACGTGCTGACGTGTATGGGCCGATATGCGTCGCCCATGACAGGCACTATTCCCCCCACTGATGCCAATAATGGGGCACTATTCCCCCCACTAATACCAATGATGGACCACTATTCCCCCCACTGATAATGGACCACTATTCCCCCCACTGATACCAATTATGGGGCACGATTCCTCCCACTGGAACCAATGATGGGACACTATTCCTCCCACTGATACCAATGATGGGGCACTATTCCTCCCACTGATGCCAATGATGTGGCACTTTTCCTCCCACTGATACCAATGATGGAGCATTATTCCTCCCACTGACACCAGTGATGGAGCACTATTCCTCCCACTGACACCAATGATGGGACACTATTCCTCCCACTGATACCAATGATGGGGCACTATTCCTCTCATGTATACCAATGATGGTGCACTATTCCTCCCACTGATACCAATGATGGGGCACTATTCCTCCCACTGATACCAATGATGGGGCATTATTACTCCCACTGATACCAATGGTGGGACACTTTTCCTTACACTGATACCAATGATGGGGCACTATTCCTCCCACTGACACCAATGATGGGGCACTATTCCTCCCACTGACACCAATGATGGGGCACTATTCCTCCCACTGATACCAATGGTGAGGCA
>BLSH010523637.1:492219-515394 GCA_018402905.1 Glandirana rugosa
CGTTCTAATTGGTATCTGCAGCCAGTTTTCGGAAGTCCACGGTGTAGTCCTCCACCGGACGTCTGCCCTGGACAAGATTATGTAGTGTGGCTTCCGCTGTGGCAGCACGTTGAGGGTCATCGTAAAGCTGACTCATGGCCCCAAAGAACTCATCCACGGAGTTTAATAGTGGACTTTTCTGTTCAAGCAGGTGATGAGCCCAAGCCTGAGGTTCATCACTGAGTAGGGAGATGATGAAACCTACTTTCACAGTCTCTGAAGCAAAAGTTCTAGGCTGAAGGGCTAAGTACAGCAAGGTGGCATTCTTGAAGGCCTTGAATTTCTTGCGATCTCCAGCAAAGCGCTCTGGCGTGGGTACCCTGGGCTCAGGAGCTGTCATCATCATGACTGACGTGGTGGCTGAGCGGTCAGAAGTTGCAGGAGTACTTGCTGTACTGATAGATGGTAATCCAGGGTTGCTGGGAGCTGAGGATACTGAAAGATGTTGCATACGACCCTCCAGCTGAAAATATCCATCCTGGAGTCTTTGCACTGCCTGGGTGAGGGCCGTGACCTGCTGGCACAGAGCATCCAAAGGAGAGCCGTCTCTGTCAGCCTCTGACATGGCTGGATCGTACTATCACGTACCTGATCCGAGGCTGAAGTGCTGAGAGAGGCTTCCCTTGCGGCTGAACGCAGAGTACCCCCTGGGTGGGAACACGGAGTATTGAGCGCAAAGAAGCATGGGTCACCGGGAGTATAGATGAGGCGTGCAGGTAGGTTAGAGCTGGAGCCACAGGATGTGTCTGGAACAGGTCTGGATGCAGGCTGCCAATCAGGAGTAGAGAGCGGAGAGGTAAGTCCGTAAGCCAGGCCAAAGGTCATTCACCGGGGATCAGGCAGGTAGAGAAGTCCAATAAACAAGCTGAAGGTCAAGCACAGGAGTAATACAGGAGACAGTCCGGGAAGCAAGCCAAGGGTCAACACTGGAGAGATCAGAGAAAGTCCAAGGGCCAAGCCGAGTCACAACAGGAGGAGATCAGGAACACAGGAACACACAGGTCAGGAACTCCGGAGAGCTGAAGACGATCCAGCAACTAAGGAGCATACTGAGCAGTCTTTTATAGTGCTCAAGGGAATCCTATTGGACGTTGCGTACCCGCCTATTGCGTCCGTACGTTCGTCGCTGTGTTCTGATGCGTGCGCGCATGCGCACTTGCGATCTTCTCCCGATGGTCCGTAATGGAGCGATCGTTCGTGCCGGAACGTGCTGACGTGTATGGGCCGATATGCGTCGCCCATGACAGGGACTTTACCTGCGCTGCGGTGATGTGATTGGTCTGTAGGATTGTGGGGATTTTTCCTGCGCTGCTGCGCTGTGTTCAGTCTCTGCAAGAGTGGGGACCTTTCCTGCGCTGCGGCACAGTGTTTGGTCTATGCATGTGTGGGGACATTCCCTGCTTTGCAGCGCTGTATGTATTTAATCTGTGCTTGTGTGAGGACTTTCCCTGCGTTGCAGCGCTATGACTAATCTATGTAAGTGTGAAAAATGTTTTCCTACGTTGCAGTGCTATGATCAACCTGTGGTGGGATTGTCCCTGCCTTTACCTGTATGTGCCCCATTTAAAGTAATACTTTTTTTACACCAACACATCCTATTTTTGTGTTGGGTTGGTCTGCCGTCCACTTCTAGGGATTGGGCTTTATGCCACTCTTTGCTCTTGGTGTCCCATATCTTCTTTTTTTATTAATACAGCCAGTTCCTCGTGTTGTTTATCTTTTTTTTCATTTGTGTTTTCGATTTTGAGTTCATTTATATATGTGTGCCTCCTCCTGCAACGTAATAGGGAGCTGGCCTTATGCCTATGTCAGATGCCGGTTTCCCATAATGCATCAGTGAGACATACATGTTCAATATTTTCTTTTTTTTTTTTTTGATTTTGCAATTCACATTGATGAGTTTTCCCTTCTTTTCTTTCTCTCTATAGCCCAGATACGTCCAGATTTTTACTTAGCATTATGGCCCCAGGTTTATCTCACTATGTACTTTAATCCGTAATGTAAGTTTTTCTTAGAAACCAGTATTGAATTTGGAGCTCATTTTTATAAGCCCATTTATTGCTTATAATTATTCGAATATTATCCTCCCTGCCCCTGTTCTTTCTCATCATTTTTACTTTAGCATCTAGACATTGCGGTTTATTTGCTGATTTTACCTGCCGGCCGTGTTATATGGGGTGAAATTGGAGCTCCGATTAGAGCTGGACTGGGTAAGACTCCATGCAGACACTGTTCATGCCTTGCTATATTTGCGCTGCGACATATATAGATTGAGTTTTTAGGTTATGTTCTTTGTATTATGCATTAGTGCTACACCATCTGTCCCTGATGACGCGATCTCTACAGCAAAACATGTTGGGATATCTTTTGTATACATCGTTGTAAAAGTACCACTGTAACCCTAGAAAATTAGCACTGCTGACATTTTATTCTACTGCTGTATATGTTCTGTGATCCTTTTAATCATGTACAATTAAACATTTTTGGGTTTTATACTGTGTGTTATATTTTGCCCCCCTTTTCATCTGCACTGTAAACATTCCTCTGATATGTGTTGAAAATCCTCTCAGCTTCCATCGAAGAACTTGCATGAACGACATCATTAGAAAAATCTTTAAGGGTTTATTCTTCATCAAATATAACATAACATCAGATATGACATAACATCAGATATGACTTACGTAGCAACATAATTGAAATCTATGATGAGATATTGGTATGGCTTCAGATGTCAGTCAGGAGGAGGAAGGGTTCTGACAGGTGTTCACATCACGTCTTCGAAAATGTAGGCGTTCATCTCTTATCCTACCCTTCCTAACTTAACATTACAAAGTCACGACTCTTATACTGTTTGAAACCATTAGGTCAGCTTTTTCAAAGCAACCTACAGCTACTTATATGGTTTTAGTCCATAAGGAGACACACATGACGACTCCTCTAGCATTACTTCACATGAGTTTTGAAATAGAATTGCACATACATTTTCTCTGTCCAGAAGCACATTGAAATAACCTTACAAATATTATATGTCATACATTCACAAATATAACTAACATATATTTAATACATTTAATTTATACATATAATATATTTCAGAGCCCAATATTATTCAAAATAATATTATAAATTCATAATTTCCAACAATATGGACCCTACTCAGTCCATTATCTATTTGTATTTAACACTATACCTACTGTGAAGCATGGGGGTGGAAACATCATGCTTTGGGGCTTTTTTTTTTTTTGCAAAGGGACCGGGACGACTGATCCATGTAAAGGAAAGAATGAATGAGGCCATGTATCGTGAGATTTTGAGTAAAAAAAACTCCCATCAACAGGCATTGAAGATGAAACTTTCAGCATGACAATGATCCCAAACACACCACCCGGGCAGCAAAGGAGTGGCTTCGTAAGAAGCATTTCAAGGCCCTGGAGTGGCCTAGCCAGTCTCCAGATCTCAACCCCATAGAAAATCTTTGGAGGGAGTTGAAAAACCGTGTTGCCCAGCAACAGCCACAAAACATCACTGCTCTAGAGGAGATCTGCATGGAGGAATGGGCCAAACTACCTGCAATAGTGTGGTGTGTAAAAACCTTGTGGAGTCTTACAGAAAACATTTGATCTCTGTCATTGCCAACAAAGGGTATACAACAGAGAATTGAGATGAACTTGTTATTGACCAAATACTTACTTTCCACCATAATTTTTAAATAAATTCTTTAAAAATCAGACAATGACTTTCTGTTTTTGTTTTTTTTCCCGTCATTCTGTCTCTCATAGTTGAAGTATACCTGTGATGAAAAGTACAGGCCTCTCATCTTTTTAAGTGAGAGAACTTGCACAATTGGAGGCTGACTAAATACTTTCTTGCCCCACTGTATTCTATACATACTGCCACCTATAGGTGCATGGCCACTGGCAAGCAACCAAACAGGAAGTTCCCCCTCCTATATAACCCCTCCCACACTGGGAGTACTTCAGGTTTTGTAGCAAGCAATGAACTCCACAATGAGAGACCTGTGTTCCGTGATGTCCTTTGAGAGAAAAAAAAAAAAAGCGTTTTACAGGTAAATGTGTATATTAAAAAAAAAAATCCAATTTTCTTTCTTTCTTTCTTTCTCAGACATCACGGGGCACAGAGCAGGTTATATATTCTATACATACTGAGAAGTCCCAGAACAATCCCTGAGGGGAGGAAGAGACACAATCCCAATTAAACCACAGCTCTTAATAAGCTGCAGTCAAAAACCAGAATCCTCTGCTGTTCTAATATCCACTTGACAGAATATTGTGAATGTATGTACTGAGGACCATGTAGCAGTCTCACAAATCTGTGCCACCAATACCTGGTGGCAGAAAGCCCAGGAGGTCCTTCTTCTGGTAGAATGGATGAGTAATCAGTTGGTTAATCTACAGCAAAAACCAGCTGCCTTGGATGCCACCTGACCCTTCCTAGAGGCTTCAGGCAAAACAAAAAAAGGCATCAGTCTTACTAATGTCTACAGATCTCTTCAGATAGATCTTAACAGCACGCACCACCTCTACAGAGTGCAATCATCTCTCCTCCAGCAAGGAGGGCTGAGAATAAAAAGGTAAAATATCTTCATTGAGATGAAAGGCTGACACTACCTTTGGTAGGAAGGATGGAAGAGGCCAGAACACCACCTTATCCTGGTGCAATCTCAAGTATGACTCTTTACAAGAAAGAGCTGCCAACTCAGAAACCCTTCTGGCTGAGAAGATGGCAAAAAAGAAAGATTAATTTCAGTCAAAAGAACCAAGGGAATCCTCTCATAGGTTCAAAAGACTGCTTCTGCAGTACTGACAAAACCAAATTCAAATCCCATGGACAGGGAGGAAATCTAACAGGTGGTAACAGAGGAGTTACCCCTTGAAGAAAGGTTCTGATTAGAGTTGATCGAACCTCTGGAAGTCCAGGTTCGGTCGAACTTACGGACAAAGTCCAGGTTCGGGTCCAGACTTGACCAGGACCCTGAACCCCATTGAAATCAATGGGACCCGAACTTTTAGGCACAAAAATGGCTGTAACAAAGTCCTGGCAAGTCCTAGAGGTCTGCAAAAGGAAGGAAAATGGGGGTAAGAGTTGGACAAGTGCCCTACAAAGAAATGGGGATAGGGAAATAGCTTAATTTTAATTTAAAATCACAAACAAACAAAAAAAAAAAAATCAAAAATGGAGGTGGATTTGGAGGTTGAGGCGGCGGTGAAGGAGGTAGCCAACACTTTTTTTCATTTTTGTGCAAGAAATGCACTGCTGGCAGCAAATGAAGTTTTTTTTAGAATATTTTTTTTTAACCACTTCAGCCCCGAAGGATTTCACACTTTAGGACCAGAGCACTTTTTGTGATTCGGCACTGCGTTGCTTTAACTGACAATTGCACGGTCGTGCGACGTTGTACCCAAACAAAATTTGCGTCCTTTTCCCCCCACAAATAGAGCTTTCTTTTGGTGGTATTTGATCACTGCTGCGTCATTTCTGATCGCCGCTATTAACAAAAGAAGAGCGACAATTTTGCAAAAAAACCCAAATTTCTTCCTTTTTTCTAAAATACAAATCTAAAAAAAAAAAAATATATAAAAAAAAATTTCTCAACGGTTTTGGCCGGTTTATATTCCTCAGATTTGTGATTAAAAAAAAAAAAAAAATCGCAATCGGCATTTATTGATTGGTTTGCGCAAAAGTTGCCGCGTTTACGGATGATAATTCATTTCTGGGGTTTTTATTTTTTTACTAGTAATGGCGCGATCTGCGATTTTTAGCGGTACTGCGATATTGGGGCGGACATATCGGACCATTTTGACACTTTTTTTGGGCCCATTGGCATTTATAAAGCGATCAGTGCTATAAAAATGCACTGATTACTGTGTAAATGCCATTGGCAGTGAAGGGGTTAACCTGCAGGGGGCGCTCTAAGGGTTAACTGTGTTCCCTGGGCGTGTTCTAACTGTATGTGGGCTGCCCTAGCAGGGGAAGGGAGTGATGATAGCTTCCATATAGAGGAAGGCTGTGATCACAGTCCTTCCCCCTTCACAGAACGGAGATCCGTGTTTACATACACGGACCTCCGTTCTTTCACTTTCACTCTGGGGGGGGGCGCATCGCGGGTAGCCGCACCCACTCCCTGGCCCCCCCGCGCTCTCACAGTGCTCGAACTGGCAGCCGCCGTCGTATGAGGGCGGTTTGCCTAGCAGAGCCATCTTGTCGCTGTCAACCTGCCGTTGACAGTCGGCAAGTGGTTAAAGCAGCTATGTAGATGCACTTTTTAATTTTGTGCAAGAAACAATAGTCTGTCCCTTGCAACAGTAGGAACCTCTCCCTATAGAACTTGGAGATGATTTTAGATTCCAAAATAATTTCCAAGTTGTACAGGGAAAGGCTCCAGCTGTTGATTTTAGAACAATCTTTCCCTTAAAGCATCTCCAACTTGTATAGGAAATGTCTATTGCAGCCGCATAGAGCCATATTATTCTAAAATCATCTCCAACTTGTATAGGAAAAGTCTATTGCAGCAGCACAGAGCCATATTATTGTTCTAAAATTTAGAATATGGCTCTCTATGCGGCTGCAATAGACTTTTCCTATACAAGTTGGAGATGATTTTAGAATAATATGGCTCTATGCGGCTTCAATAGACTTTTCCTATACAAGTTGGAGATTTTAAAACCATAATCCTTCACTTAAACAGACTCTACCTAGTCCAGTCAGATCATTCTGTGCAGCAGGATGAGGTCTGCAATCTGTCCCTCAAAGCAGCAGTACTAGTATCTCTCCCTAGTCCACAATCAGATCGTTCAGTAATCCAGGATGAGATGTTCTGCAATCTGTCCCTCACAGAGCCAGCAGCATCCTCTCCCTAAACTATCCTGAGAGCATATGACATGCAGCACGGTGAGTCCAGCCCCATATAGAGGCTGGGTCACATGATGCACTGGCCAATCACAGCTATGCCATTAGTAGGCATGGCTGTGATGGCTTCTAGGGAAAACCAGTGAAACACTTGTTGATTGGCTGCCCTTGGCAGCTATTCAACACATGATTATACCAGGACCCCAGACTTTTTGAAAAGTCCGGGTCCCGGACACCCCAAAGTTCAGTACGGACCCAAACTTTACAGTCCGGGTTCGCTCAACTCTAGTCCTGATCAAGGAGCGAGAAGTCAAATGCTTATGAAAAATATATGGACAAGGCAGAA
Organism: Glandirana rugosa; assembly: GCA_018402905.1. Lineage (NCBI taxonomy): Eukaryota > Metazoa > Chordata > Amphibia > Anura > Ranidae > Glandirana > Glandirana rugosa. Next base: position 499,472 of record BLSH010523637.1, read on the forward strand.
ACCTGTCCTTTAATTGTAGTCAAAGCCAGCTTCAAGTCTACTCCTGCTGGAAGAAAGGCTAGCATTCTACCAATCACCTACTTGCGGGGGGATGCCATTTCCCGGCCTCACACCACACAATGCAAGTCTTCCAGACCCGGTGATAAACCTTCCTGGTGACTAGCTTTCTAGCGTTTACCATTGTAGACAAGACAGGGCCCGAAAACCCCAGGATCTCTCAATACCATGGCTACAATCGACATGCCATCAACTTGGCGCACATAAATTCGGGTGGAATACAGGATCCTGAGAGTAGATCGTGTCGGACTGGAAGCTGCCAAGGCCCATCCGCCATTAACCTCATTATCTCTGGGTAGCAAGGCCTCCTGGCCCAATCTGGCACCACTAGAATGACTGTTGCCGCCTCCTCCCGAATTTTGCGCAAGAGATGCAGTAGCAGAGAGATTGGGGAAAGGCATAAATCAAGGAGAAATGGGCTCATGGAATCACCAGAGCACCTACTCCTATAGCCAAAAGGATCCCCTGCTCAGGACACAAACTGCTTGACTTTGTTGAATCAGGATGCCAGTAGATCCACGTCTTGAGAAATTTGCCTGTGCTGGGGATCGCCAAACACTTCGGGATGCAGGGACCACTCTCCCGGGTGTATCTGTTGGCAGCTGAGAAGTCCGCCTTTCAATTTTCCCACGGAACTGGATTGTTAGGGTCACATTCTGCTCGAGTCTGATCTCTGAGCAAGAGGTCCTCCAGGTATCCCATTATTAGGACCCCTCGTGACCTTCGAAGGCCCAGCACTGGAGTCAAAATCCTTTTGAAGATTCAGGGAGCCATTGTGATCCTGAATGACAGAGCCAGAACTGGTAGTGTCCTATTGCAAAACACAAAAACCTCAGATGAGGTAGCAAAAATTGGCACATGCAAATGCGCATCCTTGATGTCTATGGATGCCAAAAAATCTCCTTCCTGAAGTGCTGCAATCACTGAGCGGATTGACTCCACGCGGAACAGCCGTACCGCAAGAAATTGGTTTAGGGCCTTGAGATCCAGAATAGGCCTTACCTCCCCCCATTTGGCTTCGGGACCGTAAATAGATTCAAGCAGTAAGCAAGCAGGCATGCGTTTATGCAAAACATGCTTAAGCAAGCAGGTGTTTAGAAAAACCTGCGTACATATGCATCATGCAACAATGCATCAATGTAAACTTACAGCATGCAGACACCTACTTATGCAGACATGTGGCCATGCAGACAAATCTCTATGCAACAAAAGCCTACATGTGTTAGCAGCCATGTTCAACAAAACATATTTTAAGCAAAGTGTTTAACCACTTCAGCCCCGGAAGGATTTCACACGTTGCGTCGCTTTAACTGACAATTGCGTGGTCGTGCGACATTGTACCAAAACAAAATTTGCGTCCTTTTTTTCCCACAAATAGAGCTTTTTTGGTGGCATTTGATCCCCTCTGCGTCATTTCTGATCGCCGTTATAAACAAGAGCGTCAATTTTGCAAAAAAAAAAAAAAAAAAAAAAAAAAAAAAAAAAAAATGCACATTTCTTACTTTTTGCTAATATACAAATCCAAAAAAAATAAAATAAAAAAAAAAACTTAACGGGCTTTAGCCGATTTATATTCTTCCTCATATTTGTGATTAAAAAAAACAAAACAAAAAAAAAAACAAAAAAAAACGCAATCGGCGTTGGTTTGCGCAAAAGTGGCCGCGTTTACGGATGGTGAGAATTCATTTGTTTTTTTTTTATTAGTAATGGCGGCGATCTGCGATTTTTAGCGGTACTGCGATATTTCAGCAGACATGTCGGACAATTTTGACACTTTTTTGGGACCATTGGCATTTATACAGCGATCAGTGCTATAAAAATGCACTGATTACTGTGTAAATGCCACTGGCAGTGAAAGGGTTAACCTGGGGGGTGCTTTAAGGGTTAACTGTTCCCTGGGCGTGTTCTAACCGACAGTGTTTGACTGGCAGGGGAAGGGGCGTGATCACAGCTTCCATTTACAGGAAGGCTGTGATCACAGCCCTTCCCCCTCACAGAACAGAGATCCGTGTTTACTTACACGGACCTCCGTTCTTTCACTGCAGGGGGGGGGGCATCGCGGGTAGCCGGTGGAGATAGAGTCCGCCGCACCCGCTCCCTGGCCCCCCACCCCGAACACAGTGAGCGCCCCCTTCTCAAAAAGCTTTCCTCCATGGATAGAACAAAGAAAACCCTTTGGAATAAATCTGCCTGGATGCACCCAGTTCGCATACATCACCCTTCCAAAGGGTACAAAGCGAACCCCTGTGCACCTTGTGGTGTTTTAAATGACCCAAGGGAGGAATATACATTCACAGGTCTCTCCACCAGAGTTCACCTGAAAGCTGCAAGTACCTGAATCAGCAGCCTCTGAGATTGAGACACAGGTGTCCTTGGGGATTCTTCTGGCTCAGGACTCTCTGAAGCAGAAGTGTCTGCAAAAGAATTGGCCAGATCCCCTGTAGATACCTCCTCTTCCTCATCAACCCATTCTTACTACAGAATTGGAGGATTAAGGGAAGGAGACATGTCACGCTTTTCACCCTGTGTGGTAGAAGCAATCATACCAGCAATCCTGGTTTCCAAGCTCAGCAAGGCTGCCAGCAGGTCATCTTTAGTAACAGACTGTGGAAACCAGATGAGGGATCAGCTACAATACCAGGAGAGTCGCAACAGCTCAGATTGCCTGGCCACCTCTGGTCCCTCAGGGGAAACAATTGCAATAGTGGTCTGACTAGCCTCAGCAGAGGCTGTGGCAACACATCTGTGCCTCTAGCCTTATTACAGGAAGTGGTATCCCCCCGCCCCCGGTGTGCTTCCTGGAAACCCTGGCTACTAGTGCATGCATTGCTTAGCCCACCTCCCCCAACTCAGCTTCCTGCCTAGCACGACTTAACTACCCACCCCCAGACTCACGTGCCAACATGCTTTTTTTTAAGCAACCAAGAGTTTAAGCCAGTTTGCAAGCATCAGGCAAGAACCCAAAAATGACTGTGGCCCTCTGGTGGTGAGAAAAAAAAAAAAAAATAAATAAAAGTACAGGCAAAAGAAGCAAAAATTTAAACAAACTATTTCCTATGTTTGCAGGAAGCCAGCTGGGTTCAGTAACATATCCCCATTAGGAATTACTCACCATTCCCGCTGCAGGGCCTGGAGGAGACTGCAGGCCCAACCTTCACCCATCACAGCAGGCTTTGTCTCAAGGTCCAGGTACCCTATAGGATGAGGGTCCACTCCCTTGGACCTGTACAGCACCCTGCAGGAATACCTTGGTTTCGGAATCCTAGGCTTTCCTGTACGCAGGGTCCAACGCCACATGTGGTCGCATTACAGGCAACACCTCGCAATATTCTTCTGTCTTCTTAGCGAGGCCCAGGTACCATTTATCTTAGCTTTAATAGCCGTTTGAAATGGATCCGGTAGGAAGGCTGTCCCCAATTCTAAAAAGAACCCATGTGGGAAGCAGCATAGAAGCTCCAAAGAGCAGTAGAAGTGACCATCCACCTTCAAGACACTGGCAAAAAAATTGAAGCGCTCCCAGTGTGGGAGGGGTTATATAGGAGGGGGAACTTCCTGTGTTTGTTTGATTGCCAGTGTCCATTCACCTATAGGTGGCACATAACCCAGTATGTATAGAATATATTGCCTGCTCTGTGTCCCGTGATGTCCAAGAAAGAAAGTACACTTTCTCCTAAAATGTGAAGCTATTTTTTAAAATCATTCTCAAAGTTATGTTTTAACAAAATGATCCACCAAAACTATAACTATATATATAGGCACACCATTTTAAATTTTTACTAAAAACTTAAGGTAATCGGATTAGAGCAAAACCCATCAGTTCCCCAGTCACAGAAAAGTTTAAAAATAAACTATTGGATTGCTTGGGAGTACCAAGCTTGTAAACCCAATACGTTTAATGAATTAGCAAGATCTAGGATAGGATTAATCCTAAACTTCATGCCAACACTCAAAAAGAGGTGCCCAATGGGAAATCTCTACCTTTCCCTTGTCCGTGAAAGAGCCTTTGATCACATATTATAGAATTGGGGTTTCTTCAGTTTATATTGAATCCTATACTGCACCACAAGTGCTCCTTTTGTCTGCATTTTCACACACTACATTTTATCCTACTTCGAGCTCAGTTTATGTGAGCAAAGACCTTCAAATTGGGGGGGGGGGGGGGGGTATTTCATGTATGCCCCATGTTGTGCCTTAAGAAAGTCTGCAAGTACAGAAATCTGTTGATCTGGTGAGTGTCAGGGTGTGGCAAAGGGGAGGGGGGGGGGTTCTATAGTCCAAATCCGGAGTGAGCAGTCTATAGTGACAACTCTGCTCCTTTACTAAAAGAGGAGTATTACTAGCAGAAGACCAGAACGATAAATTCAGCCACCACATCCAAGGACTGGCAAGCTGCAGTATTTCACGGATATGGCATTTTGGTCAGCCCAAAGCTAAAATTAGAATCCATTATAGGCTGATTCTGCAAACTTTTCTTTATTCATTTTGAATGAAGTTTTTTTTGCCATTTTCCCAATGATTTAAAGCATGTCAATGGGAACATCCTGCAGCCCCAGTTGGGAAATCAGGTTTATAATATGTACATTTTACACAATTACCACTTTGTGAATCAGATCGTGTTTTCCTTTCATACATCAATTGCATTTTTATTTATATTTAAACGGGAGAAGTGGATCTGCATCTGTGACTGGAGAGTTGTCACCCCAATTACATTCTACCAATTGCTGAAAAGCTTTAATCCCACACCTATGGAGATTTGGTCCCTATAAAAGGCGTTGGTAGATAATTTTGGTAGGGAGGCAAACATTTTAGTGCCTTTATAACAGATTTGTAATATAATAAATGGGATATCAGTAAAGACAATAGCTCCTAGATATTTAGATCTATGCTATTTGATAAGGCTCGGGAGTGAAATGCATAAGTTGCATGTAATTATAACTGCTTAGACACCATCATCCCATTTCCAATGACCGGCGGAACTTCAAATTTTATTAGTGTTTAGGGTGCAATAAAATCAGTGTCTAAAACAGCACATTTAGATGCCAACAGTTTTGTACGCATCTAAAAACGCAGCACAACGCATATGCAACTAGCATTTGAGTAAGAGGTTGGCAATGATGGCCTTTCATTTCTCTACCGATTTCATTTAGGATCTCATGTAAAACAGCAATCACATAAAATGTTCTACATTGACCGCTGCTAGGACCCAGAAAGTCTCCATTCATACACCTTTATAAAGAACCGACTTATCTACACAGCACCATACAGTGGATATACAAGAGTCGCCCACTTGGCTCCATAGCATTGCAGGGCGGGAGCGATGCCAAACGTCACTTTCACCCTTCGCTCGAAAAGGAGACCGTGTTTTTTTTTTTTTTGCATTTAAGTGTAAATATGAGATCTGATGTCTGTTTGACCACAGATCTCATATTTAAGAGGTCCTGGCATGCTTTTTTCTATTACAAGGAATGTTTACTAAACTAATGAATTTCTTGTAATAGAAATAAAAGTGATCAAAAATGTATCTTTTTTTTAAAGGACGTTGTAAAAATAAGTAAAATTAATGAGAAAAATAAAATGTAAAAGCGCCCCGTCCCGCCGAGCTCGGGCGCAGAAGCGAACGCAAGTCACGCCCGCATATGAAAACTGTTCAAACCACACGTGAGGTATCGCCACAATGGTTCAAACGAGTGCAATAATTTTAGCATTAGACCTACTCTAACCCAAGACTGGTAACCTGTAGGAACGTTGCCGATGGAGTTTAAGTGCCAAAGTTTGTCGCCATTCCGCGAGCGGGTGCAATTTTGAAGCATGACATGTTGGGTATCAATTTACTCGGTGTAACATTATCTTTTACAATATGGAAAAAAAAATGTGCTTACTTTACTGTTGTCATTTTTTAACTCAAAAAAGTGAATTTTTAAAAAAAAATTGTGCTTGTACGACCGCTGCGCAAATACGGTGTGACAAAAGTATTGCAACGACCTTCATTTTATTTTATAGGGTGTTAGAAACCCCCAAACATTATATATTCATTTTTTTTCTAAGTCATTTTATAGCAAAAAAAAAAACAAAAACTTGTAAACACCAAATCTCAAAAAGAGGATCGGTTTTGGAAGTGGTTAAGCCCTGTCATCACCAACACAAATATCACATAGCCACATTGTAAAGTTTATGTTTATTGGTGTAATTGCGCCAAAACCTAGAAAAAGGCAAGGCAACATTGCACTGAAACACATGATCAAAAAATCCCCCCCCCTTTCAGCAAGTAAAAAAGGGTAACATTTTGTGACAATACATATTGAAAAGGATCCATTTACGACAGATTTAGATTAACCCTTCATCTTTCACCCACCAAGCAAGTAAGGCACTTCACAGCCGAGATCTTCCATAAAACATTTTGATGACAAAGTTGTGCACAAGAACAGCTCAACACAGATCGCTAAATCTATTAACTTTAATATTGTCCAAAATAGTGGCATAACATACATCCTGAGATGTCTTCAAGTTTTTTTTGGTCATTCTGAAAGAAATTGTAGATCCTGTTTTTTTTCAGGGGTGTGTGCATCTTACAGAACACCAAGAAGACAAACCATTAAATTAAGTATGCTCTGCAGTACTGCATGTAAAATGATTCAGTAACTGTTTGGCCCATACACACAGTGCAAACCCATAGGGTTCAGGATGGTTTACAGTTCATCCCTGGAATGCCGCAATACAAAGTTCTGTAGCGTTTCCAGGTCTCTAGCTCCTTCATGCTCACTCACTTTTTCCCCAGCACGGAAGAGCAGCAATGTTGGATACCCTCGAACCTAGCAAAGGAAGATAAAAAGAAATTAAAAACAATGTGCTTCTCAAAACAAATCCTACTGATAGCGTGAACACTGTCTAATCACAATACAAAAATTAACTTGGATGGAAGAACGCAAGCTACATATAAAACCTCGTCCACATATTGCTTAGCTGTAGAGTGGGTTCCTGCTAGCTATTTTTAAAAGCATGTTTTACATGGGGAAATGTGTGCCGCCGAATGGGCTACCCTATGCACGTTTGGAACGCTAAAAGTTTAGGGACTAAATTTTGGTCCTGTGCCAGCCACGGTATTACACAAGCACTTTGCCGCAATTCTGTGTTTTGTTGTACGGCAATCGCATAGTGTTTGGGCTGTAATTCAGAATGAATGGCACCCCAACACATGTTGCAAGTTTCACCGCAATTTGGAATCATTGATTCTGCCTATGATTCCAAATTGCCTAAACGTGAACAGGGCCTTAAGCTATCCAAATCAAAAGCAGCTATGATGGAAAATAAGATCATCATGTAGAATATATGTGCACCACATAAATGGACTTATTAAATAAAGGTTTTAAGTGCAGCAACTTAAAACCAATTACAAATACACCAAGACTAGAACAAGATGATTTTGACTGGTGGCCAGCAATTTCAGGCAACATCTGATCTACATTGAAGTACATATTCCTCATGTTGCGTTAAAAGCTTGTAGCACCACATATCTAATTACTATCTGACAAAGCTGGAACAGCCCACTAATCTCATATATATCTATATCTCCAGTATCCATAACATTATGACCACTGACAGGTAAAGCGAACATAGATAATCTTGTTACAATGGCACCTGCAAGTGGACGAGACATTAGGATATATTAGAGCTGCACGATTTTGGCCAAAATGAGAATCACAATTTTTTTGCTTAGAATAAAGATCACGATTCTCGCGGCATAACATCTTACATATACAAAAAAAAAAAAAAATTGGGCTAACAGCACTGTTTAGTTTTTTGAAAGGGCAATTTTTCAAAAAAAAAAAAAAAATTGCGTTTGAAAGACCGCTGCACAAATACTGTGCGACAAAATATTGCAACAACCGCCATCTTATTCTCTAGGGTCTCTACTAAAAAAATATATATGTTTGGGGGGTTCTAAATCATTTTCTAGCAAAAAATACTCGATTTTTATTTGTAAGCAGCAAATCAGAAAAGATTTAGTCTTTAATTGGTTAAACTGAACATCTTCTATACACGGGAGTTCATTCCTTTGAAGTAGTTACATTGTATCTTTCTAGCTTCTTTTATCAACGTGACCTCAGAACTTGGCTCTCTGCCCAGACTTGGCAGTCTGCCCAAGAGACTCAGGTCGCTCCGACTTAGAAAATACTTCAGGCGACTTGCATTGACTTTTATTACAGTCAAGTCGCGCTGAGTCGCCCCGCAAGTCAGACTCCATTAACTGCACTGAAAATCGCAGTAACGCCTGATGGAGATCGCGATTTTAATACAATTAATTGTGCAGCTCTAGGATATATACTGGCAAGTAAACTTGTTGTCTCTGAACACTGTTGGGGGAAAAAAAAAAAAAGAAAAGCCAACTCCAAACAGCAGCTCGTGTGGGATGTTCCCGGTCTGCAGTGGTTAGGAACTACCAAAAAGTGGTCCGAAGGAGGAAAACCGGTGACACTCACGGGCAGCCAAAGCTCAATGATGCACATGGGGAGTGATGGCTGGCCCATGAAGTCCGATCCAAAAGAGCTACTGTAGCTCAAAAAAATGAATGCTGGTTCTGACAGAAATTTGTCAGAACACAATGCATTGCAGTTTGCACTCCCAGGCTTGATAAGACCTGAATGAAAACTGCTGCCTTTATTTACGAATATACAACACAAGAAGCACCAAACAACCAAGCATATATTTTGTCTGATAAAGTCATCTCTACCAAAGTAACTAGCGAATTGGTAATAAGTAACCTTCTACCTACTGATCGTACAATACTACATAAAACGTTTAGCTTAAGTTTAAATAAAAATAGTATTTAGCTTTTAGTTTAAATGATTAGCAAAAGTTGAGAATTATAGCTACATGCATATATGACTTACTGAGAACCTATTACAGAGGGATCGCTCAGCAGTGCAGTCCACTTTAGCTATTTTCACATCACTAAAACCAGGAAATTCTTTTTTGGAAAGATCCTCCCATGTAGGGGCTAGATGTTTACAGTGTCCACACCTGGAAGTAAAAAAATATCCTTAATATACACAGTTTTTAAATAGTAATGCATCTTGTATAACATGATTAAAAAAAACAATACAGCATTTGGGTGGAGGGAATGGTATTTAGGCCCCATTTATAACAAGGTGCATTTTACCAAACACCACGTGGTGCTTTATAAATGGACTTTGATACAACATCCCTCGCCCCCTTTCATTCCTATTGCTACTGCTTGTCTGTGGAAAGTGTTCACAGCTTAGGCAAGCTGTAGTTTTGAATAAGGTGTCTCCTTCAAAGCTCTTGTTCGCTCAACCATGGCAAGATGGGAAGGGTTGCAGGTCAGACCTCAAATATGGTTAGCAAACACTTAGCAACATGGGACATAACTAAAAATATAATGATAAATCTTTAAATCTGTGAAGGTTCTCATTTAGGCCACAATCTACTACTAGCTACTTAGTAAGAATGTTATTGTTAACAATTGATTTGCTCTGTAATGGTCAAAAAGTTTCTCCAAGCCACCTCTTCCATCCCAATACATGTCAGGAAGATAATGCAGCTTTTATGTATATTTTAATATAAACCTTTTATTGCAATTATAACACTGCAAGCAAAAGTAGAATTAGTAGAAATAAAAAGTGAAAAGTGTGTTCATGCAGTCCATTCTGAGGACTAAAGTAATAGACCGTAATGAATAGATAGATAGATAGATAGATAGATAGATAGATACACACACATACACACACACACACACAATCTATTTTAGCTCTACATTATAAATCTGTTACTCATGTATTATTCAACAGCTGCACATTAAAATAAAAAAATTAAAATAGTTACCATGGTGCGTAGAACTTTATAAAGGCGATACCTTTGGCAACAGTTTGATCAAAATTATTTTCTGTAAGATCCAGTACCCTGGACTGAAAGATAAAACAAGCAGTCTTTAGCTACAGCACACAGAAGTCTTCACATATTGAGGCATGCTAGGTTGCAAGCAGCTATACTCTAGTGCACATCAACACATGAGCTTTATTTAATACACTTTTGCATGAAGTGTGGCAATACAAGTCGTCTTCCCAAATGCTTCAGCAAGTATACACATTCCCTGTAAACAGAACACTTTGTGTATTTGCTCAGGTTAATCGCCATGATAGTTCTACTGAAATTTGTTTGTACAAAGCTGAAGTGTGGTGTGAAAAGTTATAGCACACAAACAAGGTGTTTAGTAGATATTGATCTAGGCAGGTGTGAGCTGCAAATAACCAATGGAATGGGATATAGTATGTTATTAGTTGGCCCATGTGTACACTTTTTTTCACTAAAATATTTAACTAGCACAGAAGGGCAGGGCAGATGTGTATCTTCTGAGCATCCAAGGTATATGTGCCTATTGATACGACTGTAAGGGCATGTTTTTTTCAGAACAGGTACTTGGGTACAACTCACCCTTTAACCACTTACCAACCGGGCCACTTTACATTTGGTGGTCACAAGCTAAAAACATTTTTTTTGCTAGAAAATTACTTCGAACCCCCAAACATATATTTTTTCAAACACCCTAGAGAATAAAATGGCGATTGTTGCAATACTTTGTCACACGGTATTTGCGCAGCGGTCTTTCAAGCACGATTTTTTTGGAACAATTTTACTTTTTTGAGTTAAAAAAATAAAACAGTAAAGTTAGCCCAATTTTTTTGTATATTGTGAAAGAGGATGTTAGGCCGAGTAAATAGATACCATACATGACATGGTTGAAAATTGCGCGCAATCGCGGAATGGCGTCAAAGTCCGGTATTTAAAAAGTTCCATAGGCGACGCTTTAAAAATTTTTAACGGTTACCAGGTTAGAGTTAGAGGTCTTTTGCTAGAATTATTGCTCACACTCTGGCGATCGCGGCGACACCTCACATGTGTGGTTTGAACACAGTTTTCATATGTGGGCGCGACTTAGGTATGCGTTTTCTTTGCTGCGCGAGCTCGCGGGGACGGTGGCGATTTAAATTTTATTAAATATATATTTATTTTTAGCACCGTTCCTTTAAAAAAAAAAATCTGATCACTTTTATTGCTATCACAAGGAATGCAAACATCCCTTGTGATAGTAATATATGGTGTCAGGTACTCTTTTTGTGCACTTCACAGTATTCAGATTGCCTAAAATGGCGATTCTGAATACTGTCATTTTTTTTAAATTGGCGCCTTTAGCCACCGTGTAAACTGGAAGTGACGTTGTGACATCGCTTCAGGAATTTGCCGAAGGAGACCCGATCGGAGCGGATTACGGCTTCTGTCAGGTCACCTTCCAGCCGGCAGATGCACCGGATCGTCACTCTGGTCTCCCGGTGGGACGGGAGGCGGCGGGGGATGTCCCCTCCCGCCCCATGGAGTAACGACCGAGCGGCTCCCGAGCCGGATTGGTCGTTACCCCTGGATAGCCGACCGCCAGCTCTAAAAAATTATACCGGGATATAGCCTGCAGGTGCAGGCTATGTCCCGATAGAGCCGCTCAAACCCGACCGCCGCCTATTTATGTCGCTGGTTGGGAAGTGGTTAAAGTGGTTCTAAAGGCAGGGGTTTTTTTTACTCTTCGTGCATGAAGATAAAAAAAACCTGGGTGCAGCAGCCCCCTAATACTTACTAGAGCCCCATCTCGATTCAGTGATGTTGCACGAGAGTCTCGGCTGTACAGGACCCCCCCCCCCCCCGTTTGGCTGAGACAGAAGCAGGCGCCATTGGCTCCCACTGCTATCAAAATCACAGCAGTGGCTCAGGTGCCCCATAGCAAGCTGCATGTTGTGGGGTAACTGAGGGGCCAGGAGCGCCTGCGAGGGACCAGAGAGAAGGATCTGGGCTGCTCTATACAAAACCACTGCACAGAGCAGGTAAGACAGTTTTGTTATTTTTAAACCCAAAAAAATAATGTCCTGTGTAAGTTCACCTAACAGATTTATCTGTAAAGGTGAACTTATGCTTTAAGGAAGGTAAACATGCATTTGCCAACTAGCACACAGTGGAGTTGATTAAAATTGGAGTGTGCAAAATCTAATGCAGCTCTGAACAGAAACCAATCAGCCTCCAATTTTTTTTTTTTTTTTTTTCAAAAAGCTGAAGTTAGAAGCTGTTCAACTGCCATGCACAGATGCACCAGATTTTGCACACTCAAGGTTTAATAAATCAACCCAGTGTCTGCTCCATCTTAAACATACACTCAGCTACCCACTTCTTCTGCTATTGGTTCATCTTCTTGTACTGGGACATCTGCTTCCTTATCGTCTGTGGGTTTCAACTGGCTTTCCACATACTCTTTTAAGGAATCCAAATCCCGTTTCCCCTTGTACTGATCCACCTAAAATGGCAAAAGAAACCTTGTATAATATAATTGATTTAAAATAATAAATTGTGTACATTTCAGTAAAATACTACTTACTTTTTCACCATTTCTATACCAAAGCAGTGTGGGATAGCCACGCACTTGATTATCAGAGCAGAGTTCATTATGCTGAGTACAATCAACCTTTCAAAAAAAAAAAAAGGGAGGAAAGAAAAAAAATTTATATATAATGAAGAATGCCACATTCATTAGAATACATTTGGATTGGAACACACTTTCCAGTACACTATTTTTCTGTGCTGGAAGGGTTTTTTAAAAAAAAAAAAAAAGGTATAACAAGTTGAAATGCAAATGTACTGCAGAGATGCATTTTATTTGATGTGTTAACCAGTTTTTTTTTGCAGACCAATTAAACTTAAGAAAAAAAAAAAAAAAGAGGGGGGAGAAGGGGGCTTTAAAACATTTCATGGACTTGGTTGACCCAGAACACTGACCTGTGGACAATACTGCTGTTTTGGCCTTCTTAAATGACAAGTGATTGAGGCTTACAAGCCAGCCGTACAAACTGGAAGCTACCAAAAATGTCACTCGTTTTTGGTCTGCTTTTACACATTTCCTAATAGATTAATACAGAAGTATGCATTTGGCTGATAAGAGATGTATTTGTCTTCAGATGAGGGGGATGAATAAAAACGCACCCCGTTTTTTTTTTTTTTTTTCCCCAAAAAACAAACTTCCCATAAAGTAGCTGCTCATTGGTACCAGTTTGTACAATTCAGTCTGCTATAAAAGGCTTGATCGCCCAGAAAGTGAAAATGGGCCATATTACCCTTTACAAACCTTTGCAATTTTGACCGCTGAAGATTCCTGATAAGAGGAAGCCAGCTGCTCCCATGCTGGTGCCAAGGATTTGCAATGACCACACCAAGGGGCAAAAAATTTGATGAAGTGGTTTCCTGACAAAATTAAAAAGAGGATTAAAGATATAGCCAACCATAAAACTGATGGAATGAATAGTGAAATGTACAATATGGCAACAGACAAATGAAATACCCCCTTAAGAATGGAACATGCCAACCCCAAAAATAGAATACAAAATTGTTGAATACACTAGTGTTTGGGAAAGTCCATCCTTAATACAGATACAAGAATTTTCTTAGAAGTAAATACACTGGCAACTAGAGATGTGCAAATCTATATACAGAAGTCAGAGCTTGCAAATAATCCATCCAGTACACTCAAAATTGAGTTTTCCCAAAACCAGTAATGTATTTGGAAACCTAACCTCTGGTGAACTATTTACCGGTTCACATCTGGACTTGCAGTGTTTGGAGTGAGCTTCCAAACAGAAGCCTTTATTCCCTCCTTAGTAGGCCACCAGTATCACAAAGGCCAGGATCCTCACCCCTTAGACCCCAGCAGCCTTAAAAGCAGAGTATTCACTGAATTTACTGGGTGAGACCAGAGTTTGCCCAGGGGACAGGGAGTCCATGCACCAAGCTTCCTGTTTGAGAAGTTAGCTGTGTATGGTAAACGAAGTGTCCTTTGGATCAATTTTAAGCAGTTTGCCGAAACCCCCTGGCAAAACATTTGCCTAGTAGAGTCAATAAAGGGGACCATTTTGCTAATCACCGATAAAGTGGATTTGCTATTGGTATATTCGTATAAAAGAATACATTTACCAACTCACAGTTATAACTTAACAGCCACCATAAAAAGGTACAACCTACTGGAAAAGTTATGAATCCAGTCTATGCTAACCGCTACTGTAACCCAACTCCCTCCCCCAAGTTACATTAAAACAGTTCTTCAGCTTCTGAAAAAAACGAGTCAGCAGCTACAAATACTGTAGCTGCTGACTTTTAATAAAAAGGACACTAACATGTCCATTGGTGCAGCGCTGGTCTTTGGATCCAGGTACCGGAATGTTTACAGTGGGCAGCTGGCCGATTCTTTGTGGCTTCCCAGCTGGCTGCCTACTGCACATGCACAAGTCACGGTGATCTGACCAAAGTGGGACCTGGGCACCTGTCAAAAAACGCCCCCAAAAAAGGTGGCAAAAACAAGAGGGCATAAAGCGGGACTTCCCCTTTAGGGTGAAGTTCTGCTTTAAAAGATTAAGGCACTCTTGTTTCTACCATTGAGAGTAGGGAAAAAAATACCAGATTTCCCCCAAGGGACCCAGGGCACTTGATTTCACTCCATTGTCCAGTGTGATCTTGTTGCTGCATTATAATCCGACCACGATAAACAAAATGACACATCACTGCCTCTCGCTATGTACAGAGGAGAGGGCACGGTAGACAAAGCACAGAGCCCACACAGCCACTGCCCCAGCCTCCTGTGAATTCTGCCAGAAAGAACATCTGCAGCCCTTCATGTCTTTGTGAAGCCTTGTCTCTCCTCTATCAAATATATAATGAAAGTAAAAGCTAATGATTTCAAACCCAAGCACACCTATCATCTGCTTTTTAGGAAGAGTACACATGTATTTCTCTACATGTTGTGAATCCCAGTGCTAGAGAGTAAAAAAGCTGAAGACTTTTGTAGTAGATGGCTGTTGTGGGCTTGTGTTTGTGAATGGTCAGAGCTGCTTTTCAGTGCTGTCATTCACAACACAAGCTGAACAGTTACATGGGTACTCTCCTCTGAAAAGTCGGCGGTGAGCTGGGGTAATCCTGGGATCAAACTCACATGTGGGATCGGTAGCAAATTCCTTTCTGTTTAAGAGAAGGCAGCAGAGGCATTGGGCT
Source organism: Glandirana rugosa (assembly GCA_018402905.1). NCBI lineage: Eukaryota > Metazoa > Chordata > Amphibia > Anura > Ranidae > Glandirana > Glandirana rugosa. Next base: position 514,616 of record BLSH010523637.1, read on the forward strand.
TTGCAATATAGGGCTGTGGGCTTCATTGCAGACTGTACTTCCCTCATCGGAGCACCATTTTGCGTTCCATCGCAGGGTATAGTTGTAACCAACTACTGACAGAAAAAAAAAGTGGTTGTAATTTTAAACCACTGGACAGATATGAGTGGAATGCTACGTGCACCCTGGGAATTAGACAAGTTAGTTATTTACTAGTCTAGATTCACATTTGAATGGGCTGCTGTACCTGCAAGAAACAGAGGGAAGAAATCCCAGACCCTTTTAAAAAAAAAAATATATCATGTCGCACGGCACCAGTTTTGCACATGGGTGTCATTAAGAATTAAAGACACCACCGTGCATCTGCTATAGAGCAGCATGTTTATGTGCTGTCAGTAACGTGCGATTATACACTTGTTCGTGTGAACCTAGCCTTAAACTTCTTTAAGCACATGTAGGTAAAATACATTTTAAGTGCAACAAGACAGGCAACAGTTCTTTACATACCATCAGCAATGTGATCCTTGAAATTTCCAGAGGAGAGCTCATAAAGACCCTGTTTGGCCTCCGGTGCTTTAGGGGCTTCTTGCTCAACTTTTGGTTCCTGGAGAACAGCATTCTTAATATGAGTATGTTTAAAATTAGTTTTAATAAAAAATAAAGCGAAATGAAAAAACAGAATAAATATAAAAGGTTAGAGAGATGATCACAAACATAGCGCACCCTGACTGTAGAATCTCCTTTATGCTGGAAAGATCAAGTCATGTGTATAAAATTATATATATATATATATATATATA
>BLSH010523637.1:516834-528662 GCA_018402905.1 Glandirana rugosa
TACTAATAATGGCGGCGATCTGTGATTTTTAGCGGTACTGCGATATTTCAGCGGACATGTCGCACCATTTTGACACTTTTTTGGGACCATTGGCATTTATACAGCGATCAGTGCTATAAAAATGCACTGATTACTGTGTAAATGCCATTGGCAGTGAAGGGGTTAACCTGCAGGGGGCGCTCTAAGGGTTAACTGTGTTCCCTGGGCGTGTTCTAACTGTGGGGGGACTGCCCTAACAGGGGAAGGGAAGTGGTCACAGCCTTCATGTACATGAAGGCTGTGATCACTCCCTTCCCCCTCTCACAGAGCGGAGGTCCGTGTTTACATACACGGACCTCCGCTCATTCGCTCCGGGGGGGCCATCGCGGGTGGCCGGCGGCAATCGAAGCCGCCGCACCCGCTCCTCGGCCCTCCCCGGACACAGTGAGTGCGCGGGCGCGCCTCCGGTGGCGCGCGCGCGCTCACTAGGCTCGATCACGCGGCCGCCGTCGTATGACGGCGATCCGCGTTACAGAGCCATCTTGCCGCCGTCAATTGCCGATTGACGGTCGGCAAGTGGTTAAAGTGTTACTAAACCCAGGACTAGGCATTCTCTATAGCTGGTCTCCCCACAGTATACAGAACCTGGAAATGCAATCGGAATATAAAGCGCTAAAGACCTTTTCTCATCAGTATATAGCAGTCTTGCGACTTCTACCAGTGGACAGCCAAGCACTGATTAAAGCTTGTAGGAGTTTTCATTCTCCCCTGGCTGTCCATTGAGGCTGCATGACCCTTGAACCTCTGTATGGACAGTGCCGATTGGCCCTGTGCTGATCACATGCACCCTCCCCACCCCAAAAAAAAAAACACTAGCAATACACACCAAACACCCAAAGCTCTATACCAGGGATATGCAATTAGCGGACCTCCAGATGTTGCAGAACTACAAATCCCATGAGGCATAGCAAGACTGACAGCCGCAAGCATTAAACCCAGAGGCAGAGGCATGATGGGACTTGTAGTTTTGCAAAAGCTGGAGGTCCGCTAATTGCATATCCCTGCTCTATACTATCAGGAGATGGATTGGGGAAAGTAAAAAGGGAGGATCACAGAAGACAGAATCAAATAGCTTTTTTATACAATGCAGAGGATTAACCCCTTAGGTTTGACAGTGTACAAGCATGCTTTTCTGTATATACAGACTGATTTTATGGTTGTTGATTTAGTAACACTTTAACTGGGTCCCAACTGGCTCACGTACATTTACTGCTGGTGAGATGCACAGTACCGCGAATCGCCGTTACACAGAAGAAAAACTCCCAAAAACCATAAAGTGCAGCGCTAAATGACAGAAGGAAAGATCCCAGCCTCCGTGCACGAAGTGGAAGGGTTAATGTGTCACACCACCATATGCACACTGCTCTTACCCCAAAACGTGTGATCCCCTGGATAAGAGCAGTCAAAACAAGGTTTAATGTAAAGCAGGCAGGACAGATGGAAAAAACTTCTGTATAGCAGGGCAGGTCAGTGAGCTTTCTCCGTGTCCTACGACACGAAGAAAGAACTCTGGCCTGCCCCGATACTTGTTTGACGGATTTTCTGCCTGGAGAGCAGACTCGGGGGATCAGTAGCTTGCTTGGAGATGCGGTGGAGAATGTGGGATTCTGATGTCCTGTGAAGGGAGAAGTTTTTATCCATCTGTCCTGCCTGCTATACATTAAACAACCCTTCCACTTCGTGTATGGAGGCTGGGATCTTTCCTTCTGTCATCTTTTCATCTTATGGACTTATGAACATTTTTAGCGCTGCACTTTATGGTTTTTGGATGTTTATGTGTTCCGGTGTAGGACATCGTGCATAGCAGCTGAAACTTTTGTCAACATTTATTGTGTCTTTCTGATTTTAGTTGCACAGATTTTCTATTTGATTTTATATCACAGAAGAAAAACGGTCAGGCGGCATGCAAGATCTACTGATCCCTGTCACTGGGATCAGTTAGATCTCTCATGCCCCTGGTAGCCCAGCCCCCTTAGTTAGAACACACCTAGGGAACACAGTTAACCCCTTCACTGCCAATGACATTTACACAGTAATCAGTGACTATTTTTAGCTGTGATCGCTGTATAAATGTTATTGGTCCCAAAAAAAGTATTAAAAAAAATGTCTGACATGTCCGCTGAAATATCTCAGTCCCAATAAAAAAAAAAAAAGTTGTAAAAATGCCATAAATTCTCATAGTTTGTAAACACATTAACTTTTGCGCAAACCAATACAACGTTGATTGTGATTTTTTTACACACACACACACACACACACACACACACACACACACACACACACAAAAACTGATTAATACATTTGTTTTTTTATTTTTGTATAATTATAGCAAAAAGTAAAAAAAAAAATCTCAAAATTGTCAGTTTATAGCGGTGATCCGAAATGATGCAGAGGTGATTAAATAATCAAAAGAAAGCTCTATTTGTGGGGGGGGGGGGGGGTTGAGTCCATTTCATTTGAGTACAACATCACAATTGTCAGCTAGGCTCCTTTCACACTGGTGCGCTTTACAGGCACTATTTAGCTAAAAATAGCACCTGTAAAGTGCCGCAAAAATCACTCCCCATTCACCCCAATGTGAAAGCAGGAGTGCTCGGATAAGGGTCTCGTATGGATTTTTGGGGAGACCCTATGCTTTTTTTGGCGCAGGGGTTCCCCTTTAAATCCATACCAGATGGAAGGGTCCGGCAACCTCCAGGGTCCTTGTCTTTAAGTGGTGATATCTGAATGATGCTGGCACCTACATGCATCAGATATTTTAATCCGCCGGCGATTCTCTGCTACATAAGAACGATCATAGCGGCAGCTCAGCTGCTCGATTGTTCTTATCAGCAACGGGAGGGGACGCCCCTGGAATAAAGATCCGTAGACGGCGGAAGTTAAATGTAGAGATGACTGATGACCAGATGGTCACCAGTCATCTATACGCCTCGGAGGTCCGGGCGCAATGTATGTCACGTCCGGGTCACGTGATGTAAACAATGCCTGTGAACGCGGCTGAAAAGACTGAGATCGCTTTTTTTCCTGATCTCGGTCTTTCCACCTAGAGGAGAGATGTGGGGTCTTATTGACCCCATATCTCTCCATAAAGAGTACTGGTCATGCAATATTACTACTATTAGGGATGTTTACATTCCTTGTAACAGGAATAAAAGTGATCCAAAAAAAAAATTTGAAGGGAAAACAAAAAAATTTTTTAAAGCACCCCACCCCCACGAGCTCGCGCACAGAAGTAAACGCACACACAAGTCGCGCCCGCATATGTAAATGGTTTTTAAATCACACATGTGAGGTATCCCCACGTGCGTTAGAGCGAGAGCAATAATTCTAGCACTAGACCTCCTCTGCAACGCTAAACATGTAACCAGTAACTTTTTTAAAGCATCGCCTATGGAGATTCTAAGTGCCAACGTTTGGCATCATTTCACGAGTGGCCGCAATTTTAAAGCGAGACATGTTGGGTATTTACTCGGCGTAACATCTTTCACAATATACAAAAAAAATTGGGCTAACTTTACTGTTCTATATTTTAATTCATGAAACTTTTTCCCCAAAAAAAAAAAAAAAAAAAAAAAAAAAAAAAAACACGTTTGAAAAATTGCTGTGCAAATGCTACGCGACATAAAAAGTTGCAATGACCACCATTTTATTGCCCAAGATCTCTGCTAAAAATATATGTAAAATGTTTGGGGGTTCTGAGTCATTTTCTAGCATAAAAAAAAATAGGATTTTTTGACTTACCGTAAAATCCTTCTCTGAGTTAATTGACAGCCGCAGCCTTTATTCTTGACATGTGGGAGTTCATGCACCTTTCACCAGGAGTGGACTAGGCAGAACGTAGTTCAGCTAAAAGCAGACACAGCCCCTCCCAGGGGGGCTGTCCTCATTCAGCATAGCCCCTCCAGCACTGCTCAGCAAACCGGGGGGGGGGGGGGGGGCTGGGAAGGAGTCAATTCGTTTCAGTACCACGTCACAATTGTCAGCTAGGCTCCTTTCACACTGAGGCGCTTTACAGGCACTATTTAAATAAAAATAGCGCCTGTAAAGTGCCTCAAAAGTCACTCCCCATCCACCCCAATGTGAAAGCAGGAGTGCTTTCACACTGGGGCGGTGCGCTTGCAGGACGTTACAAAAAGTCCTGCAAGCAGCATCTTTGGGGCGGTGCGGTGAGCGGTAATATACCGCTCCTCCACCGCCCATGCCCATTGAAAACAATGGGGCAGCGCTTCCGAAGCAGCTGCACACCGCCTCAGAAGCGCAGAGAGCGGTCACTTTTAACCCCTTGCCTGGGGGGGGGGGGGTTTAAAAGTGCACTGCTCCCGCAGCGCCGCTCTAACAGCGCTAAATCCCCGCTGTGACTAGCGGGGATTTACCGCTAACGCTCCACCGCCCCAGTGTGAAAGTAGCCTTAAAGTGATGCAGTGCCGAATCGCAAGTGCTCAGGTCCTACAGTGGGAAATTCTTCCGAGCTGAAGGACACACACACAGTTTTTTTTAGCTGTTTTTACAGCTTAAGAACGCCACACCATGTTATTCAATGGCCTCTCACATGCTGACCTTTTTGAGCTGTAAGTGGCGTCGGTGTTCTTAAGCTGTAGAACGCAGGGACCAATGCATTCCGAAGCTGCAGCATTCGTTGTTTTGACGCTGAGACGGCAAAACGCTCCAAAGAGGGAGGGATGCTGCGTCAGTCAATGAACTCAGAAAAGGATTTTACGGTAAGTCAAAAAATCCTATTTTCTCTTTTGTTCATTGACGGATGCAGCCATTATTCTTGACATGTGGGGATGTCCCAAAGCAGTGTCACAACGAGGGGTGAGCAACAACAACAGTGCCCAACAGAAGAGTTCTCCGGGAGGTGCCAGACGCGCCTCACTCCACCGCTTGCAAAACTTTGTGGCCAAAAGCAGCATCCGAGGACGCTGCAACAAACTCTGTACAATCTGGAAAAGAGGTCCAAATAGCCGCCTTGCACACCTGAGATACCGACGCCTGATGTCGAAAAGCCCAGGAAGTACTAATCGCCCTGGTAGAGGGAGCCGTGACCGGAAAGGGGGGCTCCTGGCCACGAACAGCATACACACGGGTCAGTCTGTCGTATCCAACGGGAAATAGTGGCAAATGAGGCTGCCATCCCCGCGCGGACCATCCACCGCAACAAAAAGTGCACCCGACCTCCGTAAGGAGGCCGTGGCCGCCAGATATACCCACAGAGCCCTAACCACATCCAGTGAGTGCAAAGCAACCTCCTTAGGATGAGACTGGCACGGACACAGCAAAGGAAGGACAATGTCCTCATCTATGTGAAAAGAAGAAACCACCTTCGGTAAGAAGGAAGGAAGGCGCAAAACCGCCTTGTCCCTGTGTAGGACCAAGTACGGAGACCTACAGTACAGAGCCGCCAGCTCAGACACCCGCCTGGCGGATGTAATGGGCACCAGAAAAAACACTTTCTGCGAAAGCAGCTGCAGGGAAATTTTCCTAATATTTTTGAAAGGCGGCTTCTGAAGCACAGAGGACCAGATTAAGATCCCAAGGCGCCACAGGCGACCATACCTGGGAAGCGACATGACGAACCCCCTGGACAAAGGTACGAATCAATGAATGAGACGCCAAAGAATCACTAGGGCAGAAATCTGTCCCTTATGCGTGCTCAATGCAAACTTGTGATCTAGGCCTTGCTGAAGGAAGGAGGAACAGGGGTTTAAACTCCCCACCTCGCACCAGGCAATATAAGCCTTCCAGGTGTGGTGATAGATCTTACGCGAAGTGGCCTTACGCGCCTTGAGCATTGTGGGAATCAGACTCAGAGAGTCCCCCCTATCCTTTAACACCTGGGACTCAATAGACAGGCCGTTAAAGCCAGCGAGGGTAAAGCAGGGTGCAAGATGGGTCCCGGTGAGTGCAGGTCCTCGTGAAGCGGGAGCTGCCAGGGAACATCGACCACCATATCGGTGTACCAAGGACGCCGAGGTGAATCTGGCGCTACCAGAATGATTGGGATCCCCTCTGTCTCTATCCTGCGCTATAGATGCGGAAGCAGCGGCAGTGGAGGAACGGCATAGAGCAGGCGGTACCGAGACCACGGAGTCACGAGGGCATCCGCCGCGTCTGCCAACGGATCCTTTGTTCTGCTCACAGAAGTCTGCACCTTCCAATTGAGCCGGGACGCCAGTAAGTCCACGTCTGGCGTGCCCCACCTTAGACAAATCTGGCGCAACACCTCCAGGTGCAGGGACCACTCTGCCTGATCCAGCCTCTGGCGACTGAGGTAGTCCGCCTGCCAATTTGACGCCCGGAATATGAACGGCGGAGATTGCTGGCATGTGTGGGCCACTTCTGAAGCCACTGCCGCGCTCCTCGTTCTGCCCTGATCGTTCACGTAAGCCACGGCTGTGGCGTTGTCTGACTGGACCCGAACGGGCCGACCGTGCAACCTCCCTGACCAGTGGGAGAGGCAAAGTGATCGCTCGAAGTTCCAGCACATTGATCGGGAGACGGGACTCCTCCAGGGACCAGCGACCCTGGGTCGACGACAGCCCCAAGACCCCCCCCCAGCCGGGCTGGCATCCGTCGTGACCACCTTCCATTCCACGGGAAGAAAACTTCCCCAGCCACCAAATGAGGGAAATTCGGGTCCAGCAAACCAACCTGATCCAGGGATAATGGAGGCCTGTCCCTCCGCAGCAGAATTGCCCGCTGTAGGGACCGGGTGTGACTCTGGGCATACGGCACTGCCTCGTAGGTGGACACCATCAGCCCCACACCCGCATACAAAACCTCAGGGAGGACCACCGTTGGGACAACAGGGCCCGCACCGCTACTTGAAGTGTCAACTTGGCGGAAGGGAGAAACACCTTCACCATCTCCAGGACCAAGCCCAGATATTCCACACGGCGCGACAGAGTCAGCACCGACTTTGGGAGATTGATCACCCAGCCGAAATCACACAGAACTGAGGGCGATTGCCACACTGTCCCTCAAGGCTGAGGCTGACACCGCCCGCAATAGCAGGTAGTCGAGATAGGCCACCATCGCTATGCCCCCATCGCTATGCCCCTTCGCCACAGCAGAGCCAGCACTGGGGCTAAGAGCTTGGTGAAGACCCGCGTAGCTGAGGCCAGACCAAACGGAAGGGCCACAAACTGGTAGTTGAGATCCTCTACCGCAAAGTGCAGGAATTGCTGGAGACGCGCACATATAGGCACGTGCAGATACGCGTCCTTAATGTCTAAGGAGGCCAGGAAGTCTCCCGGACGAAGCGCCGCCATCACAGAACGGACAGACTCCATTCTGAATTTCCGCGCCCTCACAAAGAGGTTGAGAGCCTTCAGGTCCAATACAGGCCTGGCCCCATCTTTTTTCGGTACCATACATACCAAAAAAAAAAAAAAAAAATAGATTTGAATAAAAACTGCGGAAACGTTCCGCAGAGGGGACCGGAACAATCGCCCCCTGAGGGAGCAGGACTTGCACGGCCCCAAACAGGACCTGCCGTCGCCCCGGGGGAAGCCTCAGATTGGAGGCGAAAAACCTGTCTGGGGGCTGGGTACGGGACTATCTTGTACCCGGACTAAACCACCTCGCGCACCCAAAGATCCGGAATGCAAGAGGTCCACCAGTCCGCGAACCGCAAGAGCCGTCCTCCGACCCGAACAGTGGGCGGGGGCGACCCATCATGCGGAGGAGGACTTCTCCACCTTCTCGGGCTTACGCTGCCAGGGACGCTTCTTGCCCCCCCCCCCCCCCCGCCAAGGTCTTAGCGTGCTAAGAGACCTTGTTCAGGGCGCACAAAAAATCCTAGGAAAGAAAGGACCCGCCCTATGCCAGACCTCCTTACCCCTTCTAGGCTCCGGGAGGAATGTACTCTTCCCCCCCCCCCCCCCCCAGGGTTATCCTTGATGATCTCATCCAAGGAAGCCCCATAAAGACGACCACCCTCAAAAGGCAGGTCCGTCAGGCCCTTCTTGGAAGCCTGGTCCCCTGACCAACATCTCAGCCTAAGCAGGCGCCTAATGACTGCGAACATGGACAGTTTTGACAGCATGGGAGCCATGTCGAGGGCCGCATCACAGAGGTACTTAAGGCCCTGAATCAGCTGGTCTGCCATCTGCACAGGTTCCGGCAGAGCCTGGAGAGCTACCAAAGCCTGGTGCACCCCGGCCGCCCATTCTGCAAGCGCCTGTACCACTAGCGCCGAAGCCAGTGCCGGCCGCATGGCCGACCCTGCCACCAGGAGCATAGCCTTGGAGACCGCCTCAGTCCTATCGGCAGGGTCCTTAAAAGATGGAAAGCCCTCCATCAGAATAGTGGTCATCTTGATCAGAAGCGGCCACCGGCGGATCCACCATAGGAGACGCCCACTTCTGCAACAGGGTATCCTCAAAGGGATAATGCACAGAAAAATGCTTAGGCATGGCGAATGAACCCTGAGGTCGTTGCCATTCCTTATAAACAACCTGATCAAAGTACGACAAATAAGGGAATACCTTAGGGGCCCGGGCCGGCCTATGCGACCCAAAAGCGTACGCCGCCCCGTGTCGCAGCCAGGCTCAGTTTCAGAGTCTCACAGACCGTTGAAACCAAGGAGCCCACCAGGGCCCCTTCACGAGCCACGGTGGCACCCGAGGGCTTATACTCAGAGGGGTCCCCGAGCTCACCTTCCGATAACTCCAGGGGGGTCCCCAACACAGCGGTGCCCCCTCAGGTTCCGAGTCCTCACCAGAAGACGGGGAGAGGGGTGGCCGTTTCTTAGACACCCCGCGGTCACATATCAGCTCCACCCAGGAGAGGAAATCCTCCAGAATAGCCGTCAACTTGTAAAGCGGAACCACAGGTCCCATCGCTCCCTGATCCCCACCAGAGACTTCTGGCTGGGAAGCAACCGTCTCAGCTGCCATTGCACCGCACCCCTTAAACACCCACAGGACAGAGACCAGGCCTGGCGCCCCACACCACCCCTCAAGCTGCCGCACTAGGACCCAGGGGCACCCAGGAGGACTCACCACACCGACTGAAGAGGTGCTGCTGCTATTGCTGCGGTAGCTGCTCGTAGTCACTCTGCTGCTGCTCCGCATCCATGTGTAGGAAGCTCATCCGGCACAGCCCGGAGCCAAGACATCCGGGACCGCCCATCCAGCCAGCGAATCTGAGGCCAGCACGCGGCGGACCACGCCAACATGGCCGCTGTGTGCACTAGAGGCCAAAACATGTGGCCGGCTACCGCAAAATGCCGGATGCGAGAGAAAAACCCCCCGCACCGCAGCCCAGGGGAAGCGCAGCCTTTCGGCAGGAGGGGAGCTACAGCCCAGAGGTGGGGGGAGACAAACAGGAACAGCCACCTATACCCTAAGAAGGGGGGCGGGGGAAGCATACTCACCACTCTAGATGGGCGCGGCGGGTAGCCACCAGAGACAGACCTGCCACCCCGCCGGTTCAGGGGGGGGGAGCTGCCGGCCACGCACACCCATGACACGATCCCGGGGGCCCGTTCTTAAGCATGCTAGCGGGACGTTTAACCCGCCGGCCGCCCCGCACAGAACCGGGGGGACTACCTGGATCTAGGACATCCAGCCTGTTACCCAGCTGGCTACTTGATTGCATTCTTCCATCAGAATCTTGAGAAAAAGAAAAAAAATGGGGAACCGCAGATCCCAGCAGGGAGCCAGGTCCTACTCCTTGCACTAGGCAGAAAAAAACTGGTTTGCTGAGCAGGGCTGAAGGGGTTATGCTGAGTGAGGACTGCCCCCTGGGAGGGGCTGTGTCTGCTTTTAGCTGAACTACGTTGTGCCTAGTCCACTCCTGGTGAAAGGTGCATAAACCCCCACATGTCAAGAATAAAGGCTGCGTCCGTCAATGAACGAAAGAAATTATGATTTTTACATGTAGGAGAGAAGTGTCAGAATTGGCCTGGTGGCGAAGTGGTTAAACTGCTGGTCTAGCCAATTCAGGGAGACCAACTTTCATCGCATTTTAGGCCTCATGCACACAGGATGCTTTTACCGCTGCTTCTAGGGGCGTCTGACTTTTACAGCTTAAAAACGCCCCTCCATGTTAGCCTATGCTGGATACAGCTGCATTAAGCTTAATCAGGTGATTCTCATGCCTCTATAAAAAAAACAGTGTTTTTCTATGGGAGCCCATTGATTTGAATAGAAGTCGGATTATGGTTATCCCACTTGCGGCGTGACTTGTGTGCCAAGGATCTTGAAGGGGAACCCCTCGCCAAAATGGAAAAAAAAAATAAAGATTGCCTGCCCCCCCATACCAGGCCCTTAGCACACACAGCCTAGCAGGTAAGGAATGTGAGTGTGTGGGTGGGGGAAATGGTACCTGTGTATTGTTTGTTTCTTAACACTTTTTTGGGTGAATGGGCAGGGGTACCCCCATACTCCACACATGATGGGGGGCTTTCAGATTCTGATAAGTCCCCTGTCCGCAGACCCCGACAACCACCGGCCAGGGTTGCCGGGAAGAGGCCCATGTCCTAAAGCACCCTCCCCATGTTGAGGACATGTGGCCTGGTATGGTCCAGGAGGGTGGCGCTCGCTCAAGTCCCCCTTTCCTGACCTGCCGGACTGCGTTCTCGAATAAGGGCCTGGTATGGATCTTGGGGGGGGGGGGGGCCATGCTTTTTTTGGTGTGTGGGCTCCCCTTAAAATCCATACCAGACCGTAGGGTCTGGTATAGTCTTGGAGGGAAACCCCACGCCAATTTTTTCATTTTGGGGGGTTCCCCTTCACGATTCTCAGTACACAATCACACCATAAGTCGGATCATCATGATCCGACTTCAAATCAATGGGCTCCCATAGGGAACCACTGATTTTGAATAGAGGCAGAGAAATGATGCTAAAAGCCAGAGTGGCTAAACGCGCATTAACGCCAATGCAAAAAGCTACCAAAAGCATGTTTTTACAGCTGCTTTTTTCCTGGCATTGGTAGTGGCTTTGCAGCTCATTTTTTCTAACGCCCATGTGCATGAGGCCTAATAAGCAAAATCAAATTTGAAAAAATAACGAGAGATTCTGGCTACCAAATGGTTACAATATAATCATGGCATGTTTACCATAAATGTAACCATTATATTGGAATGGCAACATTTAGATATCCTACAATTACAGAGGGTACCATCTGCTCTACATGGTCTTATAGGAAAGGAAAATAAGCTTCCGAATGGGAGGTAAGAAAAAAAAAAAGACCAATGTAATCCCTATGGGTGGCTGGATGTAACCATCTATCTCTGTCCACATTGGTCAGACAAACCTGAACAGACCCAGATGTGGGAAGACAGCCAGCTGCATCTCTGTCATCCGGCCAACCATATGGATAATTGCATTTATGGGCGTAGCATAAGGGGTTGCAAGGGTCACAATCGCAACCCAGTCCATAGCTTCAGGGGGCCTCTGCAGCCTGCTTGTCATATCATATCCTCCCCAAAGTCCAGCTCCGATCTGCCCTAGGGCCCCACAGAGCCACACTCCTGTACTGGGCTTCCACTTTGCCTTCCACAGTCCACACCCCTCCGTTCTCATTAGCTAGGGAGAAGCTCAGCCATATCCCCTAATGGAGAGGAGCACCGGATGAGAACAGCCCAGGATGGGGAAGCGTCTGTACTGTGCGCTGGCAACATGGAATGGTAACAGCTCAGTGAGGCAAGAGAAGGAAATTGCCATCCTGTAGCCACGATGGGACTGATGTCACTGGTGAGGTATGACACAGCTCAGTGCCTCCTAGTCACCAGCTGGGATTCACGGTGGAAATGATGGGTAGGTGGGGGGGGGGGGGGTA
>BLSH010523637.1:528672-543752 GCA_018402905.1 Glandirana rugosa
GGGGGGGGGGGGGGGGGTAGTCTGGGTAGTCTTCCTATTTGGTACTTACATTGCCGATTTTCTCTTTACTGGGAGTTCCCATCTTAGCTGTAGGCATGTGCAGCCCACTCGCACCCTCCTTGAGTCTCTTCCTGGATAAGGTGCATGCAGGGTAACCAGCTTGTACTTCTCGATCTTGTGTATGTCTCGTTGCCATAACAATGGGCAACCATGGGCAGCAACGGAGGAAGGTCCCGCCCTGTTATGGCAACAGATAACATGTCTCTCCCCCACAAAATCGCATCATTTCCTGTCTGGAAATAACGCGATTTTACAGCTCAGGGATGCCCACTGACTCATGGGAAATGATGACTCACATCTCCCATGAGCCCAGGCGAGGCAGGAAGTGATGGAGTGCTGCAGATCAGGAAGTGGATTACAGGGACCACAACAGGGCACTTAAGGCGAGTATACATTTTTTTTTTTCCCCAAAGGTGAATAATTATGCATAGAGGATTTGAAATATATTAAGGTGTATTTGTGGGTGGAACTCCGCTTTAAGAACGTTACAGCATGCTCACTGAGGGGCAGCACAGCAGAAAGGGTTGGCTGCAATAGTATTGCCATTCAGAAAAAGGAAGCCTTTTGAAACTGCAGAATCAGAAAAAGAATCCTGACAGTATCACTTGCAGTAAATGAGATTTACAGCTTAGGATATTGGCGTATGTTGACTACTGCCCACCTCCCAGCAATCACCTAAAATGTGTTATTCTGTAAAATCATGATGAAAAACAAGCTGCTAGGCTTTGCATTTGGACTCCAGCAGTGCTGCTTCTGCATGCCGGTATAAAAAGCAAAGCAGCAGCTAAAATCCTCACTAACTCCACTAAGTTTCATTTAGCTTTGTCCATTTGAGCATTAAACATCAGAAAACCAAAACTCAGGAAGACCGATCTTCCGGGACACTCACTTCTGGTTGCTCATTTAGAGTTTGAAGCATCCAGTTTTCCAGTGTCTGGAAGTCCCTTGCTCCCTGATACTTCACAGCTTCTTGGCCTGGTTTAAACAGCTTCAGACTGAAAGATAACAATGAGAGGAAACATTATTTGTCGCTAGACACAAGATTATACTTGTAATTGGCAGTGAACAGGAAACAGGAAATATTACACAGACCTGAACTATGAAAAAAATGATCAATTGTTCATATTTTAATATAACACGCATCTGTGACGTCGCTATTAAACAGACTGAAATTTTTTCCAAATTTCTTCATGTCATAGTAGAGCTATACCAACAGTATAATTTCCTAAATTATACTTTAAATTCAAATTTAAAATAAACATTCTAGTGGAAGGCATCTAGGTTATTAAGCAGGTGTTATAATGCTTAGTTTAGAGAGCCAACGTTATGTACAAAACGTAAAAACTAGCAGCAAACAAGCCAAAAACGCAGTACAGTACTATGGGTTACATCTCAGCAATAGTCACTGCGTATCACTATGTATGTTACATCTATGTACTCACATCTCATTTGTGTTGAAGGTATAAATGAGAATTCAGGCTTGAACTGTGGGTGATACTTGTATGTTTTTTTCATCATATATTTTCTTGAGCTGCTTCAGATGGTAAATTCATTTGAAAGAAGGGGGAAAGATCCAATTGGTGAGACGGTTTCAGTAAGCTGATACTGGCTTCATAAAGGGCAACAAGTGTACCTTGACCTTCAGAATTGAAGATCTATCTGAGGTAAGCGGCTAATCTGTGTGGTGGTCATTTTTTCCCAGCACAGTTTTGGAGGGGATATCTACAAATTACTACGACAGTAATCATCCATGAATTCAAGGTGGAGGAACTTTTATATATTCACCAGTTGGTGGTCCGTTTGCATATATATTTATGAACACAGTCAGACATTTTTCCAAAATATATATATTTGTTCACAGGTGGTTTCAAATGTATTGTCACGCAAGGAATTTTGTGAGCAACACGTGATGGTATATTTTATTGAAAACGTTAGCTGCACATTTGCAAAATTGTGATTGCTACATTTTATTTAAGTGAGCACTAGAGTAATTTGTATTTGATATCTTTTTTTCCCCCCACACACACAAAAAAAACAAAAGCAAAAAAAAGTAAATATATATATATATATCTATATATTTTGCTAGATGTCTGGTTTAAAAAAAAAAAAAAAAAAAGTATATTAATTGCTGAAAGTTACAGCAAACTCAGCAACTTGTAGTGCGACTGACAGGGTGGCAGATCCTGTGAGGGTCAGACACCGCTAGCGACATCAGTGATAATACTAACACTGACACTAATGACACTGGCTGGGAAGGGGTTGACATCTAGGGGCAATCATGGGGTTTAAGGGCTGGTTCACACTGCTGCGATGCAGGAACCCTGCGAATCCACTGCGGGTTCCCACATCGCATGTCTCCCGGCGGCAGTTCACACTATATGCGAACTGCGGGGAGTGTCAATAGAAGGCAAATGACCCTCCCAAATCAGTTCGGATATGGCACAGCAGTGTGAACCAGCCCTTACTGTGCCTAACAATATGTAATGCGTGCTGCTTTTCCTTTAGGCTTCATGCACACTGGACATTAAAAAAAATGTTCTAAAAACGTCAATAGCTTTGTAGTGAGTTTTTCAGCTTTCTTTGAGCATTTTTAAGCTGTGTGTTTTTGTGGTCAGAACGACTCTTGAACTCGATTTTAGGGCATTCAAACAGCCCAAAAACGCCACTGCTGATAAACATCCATGTGTGCATGGTCACACAGGATAACAGAGGGGAGTTTATGGGCTGTCAAAAAACGCCCAAAAACTATTGTTTATCAGTTTTTGTGTGCATGGAGCCTTAGACCCCTTTCAAACGGAGGCGCTTTACAGGTGCCATTTAGCCAAATATAGCGCTTGTAAAGCGGCTCAAAAATCCAGCCCAATCCACCCCAATATGAAAGCCAGAGTGCTTTTACACTGGGGCGATGAGCTTGCAGGATGTTACAAAAAGTCCTGCAAGCAGCATCTTTGGGGGGCGGTGCCATGAGAGGTGATACACCGCTCCTCCACTGCACGTGCCCATTGAAAACAATGGGCAGCGCTTCCGAAGCGGCTGCACACCACCGCGGAAGCGCCAGCACTTTTAACCCCTTGTGGGGGGTTAAAAGCGCTGCACTCCCGCCTGCATAGTGGCGCCATAGCACCAATATAACAGCGGTAAATCGCTGAAATTAGCGGCGATTTACCGCTACCGCCCGCGAAAGAGGCCTTACTATCTGGCTGTTTTTTTAAACAACCAGATCACTGTTTAACCACTTGCCGACCATCAATCGGCAATTGACGGCGGCAAAGTGGCTCTGTAACGCGGATCGCCGTCATATGACGGCGGCCGCGTGATCGCGCCTAGTGAGCGCGCCCACTGTGTCCGGGGAGGGCCGAGGAGCGGGTGCGGCGGCTTCAATTGCCGCCGGCTACCCGCGATGGCCCCCCCGGAGCGAAGGAGCGGAGGCCCGTGTAAGTAAACACGGACCTCCGCTCTGTGAAGGGGGAAGGGCTGTGATCACAGCCTTCCTGTACATGAAGGCTGTGACCACTTCCCTTCTCCTGTTAGGGCAGTCCCCCCCCAGTTAGAACACACCCAGGGAACAGTTAACCCTTAGAGCGCCCCCTGCAGGTTAACCCCTTCACTGCCAATGGCATTTACACAGTAATCAGTGCATTTTTATAGCACTGATCGCTGTATAAATGCCAATGGTCCCAAACAAGTGTCAAAATGGTCCGACATGTCCGCTGAAATATCGCAGTACCGCAAAAAATCGCAGATCGCCGCCATTAGTAAAAAATAAAAAAAAATAAAAACCCCAAAAATGAATTCTCATCACCCGTAAGCGCGACCACTTTTGCGCAAACCAATCAATAAACGCCAATTGTGATTTTTTTTATCGCAAATATGAGGAAGAATATAAATCGGCCAAAAACTGAAAAAAAATGTTTTTTTATATTTTTTTTTTGGATTTGTATTTTAGCAAAAAGTAAGAAATTTGGGTTTTTTTGCAAAATTGTCGCTCTTTTGTTTATAGCGGCGATCAGAAATGACGCAGAGGGGATCAAATACCACCAAAAGAAAGCTCTATTTGTGGGAAAAAAAGGACGCAAATTTCGTTTGGGTACAACGTCGCACGACCGCGCAATTGTCAGTTAAAGCGACGCAGCACCGAATCGCAAAAAGGGCTCCGGTCCTAAAGCTGGAAATCCTTCCGGTCCTTAAGTGGTTAAAGTAAACAGAGTGCGGTGTTATTGTGAACAGAACTCTGATGCTGCCAAACTCACGCTGTGTCCAATCACAGTACAGGGGGGCGTGCGCATGCATGTCCCAAACCCAGAAGCAAGCCGGTGACCTAGAGGTATGCTGGTTGGCTTGCTTGCGCTGCTGGCCCGCAGTAAAAGTACTGTGGGCAGGCAGCAAGTAGTTATAGCAAAACTAAACCTTCAAATACTTCTCTCCACCTTCTAGCAATGTGGCATTTACATCTCTTGCTAGTCGCTGTCTTCTCTTCAGCTACTAGTGGGTGCTTAATTTTCAGCCTCTTGATTGACTGGTGGGAATGTCAGTCCACGCTTACATGGGAGTCTTTTTGGCACCACTGGAAATGCACAGCTCAGTATACATCCACAAGACTTTGAGCAGGCAAGTGTTGTTGCAGATCTTAGCATGTCTCTTCTACTTTTTTTTTACCTAGCCAAGTTTAGTTCCACTTTAATATTTTGCATCACCTTGAAAAATGTAGATTCGGATTTGCCTGATCCACATACTTGTTGCTGGCAATGAATCCAAAAGGGCCCATAGGACAACTATGCAAGTAGGATTTTCAAAAGGTGGTCAATAATTGTGGTCGCCATGTTTGTATCATGGCAGGTTTACTTAAAACAATTTAAATAAATAATAAAAAAAAAAAAGGCAATTTGCACAGGCCGCCGCAAATAGAACACAAAGCTAGTCAGATAGCATTTAGTATACAAGGACTTACGTGGGATATCCACGGACACCATTATCCGAGCACAATGTGTTTTCCATTGTACAATCCACCTTAGCAACATAAACTGGAGTCTTTTCCATATTATATTTATCACCCAAATCATTCCATGTTGGCTGAAGACGTTGACAGTGTCCACACCTTTAAAAAAAAGAAAAAAAAAAAGTTGCATTAGCTGCCAAGATATTTTATCATTTCCAGCTTTGACTACTAGAATTAAGTATAGAAAAACTTCATTAGGTCACTTGAGTACCACACAATGCCCAGATATGAGATTTAAAAGCCCATTTTTTTAACCAACTAAAGAGATGGCTCCCAGCTTGGGAAATGAAGCAAGAACCACACGGAAGATGATACAATGTCCACGTGCTCATTATTATTTTAGTTAAACTTATGCTTCTACGCTTCTTCAACCTCCCCAGAACTTTTTTTGACAGCTAGAGACACTTAAAACGTCCAGTTAACCTCATTTGCGTCTAGAAGCGTTTTTCATTCCTTTTCAATGGATCAAAAACCCTGGAGAGCCACGTTTGAGCGCTTATGAGAGTTTAAGCTTTCGTTTTTTTGTGGACAAAAGAACTCCTCTTAAACGCGATTTCAGGGCGTTCAGATAACAGCCCATAAACACCACTGCTGATAAACGACATTAAACGTCCACGTGTGCATGTACACATAGGATAACAGAGGGGTGTTTATGGGCTATTAAAAAACACGCCCAAAACCATTGTTTATCAGCTACAGTGTGCACGGAGCCTTAAAGCGATTTTAAACCTTCCCCATTGGAGAGTGCCCCCATGGAAAGCTGCTTTCCATGGGGGCACCCATACATGCTTGCTCCCGAGTCCTGCTGCGTCCATTGACAGACAGGGGGACTCGGCCCCACCCCGGTGTCACAGCATTTGAATGAATGCTGCAGGAGCCAATGGCTTCTGCTGTCAAGCTGTCCAATGAAGAGGGAGACCGCGGCAGGAGCTGCTGCACATCACTTGATCGGATCAGGTTTAGGTAAGGGGAGGGGCTGGGCTGTAACAGAGTGCATTAAGGTGAAAAACATTAAGGCTTTAGAACGACTTTAACCTTTCCAGATCTGCGCTATTGCCAAAAGTACGGCTCCAGCATGGATCTGAATATCAGGGACGTCCATGGACATCCGCCCCTTTGCATGCTCCCAGCACCCACAGACGGTGGTGCTGCGTGGGCGTGCCCGCGGGTCGGGCGGACTCGATGTCCGCTTGTGACCCGTGATCGCCTGTCAGAGCTGCAGAACAGGGAAGCGCCAATGTAAACATGGCGGTTCTGTGAAGGGGGACATAACAGATCAACTGATCCCTGTGATCAGGATCAGTGAGATGTTATGTCCTGGTCAGCCCAGCCCCCATACATTTAGAACACAATGAGGGAACACAGTTAACCCCTTCACTGCCAATATCAAAGTCCCGATAAAAATCACAGATCGCCGCCATTACTAGTAAAAAAATAAATAAAAACAACATAAATCAATTCCCATAGTTTGTGGACGCGATAACTTTTGCGCAAACCAATCAATATACGCCAATTGCGTTTTTTTACCAAAAATATGTAGGAAATGTAAGAATAGATCGGCTTTTTTTTGGATTTGTATTATAGCAAAAAGTAAAAAATATTGTTCTTTTTTTCAAAATTGTCGCTCTGTTTATAGCACAAAAAATAAAAACCGCAGAGGTGATCAAACACCAAAAGAAAGCTCTATTTGTGGGGAAAAAAAAAAAAAAAAAAAAAAATTTTGTTTGGGTACAACGTCGCACAACTGCACAATTGTCATTCAAAATGCGACAGCGCTGAAAGCCAAAAATTGGTCTGGGCAGGAGGGGAGTTTAAGTGCTCAGTAAGCAAGAGGTTAAAGCGGCATTCCAGCCGCATGTATTTTTTTTTTGCCATCCACGTTATTAATCTATATTATATGTATAATCACATCCCTCCCTTAGATTGCGGCTAGCAATAGTTTAAAATGCTCACTTTTTTTCTCTGACCTGGGATTCCCCATTTTAGGTGTGGGCAAATGAAACCCATCCGCTCTATGTTCTAATCTCTTCCGGGAAGAGGTGCATGATGGATAACCATCATGCACCACTCAATCTCATGCCTGTGCACTGCAGCATAGAATGTTACGACAACTGTACGTCTCGTTGCCGGAAGCGACAGAGGAAGGCCCCGCCCCGTTGTTATGGCAACTGAGAACCAATCTCTCCCACACAAAACCCGGAAGCCTTAGCCTTGCAAGCAGCATACATTTGCAGTGCTTGGCTAAGGTAAATGAGGTGTTTAAGGTAAATCGGTGTGAAAAACTCTTTGTGCTGACCTGGGTGCTCTATGGATAGCACTAAACATTCTGGCAACAAAGGGCTTTGTTCCCCATTTAAAAATGGCGCTTCGTTCCGCCTTAAATCGCATCATTCCCTGTATGGAAATAACGTGATTTTACAGTACAGGAGAAGCCCACTGACTCCTGGGAGATTAGTCACATTTCCCAGGCGGCCATGTGAACCAGGAAGTAAAGGAAAAGAGCCTCAAACCAAAAGGGGGCAGAACACATACAGCACCTAGCAACAAGCAACTTGGGGTGAGTATAATTTTTTTTTTCCCTTCAAAGGCAAGTCTACAAAAGTAAAAGACTTGAATGATGTTAAAAAAAAAAAAATTCAAGGTGGAACTCCACTTTAAGTAAAAGGTTTACACTTTTGCTGCACTGCTATTTATGTACAACAGAGATCATATTAGGAGGATAAAGGTGGCTGAACCAAGGCTTACTGAAAACCTAGAACAGCAATGCGAGAGATATACATTACTGTGCAGATACACAAACCCCCTGAAAATCAGCAATCATACAGCAAATACATTCATTCTGGAACTTCAGAAAATGAAGTCCTGCTAGACCACGTCAGGCTGGCCTTTTTTGTAGGCATGTAAAACATTAAAGTGCCTATACTGCTTAAATACAGTAATAGGGTTAGCGCTCTATTTTTAGGCAATACTGAATTTGAAGAGGCCGATCTGCTGACAGCCTTAAAGCGGATATAAACCCTCCTATTCCTTTACAGTCAAGGATCTACAGTCAATCTGCTTCAGTTTGATCTGCAACTCCATGGTGCTTCACACGATCAGTTATGACACCAGCCATTTGATGGTTTGACAGTTTGGTTGAGGACAGAAGCAAATGTGACAGTTAGTAATCCCAACATTCCAGGAATGCAGCTTTTGAAACCGTTAACACAATGGGCTACGTCAAGTTATCAAGTTATGGGTAAAGTTCCACTTCAAAGCGGAACTAAACCCATAAATTTAACAGTTTCAAAAGGCAGTTCAATTCCCAGCAAGTGCCAGGAATGACTGTCACATTGGTTGCGCTCTCAACCAAACTATCAAACCATCAAATGGCTGGTGTCATAACTGATCACATGTGAGGCACCATAGCAGCTTCCTTGGCTGAAAATAGGAGTGGTTAGTGCTGCTTTAGCCTGGGCTCACACTCCTGTGCTATGATATGCAAATTTGATGAAGGTTTTTGTCCAGCGTGAGGTGTGAATTAGCATTGCACCATAGAAGTTCACATCGCACCCAAGAAGCACAGAAGTCTTTCCCCCCCCCGCATCAAATTCACAACTCTGATATGTGAACCAAACACAGATATGTATTCTATTCAAGTGACATGTGAACCTTGGGCTCCCTAAGCACTCAAGATTCACAGCAGTGCGAACCCAGACTTAGAATGTAAAGCTTTGTTTTTTAAAATAACAAACATGTCATACTTACCTCCTCTGTGCAAGGGCTTTGCCGTGTGGCCCTGATCCGCCTCTTCTTGGGTCCCTGCGCGGAGCTCCTGTCTCCTCCCCGCATCGAGTGCCCCATGGGGAAGCACTTCCCTTGGGGACACTCGTGCGTGTGCACTCCCGAGTCCTGCCGCTCCGTCTATTGACAGACAGCAGGACTCGAACCTGCCCCCCAATGGCTGCGCTGCCATCATTCTATCCAATCAGGACCCGAGACACCGGCTGGAACGAGTGTGCTCGTCGCCGTCGCGGGAAAAACAGTTCAGATAAGTAAAACAGAGGCTCTGGGAGGGTTAGCTACACTAAAGGAGGTTTTTCACCTTCATGCATAGAATGCATTAAATTGTTACTAAATTTAAAAACGTTTACCTTAATGCATTGCTTGCATTATGGTAAAAAATGTTTTCAGTGTCCCTGTGCCCCCACTTCCCTGTGTGAAGGAGGAAAAAAGGGGAGAAGAGATCAGGGCTGTGCAGCACTGCATCTTTTCTCCCCTTACTTCCTCTTTACACAGCATTCAAGCAGCAGGAGACATTGGCTCTTGCTGCTGTCAGAGGAATTGGGGGGCAGGCCCAAGTCCCGCTGTTAAGTCTATGGAGCACGGCTCTGTAGACAGCTTGGGAGCGGGGGATCTACCTCTCCCCATAGCCAGCTTCTGGCTATGGTGGTCAAGCTTAAGAGGAGGAGGACCCAAGAACGCCGCCGGGGACCCCAGAAGGGGATCGGGGCCGCTCTGAGCAATACCACAAAGCAGGCAAGTATAACATGTTTGTTTTAATAAAAAAAAAAAAAAAAAAAATTGCGTTTAGTAACACTTTAAAGTGGATGTAAACCCACCACTCACCCAGTATTAATGTATATATACATGCAAGCCTCCTGCAGCTACCCCTACCTTTCAAATGTCCTTCCTGTAAGCACCAGCAGCTCTGTAAAACTCTGAAATCAGAGGGTGTCTTGTTTGCTGGAGTTTGGTGGGTGGAGTTGTGATGTCACAAGCCTCCCCACCCACCTCTATACTGAGACATTGAGGGAGGAAAGGGGGGGGGGGGTATAAAACTCTCTCTGCTGTGCGAAGGAGATAAGCAAATTGCTTGTCACTCACAGAGCAAGGGGCGGATCAACTGTGTATTTCCTTGTTAGTCTGACTTTCTCTTCCTGAAAAAAGATAAGCTCATTACTCACAGTTGGATTAACTCTTTGTGGCAAGACTAGGCACAGATGACATGCTATACTCTACCAGGCAAAATTATTAATTACATTTTTTTTTTCGGGTTTATATCCACTTTAAGGTGAAAAACCTGGAGGGTTTACAACTCTTTAAGGGTTCATACACATAGCCAATTAAGGCCATGCACCACCTAAGAGCAGTGTATTTTTGCAGCAGGTACAGCCAGGTGCCTGATCAGATGCAGACAGGAAGCCTGTGCAAATCAATGACAAAATGACAAACTGTCATTGTCTGCATGCAATTGCACATGGAGCAATTATTTGTGGGTATGGACTGGTGTGCACACCTAAAAGTAGACAGTTCGCATCCAGGGGCTGCCATCCTTTACTAACCACAGGTAACTGCTGTGTGATAACGTGAACCCCTGCAGATGTCAGCATGTCACAAACTGATCACAGACACCGGGACATACATATTGCAGAAAGTCTGGGCAGTGAGTGGCCATGTGCATAAGTCCTATAGAAAATATGTGTCTAGAGAAGCTAGAGGGATGCCATAGCAGACTTAAACACTGTAAATTTAAAGCTGCTGTCTTCAATTCTTTAAGTAACTGACCTGAACAAGCACAAAAATCAGAAGATCTGATTTCATATGCTGCATGCTTGTTCCCAGTCAGTGGCTAAGGTAGCACTAAAATTAGAGGATCAATATTGCAAGCAACTAGCTTTTTCAGAAAAAGGAGTTGGCAATGGCCGCCTCTAACTCCGCACAGGTTTGCTTAAAAAAAGCCACTATTTATATCAGTTGTACTGCTCTGTAGAGAATGCTAACAAATGAACTATACAAGAAAACAGCAAATTGTTTCTAAGCAAAACAATTGTCATTCCTCCCCTGCACAGTAAGAGTGCATTTGATTTCATAATTAACTAGGGCAGCCACAGTAAAGAGGTCATGGGAAGAGGCCAAGGTAAGCAGTCTCTCCCCCTCCCCTTCTCTAGAACACAACTTGTAGATCTACTAATGGTAACCCGGATTCTAAGAATGTGCCTTTGATGTTTCCAGGATGCAATACATGAATACATGCAAAACATTTAGAAGCGCCTCTTTCCTGATTAATAGCATACCAGCAACCAAACTTGCTTAAGGCCTAAAAACTGCAAGAAGCAGCAGAAAGATTTGGTAATAAAGGTTGTGTATAATGTAGATTTTAAGGGCCTTGTTAGACAGTGGAAATCACATTCTCTATGGTGCCCATTCAGCAATGGTGCAGTGTAATCTCTGAAAAGCTGCATGTTCTTTTGCTGCTACAAAGTGTGTTTTTTGGCTCCAAAAACATTTATGGGGCATTTTGTTGAAAAATAGTCTGTTCCTCCAAGGACAATGCCACAGGAGATATTGCTGGATATTGGAAAAAAAAACAACAAATGAAGATGCATGAAAAACCATCCAAAGCACACATACCATGCAACAAAAACTCACTGTAAGATGCATGATTACGCAGCAGTGCTAATGTGAACCTGGGCCAAAGGAGATTATACAGAGACTGTACAGTCTGCTTTAAGCCAACCATACACTGTACAGAGGTTTCCAAAGCTATGCCATATCAGGACAAACCTAATCAAGCCAATGCCTTTGTATCAAAACAGACAAGCCCTTCTACTTCACAGTTGATGGTAGATCTAAAGGTAGGTTCACATGTCAGTTTCCTTGCAGTCATGTTTTTTGAATGGGCTGCTGTTCTTACAGAATGGAGCAGGTCACTGCACATTTCCCAAAATCGCAGGCCGCATAGAGACCAGAGTGCTATGCGGTTCCCAGCACGGAAAAACTGATTTCCAGTGCGTAATGATTTAGTGCGGCGCTCACACTAGTGCAACTTCTGATGCGACTTGAGTTGCACACCGTTACACGACCAAGGAAAACCCATTCCCTGGAATTCAACAAGACAGCAAGCAGATTTTGCATTCTCTCTCATGAATTCTAAAAGGTGAATAATTCACCCAATTAATCTACGTGTCTAGAACTTGAATTTGGCTCAATATTGCTCCTCTTAAAATGCACGAGACACTTTTGCAAAATCTGAGAGTTTTTCTCTGTACGCCTAAAGAGTCGGTCTTCATTAGCTCTACTTTTACATTTAGCACATTCAATGCGATACAATGTAAAAGCAGTGGATTCAATGTGACAATGTAAAAGTGGAGAATTTTAGAACTGCCTGAATATGGTGCAGGAGTCACTGTCAGAACCAAAAGCGTTGCAAAGGATTCATGAATTTGGCACAATGCATTAAGGATTAGGCCAGAAAAGTGGAGCAGCAGCTTTATTAAATTCCCCCATTATATTCAACGGTGCCTGTTCTCATCAACGCAACTCAGCATGGTGCAACTTTGGAAAAGGTTCCTGTGCTACTTTGGTGCGATTTACACTGCAATTTGGCTCCATGAAGTATGCAAAGTTGCACTACATAAAAACATGAAACTCACATCGCAGCAGTGTGAACTGAGCCATAACAGCACTCCTATGCATCTAACAGCAGTGCATTGTCCTGATCAGCTTTCAAAAGCTATGTACTAACGAATAGATTATCGGACGATTGTTCCGAATGCATTTTTTTACGTCTGATATTCTCATGGTGTGTACAGGCCTTAGAGATTGTACAGTTTTTAGCCATTTTAGGGCAGTTTCACATTGGTTCACTTCAAAACTGCCAGTAAAACGCCTAAGCATTAATGGAGTTTTTGCTGCACTTTTGCACGGTGCGGTTTTTTAAAGGGCAAATGACTCAAAGTGCACCAAAAACGTTTAGCAGGGGCGTTTGACACAGTTCCCATTCATTTCAATGGGGAGGAGTGTTTTTTGGTGCATTTTTTGTAGCTCCCAAACTTCCTCCAAAGATGCTCCAAGCAGGATTTTTTTCACAGTAACAGAAATGCACCGCCCCCAGTGTGAAAACATTCATTCATTCTTTTTAAAGGGAAGCTTTTTTTTTTTAATGTGCTTTTTTTTAATGCAAAAGCGCTTGAAAAGCTCAGTGTGAAAGGGCCCTTAACCACTTAAGGACCATAAGGATTTCCAGCTTTAGGACCGGAGTCCTTTTTGCGATTCGGCGCTGCGTCGCTTTAACTGTCAATTGCGCGGTCGTGCGACGTTGTACCCAAACAAAATTTGCGTCCTTTTTTTCCCACAAACAGAGCTTTCTTTTGGTGGTATTTGATCATCGCTGCGTCATTTCTGATCGCCGCTATAAACAAAAGAGCGACAATTTTGCAAAAAAACCCAAATTTCTTACTTTTTGCTAAAATACAAATCCAAAAAAATATATAAAAAAACTTTTTTTTCATCGGTTTTGGCCGATTTATATTCTTCCTCATATTTGTGATAAAAAAAAAAAATCGCAATCAGCGTTGATTGGTTTGCGCAAAAGTGGCCGCGTTTACGGATGATGAGAATTCATTTTTGGGGTTATTTTTTTTTTTAATAGTAATGGCGGCGATCTGCGATTTTTAGAGGTACTGCGATATTGGGGCAGACATGTCGGAACATTTTGACACTTTTTTGGGACCATTGGCATTTATACAGCGATCAGTGCTATAAAAATGCACTGATTACTGTGTAAATGCCATTGGCAGTGAAGGGGTTAACCTGCAGGGGGCGCTCTAAGGGTTGACTGTGTTCCCTGCAGGGGAAGGGAAGTTATCACACCTTCCGGACCTCCGTTCTTTCACTCCGGGGGGGCATCGCGGGTGGCCGGCGGAGATGGAATCCGCCGCACCCGCTCCCTGGCCCTCCCCGGACACAGTGAGCGCGTGGGCTCGATCTCGAGGCCGCCGTCATATTACGGCGATCCGCGTTATCGAGCCACACTGTCACCGCCAAATGCCGACCAGCAAGTGGCTAAAGTGGTTGCAAACCGCAGCACTTTTTCTTACCTTCTCTACAAGGCAAAAGGCATAATGTGCTAGTATGCATTGCACTAACCTCTCTAACCTTGCGAAGAAAAAAAAATAAAAAACACCTCAGCATACATACCTTTTCTACAGGCGATCCGACCCGATACCACGCTGAGCTGTCAGCTGCGGCTTCGCTATGTAGGCAGGTGCAGAGGACATGTCCGACAATGGAAGCCCCATAGTAACTATGGGTGACGTCACTCCCCATTCATTTCAGTCATTGTCGGCCGTGTCTTCTGCAGAGCTTCTGCCGCTGGAGACCGGGTCAGATCGTCTGCAGAAAAGGTATGTATACTGATTTCTTCTTCACAGGACGAAATAGATTAGTGTTAGAATGTAGATGACTATAGAGGCAGCAATTTTAGTTTTTGCATGGTCTTCCACTTTAAAGATAGAAGTTTACTTCCTCTTTAACCAGTTCAGATCTGCACTATAGACGAAAGACCGCTACAGCGCGGATCTGGATTGCCAGGGGGACATCCATGGACGTCCGCCCCTTTGCACGCCCCCTTACAGCCTGTGGCGGCACGCTCTCGCTGCTGCCACACGCTGCGTGGGCGTGCCCGCGGGTTGGCGGACTCGATGTCCTCCAGAGACCCGCGATCACCTGTTAGCACTGCAGAACGGGGACCGCCAATGTAAACACTGCGGTTCTCCGGTCTGTGAAGGGGGACATGACAGATCTACTGATCCCCCTCACTGGGATCAGTTAGATCTGTTATGTCCCTGCCAGCCCAGCCCCCCAGACAGTTAGAACACATACAGGGAACACAGTTAACCCCTTCACAGCCACTTATACAGTAATCAGTGGACATTTAAATTTCTGATCGCCCCAATATCGCAGTGCCGATAAAAATCGCAGATCGCCACCATTACTAGTAAAAAAAAATAATAAAAATGCCATAAATCAATTCCCACAGTTTGCAGATGTGATAACTGTTGCCCAAACCAATCAATATACATTGATTGTCATTTTTTTTACCAAAAAATATGTAGACGTATATCGGCCAAAACTGATGAATAATTTTCTTTCGATTTTTTTTTGGGATATTTATTATAGCAAAAAGTAAAAAATATTGTTCTTTTTATCAAAATCGTGGCTCTTTGTTTATAGCGCAAAAAAAAAAAAAAAAAAAAAAAAA
>BLSH010523637.1:588588-600657 GCA_018402905.1 Glandirana rugosa
CCTTAAAAAAAAAACAAATAAAATTAAGCACTGCAGTAGGAGCACACAGATAAGACACATTACAGCCTGCAACATTATCAGCCTCTGCTCACTCATCCATGACAGTGGACACTCCGAGCAGCTCACAGAGGCAACACTTCTCTTCCATCCCGCTCTCCAAGCCAGCCTCTGAATAGCATCGCGCGGGCTGGACCTAGGAAGCTCCTGTCAGGCGGAGATCACTCCGTCTGACAGGGAAGTGTCTGTGTGGTACCGCTGGGTGCAGGAGTGCACTCGGCAAACTCGTACCGCTCCGCTGCAGGCAGCTCTGCAATTAAACTGTGTAGGGGCCGGCAGGTGTATACAGCAAGCCGCCCCTACATTAATGCAGACTTTTAACCGGGCATCAGAGCGGCGATTTCCACCCTGCCCCCAGCACAAGTGGCGTACCCCCTACCCTTGGTACATGTACCCCTACGGGTACGCGTACTGCGGGTTGAGAAACTGCTCTATAATATACAGTATATCTATATATCATAACTGTAAAGTAGATATAGCCCAGTGTGTATTCTCCCCTGCCTCCTATAATGAGCTCAGCAGCTGCAACAGGAGAGAGCACACATTGTGCATAATATAAGGTGACCATATTTTTAAAATGAAATCCGGAAACATTTTTTTTTTTTTTTTTTTATTGGCAAATTGTAAACTATTTTATAAGCATATTTTCCTCCAATGATATATGCAGTGTATGTGGTATGTGTTCATGGAATGATTGTATGATATAAACGTTATTTCTCACATTACCTCCATAAGATAAATTAATGGGATATGACTACCAAATGTTAAGAAGATAAGCTGGAGAAAAATCTTGGAGGGAAAATTCAAATCCAAGCCAGGCAGGGGCGGCTCCAGACAATTTTTTTTTGGTGGTGCCATAGTGGTGCTCGAGGTAAACGTGAGGGTGCTAATCTGGCACACAAAGCATGCGGCTGCTACCACACACCTGTGGGTATGGCCAAAAAGTGGGTGTGGTCAGCAAAGGGAGGTTTCTTCAATGGTGTTCAGTATGTCCTGGCCTCTGTATACCAATAAAAAGCCAAAAAACGCAGCACAACCCTACACTTCCTATATACAATTCTACAAATAGTCTTATAAATGCAATGGTAAAACCTAGAAATGAATATCCAGTGCAAATCAACCAATGTATTGCAATACAGTAGTGATGGTGTCACCCCTCTGCAAAAATATTTTGTGAAATTGCAGAGCTTCAATGTGCACATAAAGGTGAAACCACCGACATACAATAATAATGACAGAGATAAATAAAATGTAAAATATGTACATCAATTGTACATTTTATTATGATTATATATAGGGGGTGTCACCACTATTCGTACATTGCAGCTCTGCAATATTTCTCACCTTTTGCAGACTGGGTGACACCCTCACTACTATCTTCTAATACACTGGTTGATTTGCATCTCTGTTATTATTATTATTGTATGTAGGGGGTTTCAACATTATTTGCACATTGAAGCTCTGCAATTTCTCAAAATATTTTTGCAGAGGGTATGACACAATCACTACCATATTGCAATACATACCGTAGTTGATCTGCACTGGATATTCATTTATATGTTTTACCATTGCACTTATACGTCCATTTGTAGAATTTTATAGATGAAGTGTAGGGCAGCACTGCGTTTTTTTTTAATGTTTATTGATTCATGTTAGATGAGGGAACAGCTAACAAGATTCTCTTATTGCTTTTGAGATTTTTTTTAGTTGCATGTTAGTTGTTTTACTTCATTTGCTATGTCCTCTGTATACTGGTAATCACTGGCCCTGCATATTGGTGGTCGGTGTGCCCCTGGATGCTGGTGCTACGTGCAGGGTACAGGAGGATACTACGTGCAGGAGGATGCTGCTTGCAGGGTGCAGGAGGATTCTACATGCAGGGTGCAGGAGGATTCTATGTGCAGGGTGCAGGAGGATTCTACATGCAGGGTACAGGAGGATTCTATGTGCAGGGTGCAGAAGGATGCTACGTGCAGGGTGCAGAAGGATGCTATGTGCAGAAGGGTGCTATGTGCATGGTTCAGGAGGATGCTACATGCAGGAGGATGCTACATGCAGGGTGCAGGAGGATGCTATGTGCATGGTTCAGGAGGATGATACGTGCAGGAGGATGCTACATGCAGTGTGCAGGAGGATGCTATGTGCATGGTTCAGGAGGATGGTATGTACAGGAGAATGCTACATGCAGGGTGCAGGAGGATGCCATGTGCATGGTTCAGGAGGATTCTACATGCAGGAAGATGCTACATGCAGGGGGAAGGAAGATGCTAGGTGCATGGTTCAGGAGGATGCTATATGCAGGGTGCAGGAGGATGCTATGTGCATGGTTCAGGAGGATGCTACGTGCAGCATTCAGGAGGATGCTACATACAGAGTGCAGAATTCAGGAGGATGCCACGTACAGAGTGCAGTGCTCAGGAGGATGCTACGTACAGAGTGCAGGGCTAAGGAGGATGCTACGTACAGAGAGCAGTGCTCAGGAGGATGCAGTGTACAGAGTGCAGGGCTCAGGAGGATGCTGCGTACAGAGTGCAGAGTTCAGGAATGCCTTTCACACAGAGTGCAAATTTCAAGAATGCGTTGTACAGAGTGCAAACTTCAGGATTGCATTGTACAGTTGTGCAAACTTCAGGAATGCATTGTACAGAGTACAAACTTCGGGAATGCGTTGTACAGAGTGCAAACTTCAGGAATGCATTGTATAGAGTACAAACTTCAGGAATGCATTGTATAGAGTGCAAACTTCAGGAATGCACTGTACAGAGTGCAAACTTCAGGAATGCATTGTACAGAGGGGAAACTTCAGGAATGCGTTGTACAGAGAGCAAACTTCAGGAATGCGTTGTACGGAGTAAAAACGCCAGAAATGAATTCTCATGGTTTGTAAATGAGGCAACTTTTGCGCAAACCAAAAAATAAATGCCGATTGCGATTTTATTTTTTTTACCAAAAATATGAGGAAGAATAATCGGCCAAAATTGATGAATCAATTTGTTTTTTTATGGGTTTTTTTTGCATATGTATTTTAGCAAAAAGTAAGAAATATTTTTTTTTTTTTTTGCAAAATTGTCGCACTTTTTTTGTTTATAGCGGTGATCAGAAATGACACAGAGGTGATCAAATACCACCAAAAGAAAGCTCTATTTGTGGGAAAAAAAGGACGCAAATTTCGTTTGGGTACAACGTCGCATGACCGTGCAGTTGTCAGTTAAAGCGACGCAGTGCCAAATCGCAAAAAGTGCTCTGGTCCTAATGTGGGAAATCCTTCCAGTCCTTAAGTGGTTAAGGACCGAGCCTCTTTTTGAGATTCGGTGTTTACAAGTTAAAATCTGTTTTTTTTTTTTTGCTATAAAATTATTTAGGACCCCAAGCATTATATATATTTTTTCTAACACCCTAGAGAATAATATGGCAGTTGTTTCAATACTTTGTCAGACCGTATTTGCGCAGCGGTCTTACAAGCGCAATTCTTTTGGAGTTAAAATCAGGGTTTTTTTGCTTTAAAATTACTTAGAACCCCCAACCATATTTTCTCCTATGTTCACTGACAGACGCAGCCCTTCATTGACAAGTGGGGTTATATGCACATCCTACCAGGAGTTGACTAGGCAAATAGAAAGAAAGCAAGCTGACCCCTCCCAGAGGGCCGTCCTCTCTCTCCCATATAACCCCCCTGCTCTGCATAGCATATCAGTTTTTCTATGCCTAGTGCAAGGAGTTAGACCTGGCTCCCTTATGGGACCTGCGGTTCACCTTTTTTGCTACCTTTTTTTTTTATTTCTATCAAGCTATCTGATGAAGACTGCTATCACGAAGCCGGCTGGGGCATAGAGGATATCGAGAATCCTGCGATTTCCCCAGCGCGGCCGACCGATGCAAGCTAGCCTTAGCCTTGGCGGGGCCCGCCGCATTGTGCCCATTCCGTGCGGGTGGCCAGTGGGTGACCCCCACTTGCGCCCAGTGACCGGACCTTGTTCCCGTCTAGGGGCCTGTGGCCTGCAGCATCCCTCTCCACAGTGGGAGGAAGGTCTGCAACCAGGTGGCTACCCGCTACGCCTGTCGGACTGGTGAGTGACCCCCCCCTAGGGGCACGGAAGGGGGGGCTGGGCGACTTTAGCAATTTGAGCCGGCCGGTGGAGGGTGTTTCGCTGGGCTAGAGCCTCCCCTGGGTGTTCTTGCCCCCCTCCCACACCCCCCTCTCCAAACACCCCATGCTTCTGAACCGCCATGCGGCGATCCGCCGCCATTTTGCAGAGGATCGCCGCCATTTTGCCGTAGCCGCGGCCATTTTCCTGGGGTTTTCCCTCTAGTGCTGAGCGGCGGCCATTTTGCCGTAGTCGCGGTCTGTATTGCAGGCTTTGGCCACTTGTGACCGCTCGGCGGCCATGTTGGATGTGCCTAGAAAGAAAAACGTGCTGATAGCCGTTTGCTTCCTCTTTCACCCTGGGACAGCGTGGATGGCACAGGCGGCGCAGGCTCTATGACTGGCGGTCACTAAGCACTCCTACTGGGACGCAGCGCTTGTGAGGCTACGAACAGCAAGTATAGCTGGGCTCTCCATGGGGTGCTGGTAGCGGTGGGTGCAGTTCTCCCGGGGTCTCCCTGGTTGATCTGTGGGGTGGCGGTGGGGCTGCATTGTGGGGTTGTCAGGGCATTTTTTCTGCCTGTCCGGTCCGATGGCACAATGGCGGATGACCCTGCGTTTCCTTCTGAGGAACCTGCGCTAGGGACCCTGGTGTCCCTGGACCAGCTGAGAGCAGTATTTGGGGAATTCCTTCCCCGGGCGGGGCCGAGTCAGGTTAAGGGGACCCCTAAAAAGCGTCCGCCTCCCCGCGCTCGTCGGGGGAAGAGTCTGAACCGGAAGTGGCCTCGGGGGTCACGGGCTGGATCCCTCAGACGGCGAGGAAGACCAGGGGGCCTCAGTTGCGCGCGAGAAGGCGCTGGTGGCCGCACTGATTGCTGATATCCGTGCGTCTTTGCGACTGGACCAAGCAGGGGAGTCGCAGGAGTCCGCATACGTTTGTGGGTCTTCTAGGCCACCCAGGTCCCCTAGGGCTTATCCTTATGATCAATTGTTTGACCATCTGGTCTATCAGGAATGGCAGCGTCCGCAGAATTCCTTTGCCCCGCCAAAACGCTTCGCTATACATTATCCTTTTGAGGATAGCTTTGTGAAGAAGTGGGCATCCCCCGCAGTGGACCCTCCGGTGGCACGCCTGAATAAGGCAACGACCATTCCCTTGGAGGGGTCTCCCTCTTTTAAGGACCCAACCGATAGGTGTCCAAAGCACTTTTTCTGCTGACAGGGTCAGCCATGAGGCCGGCCTTGGCGTCGGCCATGGCGGCGCAATCTCTGTCTGAGTGTACGAGGGAGTTGCAGAATGACTTGAACTGCGGGAGGTCGCTTGAGGCATCGCAGAGAGCTGACCATTTGTTTCAGGGTCTTTGGTACCTGTGTGACGCAGCTCTGGACCTGCTTCCCATGTTATATAAAATGTCTGTTTTCGCAGTCATTAGCAGACGGGTACTCTGGTTACGCTCATGGTCGGGTGACCACGCGTCTAAGAAGGGCCTGACAGATCTCCCCTTTCAGGGTGGTCGGCTCTTTGGGGCGCAGTTGGATGAAATCATTAAGGATTTCACTGGAGGGAAGAGTACTTTTCTTCCGGAGCCCAGGCGGCGGGAGTTTTGCCGCAAGCAGGGTCCTACTTCTTCGGGTCAGAAGAGGTTTTTTCGTGCCCCCGGTGCAGCGGGGGTTGAAGCCCGGTAAGTCTGCCGCGGGGGCCGGTAAACGACCCTGGCAACGCAAGAGCGAAAAGACAGAGGATAAGTCCTCCTCAGCATGATGGGTTTGGCCGACATCTGGGGTTCGCAGACAGGTGGACTGCCTGCATTTCCGACCGGTTGGTGGTGTCCTCTGGGTACAGGATAGAGTTTAGCACTCTACCCCCAGACAGGTACTTCCCATCAAATTGAGACTCCCTCAGGGGCGTCGAGAGGCTCTCTTAGGGGCTGTTCTGATGCTCTCCGCACAAGAGGTAATTGTGCCGGTACCTCTGCTGGAAAGATTCCGCGGCTTCTACTCCAACCTGTTTGTGGTTCCCAAAAAGTGGGGGGTCAGGACGGTTCTGGACCTAAAAGTGCTAAATCACTTTGTGAGGGCGTGAAAATTCAGAATGGAATCTGTTCGTTCGGTCGTGGCCGCTCTACACCAAGGGGACTTCCAGGCGTCTCTGGATATCAGGGACACGTACCTCCACATTCCCATTTGTCTCCGGTACCAGCGCTTCCTGCGCTTTGCGGTGGGAGATCTGCATTACCAATTCGTGGCACTTCCCTTCGGTCTGGCCTCGGCTCCGCGGGTGTTCACCAAGCTGAAGGCTCCGGTGTTGGCGCTGTTGAGGCAGAGAGGCATTGCAGTGGTAGCATACCTCGACGATCTGCTCCTGAGAGTGGAGTCTTCTTCGGCTCTGGAGGAGAACGTGGCTATCACCATGGCCTCATTGAAGGACTTCGGCTGGCTGATCAATCTGATTGTGGACACGGAGCAGGCGAAGGTGTTCTTACCTCCGGCCAAGTTGCTGACACTGCAAGCAGCGGTGCAAACCCTGCTGTCATGCCGGTGGTCCTCCTTACGGTTCTGTATGCGGCTGTTGGGGCTCATGGTTTCAGCCTTCGAGGCGGTACCTTACGCCCAGAGTCACACTTGGCTCCTTCAGCGAGCAATTCTGTCATGAACCATCAGAGTGGAATGAGGAGCTCTGCAGCGGCTGTGGAAGCGGCTCTCATTCTGCGATGGGCAGAACTTCACGTGCCGTTTACATTCCGGGCGCAGAGAATTGGTAGGCGGACTTTCTCAGTCGCCAGACGCTGGATCAGGGTGAATGGTCCTTACATCCAGAAGTGTTCCGCCAGATTTGCCACAAGTATTGCACGCCAGACGTGGACATCATGGCATCTCGGTTCAATCACAAGGTGGATACCTTTGTGTGCAGGACAAGAGACACACTGGCGGCCACCACGGACGCGCTGGTAGCACCTTGGAGTCGGTATCGGCTCCTGTACGCTTTTCCTCCCATCAAGCTTCTACCGCGGCTACTATGCAGGGTGGAAGCGGAGGGTATTCCGACAATCCTGGTGACTCCGGATTGGCCTCGGCTGGCTTTTTTGCAGCAGGGCCTGGATAAAAAATTGGCATTGAGTACTCTCAAGGGTCAGATTTCAGCTCTGGTGATTCTATTTCAATGGCCTTTGGCGTCACATTTGTTGATTCGTACATTTGTACAGGGTGTGTGCCATGTGGTTTTGGCGCCGTGGGATTTGAATTTGGTGCTTTCTGTGCTGCAGAAACCGCCATATGAGAAGATCAGGGATATTCCCTTACAATTGCTGTCGCAGAAAGTGGCTTTCTTGGTGGCCATCACATCCGCTAGGCGGGTGTCTAAGTTGGCAGCGTTGTCCTGCAAGTCTCCTTACCTAGTCCTTCATAAGGACAAGGCGGTCTTGCGCCCTTCTCCTTCGTTAATACCGAAGGTGATCTCTTCTTTTCACATTAATGAAGATATTGTTCTTCCTTCATTATGTCCGCACCCGTCGCATCCCAAGGAATTTGAGTTACATTCTTTGGATGTCGTGAAGGCTTTGCGGGTGTACTTGGCGACTACAGCCTCCTTTCGGAAGTCTGATGCGTTGTTTGTGCTGACGGATGGTCCGCGCAAAGGACTGGCGGCCTCGTCGGCTACTGTTTCCCGTTGGATCAGACAGACCGTGACCCATGCGTATACTGTTTGGGGCAAAGTACCCCAAGTAGTAGTTCTAGTCACGGCTCATCCACCAGGGCAGTTAGCACTTCCTGGGCTTTCAGACACCAGGCTTCGGTGTCACAGGTGTGCAAGGCAGCTACTTGGGCCTCAGTGCACACGTTTACTAAGTTTTACAAAGTTGATGTGTCAGCATCTGCGGGTGCTGCTTTTGGCTGTAAAGTTTTACAGGCGGCAGTGTAGGCGCGGATGGCGCCTCCTGATAGGATTCTGTTGGGTACAGTTGTTGTCGTTTACCCACCCCTCTTGACTGACACAGCTTTGGGACATCCCCACTTGTCAATGAAGGGCTGCTTCTGTCAGTGAACGTAGGAGAAATAGGGATTTTGTTAAAACTTACCGTAAATCCTTTTCTCAGAGTTCACTGACAGACGCAGCACCCATCCCTCTGTGTTGCGTTTGTACGACTTGTTACGAACTGATATGCTATGCAGAGCAGGGGGGTTATATGTGAGAGAGAGGACGGCCCCCTGGGAGGGGTCAGCTTGCTTTCTTTCTATTTGCCTAGTCAACTCCCGGTAGGATGTGCATATAACCCCACTTGTCAATGAAGGGCTGCATCTGTCAGTGAACTCAGAGAAAAGGATTTTACGGTAAGTTTTAATAAAATCCCTTTTTTTCTTTCTAACACCCTACAGAGTAATATGGCGATTGTTGCAATACTTTGTCAGACCGTATTTGAATAGCGGTCTTACAAGCGCAATTTTCTTTGGAAAAATTTCACTTTTTTTTCTTTCTTATTTATTTTACTTTTTATTTTTACACCGCCCTTTAAAAAAAAATGTATCACTTTTATTCCTATTACAAGGAATGTTTACATGTAAACATTCCTTGTAATAGAAAA
Organism: Glandirana rugosa; assembly: GCA_018402905.1. NCBI lineage: Eukaryota > Metazoa > Chordata > Amphibia > Anura > Ranidae > Glandirana > Glandirana rugosa. The sequence goes on from BLSH010523637.1 coordinate 597,310, forward strand.
AAGCATGCCAGGAGCTCTTAAATAGAACCTCAAAAAGACCTCAGATCTCATATTTACACTGCAATAAAAAAAAAATGACACTTGAAAAAAAAAGTCTCCTTTTAAGAGCTTTGGGCAGAAGTGACGTTTGAAATCGCTTCTGCCCTGCAATGTTATGGAGCCAACTGGGGGCTATTTTATACTTCAGTCAGCATCCAGCCTGTGGGGTGACCGGATTGGATCATCTCTGCTGCTATTGGCGGGTCCGGTAAGCGGCGGAGATGACCGGAGCATGGCGGGAGGGGCTCTCTCCCGCCCCCGATAAAAGTGATCTTGTTGCGAATCCGCCGCAGAGACCACTTTTATTTGAAAGAGGACCGCCTGCTGTTTTAAAAAATTCCAGGGTTATGGTAGCTATCTGCTACCAGACAATGCTATTCAACGGCAAAGTACCACCGTATAATGACGGCGGGTGGTCCAGAAATGGTTAAGCAGCTGTCATAAAATATGTAGCCTTTTTCTATGCTGTTTTCCAATGGACTCTCTATGTAAAGTACATAATCTTATGAAGTGTTTTGTAGGATTATTGGCTTTTGCCTAGCTTGGTTTTGGTGTGCTTATACTGTATACGTCCGTATGAGTGTAGGAGGAAGAGAAGAATGTAAGAGAACAAGGTAAATAGTTTACTGTTGTCTGTAAAGCATACACATGTTGGCAATATCATCCTTTGTGTTGGGTTTAGAGCTGCATTTTATTTTGTCTTGCAGGTTTGACAGTAAGAGGGCTGGAGACAGAGAGGTGCAGAGGACCATGTTGGAGCTCCTTAACCAGCTGGATGGTTTCCAGCCCAATACTCAAGTTAAGGTATGAATCCCTCTTCACTGTGCTGCAGACAGTATAATTATGCACTGTTGTAACCTCTTTAACACCTTTAGGGTCCTTTCACACCAGCGGAGCCTGTTTTGACAGGCTCCGCTGCTCAGTGGGGATCTGTCCATTTATCCCAGCTGAGCCGGCGGATGACAGGACAGACTCTGCACTCCGTGCAGAGACTGTCCTGCCACAGCTCCATTCTCCTCTATGGAGAATCGGATGAACATGGACCATCTGTCCGTGTTCATCCGATCCGATCTGCCAGGCGGATGGAAAATAGGGTTTCCATCCATCTGCTTTTGGCGCATCAGAGTGGATCGGGTGTCAGCGGACATATCACTGCTAACATCCATCGCTCCATAGAGAGAAATGGAGCGTCCGTTCGGGTCCGCCTGAAAAACTGACAGGCGGACCTGAACGATCCGCTCGTGTGAAAGGGGCCTTATACCCCAGTAACCCATATGCACAGAGGCAAAAAACGTACACGCCACACATATGCGTCAGTGGGTGGGCAGTGTTTATGTGCTGGGAGCGATGCTACCAAAAACAACTCTGTCCTGAGAAAACATTGGTAGCCGGGGGGACTGGCTTTTAACTTTATGACCACTGTGACAGCCAATCATAGTGGTCACATGATCATTGATCCTTCCTGCCCCCCACTGGGCCTTAGGAAATTTTTAGAGGACACCAAGTTGGGAAGGGATTAAATCTCAAATAATGTCTCACTCCATTTTTTTTTTCTTATAGTGTTTATTTAAGATAACCTAATTCTGTGACTTCAATGAGGCTTAAAATATTTCCAATCTGCATAATGAAAACATTTTTTTTTTTTATATGACATGACGTTGAAACTACAATGTGCTGACACCTTTACCCATTTTCTCACTATGAGGGAGCAGCTTATATGTAGATTAGGACCATTTCTCTGCAGTATTCCCCTCCAATATGCCAAGAGTCCACAGAAATCTGTGAAATGTGGCATCATGGAAGCTCAGCTCATTTCCCTGGTTCAGAAATTGCCCTCCAATGTTATTGGGGTTACACACAAATATAAATGGAAATACCATAACCTCTTGGCATGTAAAGAGATGAAGGTACCTTTCATCAATGCAGATTAGATCATCAATATTATTTATTACATGTAATCATATAGCGCCGACAATTTTGCAATGCCCTGGTCGAGATTTAAACAAAGGACCCAAAGGTGCATAAAAATTCATTGATTTTTACATACAAAGTTTTTCTTGGGTAGCATTTTTTTTTAAAAAAAGCCCATTGTTATTCCATCTTTAAATAGTATTATCATATGGATGTGTAAGTCTGAGGAAACTGGTGCACCTGGCAGAAACCCACAATGCAAGTACAGGGAGACATGGTAACTTGTGATTGGAATTTGTACTGATGACCCTAGTGCTGTAAGGCAGAATTGCCAACCACTAAGCCACTGGGCTGCCCCAATGATTTTTATACTTGTGTTAATAGAAGTCAGTTGTAACTCTAATGTATTGATCCTATGAAATCAGACTGCCTGTTTAGCCTGTCTGGTTCAGGATACATTTATAGTATGTGCAGTGTCTACCAATGAAAAGAAACCCGCCAAGGTAGAAATATAGGAGCTGCCATTGCTGACTAGTTTTTAAAGATTCAGGCTTGGGGGTCGGCCTTCCTGATCGTCTCATCAGTCCTTAAATGACTTGAATCAAACAATCCGGTCATTCTTACTCTGTTGGCTGCATACATGTTCTGTCAGCCACTCTGTATTGATGAAAGAGGATGATGATGATCTTGACATACTGTAAAGGGAGCAATACTCACCTCTCCAATGCTGCCTTGATGGTATCTTCTCCGTGTTGCTTTTTGGCCATCCTCATTGGCTGGTGAAGGATAATGTCGCTCGCGCGCATATGCAGAAGCTAGACATTCCATCTGCATGCGCAGCTCAGTTTACATTCTGCAGATCGCTGTGAGCAGGCAAGTAGGTTTATTTTATTGCAACTACATGTCTCTTCTGCAATATAAAGCCTGCCTGGTCAAAGAGTGTAACAACAAAACTTAACCACTTGCCGACCGCCGATCGGCATCTGACGGCGGCAAAGTGGCTCTGTAAGGCAAACCGCCCGCGCGCTCACTGTGTCCGGGGGGGGCCAGGGAGCGGGTGCGGCGGCTTCGATTGCCGCCGGCCACCCGCGATGCCCCCCCCGGAGTGAAGGAGCGGAGGTCCGTGTACGGCGGCAGTCTACGGCTAGCCGCCAGCCGTTCACCAATTCAAAACAACAATGTGAGAAACTGGTCCGTCCGAAATATAACGTCTTCTCTGTACATCAACGTTATTTTATTTGGATGAACGGACGAGTGTCGCTAGACGTCTTACATTTGACTCGACGCGTACGTCTACCTTACAGATCGAAGACGTATACGCGCGCTCGCTGTAATAGGAAGTGGTCGGTTACTCCTACCGGTTTTTCGTTGTGCCTCTTCTATGGTAGTTCCGTCGTA
>BLSH010523637.1:603281-633039 GCA_018402905.1 Glandirana rugosa
TTGGACTGGGATATCCTCATCCGCTACTAAAATCTTGTTATTAGACAGGGAATGTCGTTGTCGTCCTTGGACTGGGATATCCTCATCCGTTACTAAAATCTTGTGCTGTAAGGGACAGATTATTGTTCTAAAATCATCGCCTACTCCTATAGGGTCAGGTTCCTGCTGTTTCTGTGAGGGACAGATTATTGTTCTAAAATCATCGCCTACTCCTATAGGGTCAGGTTCCTGTTGTTGCTGTGAGGGACAGATTATTGTTCTAAAATCATCGCCTACTCCTATAGGGTCAGGTTCCTGCTGTTGCTGTAAGGGACAGATTATTGTTCTAAAATCATCGCCACTTACACCTACACTACCACTGTCACAGCCTAGTCAACCTCTAGGCTCCTACTCCACATCCACCCCCCCTTCCCATTTTTATTTTTTTTATTTGATTTTAAGTTATTTTCCCTATCCCCATTTTTTTGTAGGGCACTTGTCCTACTCTTACCACCATTTTACTTCCTATTGCAGCCCTCTAGCACTTGCCAGGACTTTTTTACAGCCATTTTTGTGCCAAAAGGTTCGGGTCCCCATTGACTTCAATGGGGTTCGGGGTCAAGTTCGGTACCGAACCCAAACTTTTTCGCGAAGTTCGGCTGGCCCCGCCGAACCCGAACATCCAGGTGTTCGCTCAACTCTAGACATAACCATTCAAACCCACACACATTCAGTATCTCACTATGCGCCAAGGTCCCCACTACATTTTAAATTAGTTAATGAGCCAGAGTGGACTCACACAAAGTATAACAGGCTATTCTTCCATCAGCGTGTCACCTAGGTTTAGATCTTCAGCAACAGTAGATTAGGGAAGTTGTGAGGAGAGCACAGAATCCCAAAAAACCTCAGAAACATCCAACCTAGGGCTGCCAGATCTTAGTAAACATCTTGGGACAAGCTCTTCTTTTGTATATTAATTTAATTTTCGGTAGGTCTCCATGAACGAATCGAAAAAGGGCCTGAGCTGCAAGGGGGTAGTATCCTTCCAATGTAGCAGAATGGTTTTCCGAGCATAAAATAGGAGTGTATGCAACAGAGTTCTGGCGTGCGTCCGGGGCACATAGTCATTGAGAGCCTGAAAAGTCCAACCTCCGGAGTATGGGGTACCGGAAGATGAAGTTTATGTTCAGAGAAGCTTAACAAGTCTTTCTAAAGGGCAGATAAACCAGAACAGGTCCAGAACATGTGAAAATAGTCTGCGGCAACAATGTTACATCTAGAACAGGCAACATCTGAACGCAGCCCCATATGGATCAGCTTGGCCGGGGTGTAGTATAAGTGATGAAAGTACTTAAATTGAGTCAACTGGTCAGCCGTGCTGATAATATCCTAAAAACAAGTCTCAGTGGCCTCCTCCCACTCCTCTTCAGAAAGCTCAGGCAACAGCACTAGCCATTTCCGATGAGAGTTCTGAAAAGGATCAGCTCCCCTCAACTGGAGGCGACCATAAAAAGTTGTTACTAGTTTGGAGATCTCAGGGTACGCCAAGAGGTCTTCAATGGAGGATACCTTGAGCTCAATGGTCAAAGATGCCTGGATGGCATGTCGCATAAGAATATATTTATAAAATAATTTATTATCAATGCCATGCTTTTGCCTAGGGGTGTCAAAGGAGACAAAGGTGTTGTCCTCAACTAAATGACATAGGTGAGTAACACCAAAACGACTCCAGCAGGTCGAGTCGGGATGACCACAGAGCTCAGGAAGGCTGCTATTCCGGGGTCCACGGCGATTTTGATCTGTGCAACTAATCCTCTAGAGAGACAGAGTGAGAGGAGTGTGGTGGATGGAGTCTGGGGATCTGAGTGCAGCCAATCATATACATTTGTGCTGATAAGTTTACATACCCCCTGGCACCATTTATGATTTCCTGGCCATTTTTCTGAGAATATGAATGAGAACACAAAAACATTTCTTTCACTCATGATTAGTGTTTGGCTGAAGCCATTTATTATCAATCAACTGTGTTTACTCTTTTTAAATCATAATGACAACAGAAACTGTAGCAAAACTGTATGTATGTATATATATATATATATATATATATATAATGTGTGTAAGTTGGGAGGCAATTAAATAATTCCGTAGGTTGGGGCATGCCAGTCCGCTGACAGTTTTTGCCACCTGCAAGGAGGATCTGGCTATACGGAAAGGAGATCAGTGTAGATTCAATGGACATAAATAATTTCTTGGGAAGGAAGGTTGGGGCAGCTCTAAAGCAGTACAAATGTTTTGGGAGGAAAATCATCTTGGGAGAAAAAGTGACAGGAGACATGAATAATAGGTAGGTGAACCAGATTACCTAATAAATCGTAAAGACCAGGAGTGCAGTAGTGAAGAGCATGGTGAGCCATGCATGGGAAGAGTGACCAGAGGACTGAATATGCCTGGAGTGGGACCTATAAGGGGACGGCCGTCAAACACCCACCAATATCATGGTGGTGTGCAGACTGGGAGGGAGGCGTCAAGGATTGGGCGGTGCTCTGCCCATCCCCGGCACCAAATTTACCTATCGTATAGCCGCTCGGTGGAATGAACTTCAAATGAGGGGATGACCTAGTAAGGCCATATGCCTCCATACCTAGCTGAATACCTCAGAATAAATGGGGGGAAAAGGGGTGGGACTTTAAAGGAAGCATGCAAATGACCATGGAAAAAGATTATTAACCACTTCCTTACTGGGCACTTAAACCCCCCTCCTGCCCAGACCAATTTTCAGGTTTCAGCGCTGTCGCATTTTGAATGACAATTGCGCGGTCGTGTGGCGTTGTACCCAAATAAAATTGATGTCCTTTTTTCCCCACAAATAGAGCTTTCTTTTGGTGGTATTTGATCACCTCTGCAGTTTTTACTTTTTGCGCTATAAACAAAACCAAGAGCGACAATTTTAAAAAAAGAACAATATTTTCTACTTTTTGCTCTAATAAATATCCAAAAATAAAAAATAAAAAAAAATTATTCATTGGGTTTGGCCGATTTATATTCTTCTACATATTTTTGGTAAAAAAAAATCGCAATCGGCGTTTATTGATTGGTTTGCGCAAAAGTTATCGCGTCTACAAACTATGGGAATTGATTTATGGCGTTTTTATTATTTTTTTTTTTTTACTAGTAATGGCGGCGATCTGCGATTTTTATCGGGACTTTGATATTGCGGCGGACATGTGGTCATTTTTGACACTTTTTTGGGACCAATGACATTTATTCAGCGATCAGAAATTTAAATGTCCACTGATTACTGTATAAATGTCATTGGCAGTGAAGGGGTTAACCTGCAGGGGGCAGTGAAGGGGTTAACAATGTTCCCTGGGTGTGTTCTAACTGTGGGAGGGATGGATTGGCCGGGACAGTAGTAAGTTACATGATAAGAAACACATAACGGTAAAAATAAGTACATATCGATATATAGTGTGATTGTAGCCTTCACACAACACATGATAAATTCAGACGCGGTATGTGACCGCTCTATGCGTTTCGTGGAGATTATGTCCACCCATCAGGAGCCTGCACATGGCTATTATCAGCAAAGGGTAGGGTAATTTCTACATGGCCCTACCCTTTGCTGATAATAGCCACTTTACTTTATTTAATAAACGTTTTTCCATGGTCATTTGCATGCTTTTAAAGTCTCACCCCTTTTCCCCCCATTTATTCTGAGGTATTCAGTTAGGGATGGAGGCATATGGCATTACCAGGTCATCCCCTCATTTAAAGTCCCACATTGTCCCCTTCCCCTTTTATCATTAGATTAGGGATGGAACCATGCTATAGGTCTGACATAACAATTATTACTCTACTCTAGTCTAAATATGTACTACTTCATCCTGCTGTCTGTTTTCCTCCTCCCTCTGGCCAATAGATTGTTGCAGAGCATAATTATTCACACATCCTCTACCTGTACTATATAATTTATAGTCCCTATGTCTGTGTCTCCTTGCTCGGCCCCAGAAGCCCCTGGCTCCCATCCCTTCCGGGAGCTGTGATGCCTAACGCGGGCCCTCCTCCTCCCCCTAGAAGAACAAGAAAAAAAGGAAGGCGCACACACCTAGTGCATTACCAAAAAAATGATTTAATTGAAAAATTGATAAAGGAGGGTATTCACAATAACAATAAAAACAAAATAATCCCTAATACAAGTATGTATATCTCTAAAAACATAATAATTCATTGCAAAACACTTGGATGTGAAATAAATAGATACAATGCGTAAAAAAATGCAATGTATTAGGGATTATTTTGTTTTTATATATCAGCAAAACTATGTATCGTTTTTCATTACCTGATACTGATTTTTATTACCCGATACTGATTTTTTCCTAATACTGATATTATGTACTGTTTGCATTGATTGATTTCATGTACCGCTCCTTGGTACTGTCAGACCGCTGTCTTTTTGAGGACCCACATCCTGTGTACCGCAATATCATATTGGGTACACTAACACGCCACTTCTGGTCGGATGTGTCGTCATGGAATGCCTTTCCGGTGTCCACATGCAGGAGAAAGGTGCTGGAGGTGTATTGGTGACACTCTCTATGGTAAATGCTATTTACATTTACTCAGACTTACATCTACAGTAAAAGAGGTTATGATACTATTCTCTATTGTACCATTGATACACCTTTTATTAATGTTATTGATATACTACCTTTTTTGTACACTATAAATTTTAATCCCCTTTTTTTTTCTGGCATTCTTGCGACCAATTGACCAATTAATTATACTAATTGTTTGATTACTGGCTAATTGTTTGAATCAGTTGTATCTGTGCATTTGCACATTTATTTGCGGGTCTGACAGTCCTAGGTAGCTAAGCTCTGAGGAAGGGGGTGCGCCCCCGAAACGTGTCAGTTTTATCCTGTTTTATCCTGCTTTATGCCTTGATTTTACCACGTCTTTATCGTCTGACTTATTGTGAGTACCCTCCTTTATCAATTTTTCAATTAAATCATCTTTTTGGTAATGCACTAGGTGCGTGCTCCTTCCTTTTTTTCTTGTTCTTCTAGTACTTTTCGGATTTCCACGTCCGAGGAGGGCTGCACACATCGGTACTTCTACCTTTTTTCCACATGGTCGCTTGCCATCTAGAGGACCTTTTAGCGCTGGAATTCTACATTTCCACTTTGTATGCCTCCTCCTCCCCCCTTCCACCAATGGGGTGGGTGCATGGCCTATTGCGCCGGGGGTCTGACGTCTCATCACACGGTGCCACATCTCCGGTGTTTATTCCACCGAGCGGCTATACAGGAGGTATATTTGGTGCCGGGGATGGGCGGAGCACCGCCAAATTGTTGACGCCTCCCTCCCAGGCGGCACGGCAGCGTGACGTTGGTGGGTGTGTGACGGCTGTACCCTTATAGGTCCCGCTCCAGGCATATCCAGTCCTCTGGTCACTCTTTCCATGCATGGCTCACCATGCTCTTTGCTACTGCACTCCTGGTCTTTACAATGTATTAGGTAATTTGGTTCACCTACCTATTATTCATCTCTCCTGTCACTTTTTCTCCCAAGATGATTTTCCTCCCAAAACATTTGTACTGCTTTAGAGCTGCCCCAACCTTCCTTCCCAAGAAATTATTTATGTCCATTGAATCTACACTGATCTCCTTTCCGTATAGCCAGATCCTCCTTGCAGGATCTCCTTAGTGGTTAGTCTCTTACCTTCACTTCACCAGCTCACTTCACTCTCATATCATAATTTCGGTCACTCCTCACTTCCCATCACTTGCTCCTGTTTCCTACCACATTCACCTGACTAACCTGTTCTATCAATCCACTTCAGAACACCTTCCACAGACCATTATATGGATCCCTCACACACATTCCCTGGATCATGTCCTTCTGGATACGGGTCCCGTTTGGGTGATGGTCCGTCCACTCCACCTCAGCTCCCTGTTGGGATGTCTCAATAGGTGTCCTTGACATAGGAGGCTACATCAGGGGCGGATCCAGGAGGGGGGCAATTGCCCACCCCCCCAAAATATTACTGACTCCAAGGCTTTCTCCCTCCGCCACCTCTGCAGGGACGTTATTTCTACTTCCCCTGCTCCTCGCGGCTCCCAGGAAGCATAAAATATATTTCTCCTATCATTCACTGACAGACGCAGCTCTTCATGACGTGTGGGTTTATGCTTGTCCCACTAGGAGTTAACTAGGCAGGGAAAAGAAACAGCTGGCCCCTCCCATGTGGGCCGTCCTCTCTTCCTACATAAACCCCCTCATAGCATAGCTCTTCAGTTTCTATGCCTTGTTTGGCAAGGAGTTGACCTGGTTTCCCTTTTGGGGAATTTGTGGTCCTGTTTGTGACCATTTTTTATTTTAATTTTCTTTTTTGACTTCTATCAAGACATTGATCTGCTATCAAGAAGCCAGTCGGGGCATAGAGGGTCCATGGGCCCTGTAGTTTCCCCGACCTGGCCAACCGATGTGAGCCAGTCCCGACGTATGGGGACCCGCCGCATCGTGCCCGTTCCGTGCGGGCAGCCTGGGGTGACCCCCCCCTTGCGCCCAGCCCCGGATGCGATTCGGGAAGGGCGATTTTCTGGCCTGCAGCATACCACCCAAGAGGGGGCGGAAGGTCTGCGACTGGGTGGCTACCCACGGCGCTCGTCGGAGTGGTGAGTGAGAGTCCCTGCCTTCCCCCCTTTTTAGGGGCGGAAAGGGGGACCGACGGCCGCAAAAAGAAAAATAAACAAAAATTTCTTGCTGTGTAGCCACTGGTGGGACGCGTGGAGCTCCCGTTCACCCCCTGCACCCCCCTTCCCCCCCACACCGCACTGATCGTCTGGGCCGTTCGTATCGATTTTTTGCCACCTTGCGGCGACCGGCCGCCATTTTGCGGCGGACCGCCGCCATTTTGCTGTAGTCGCAGACATTTTTGGCCTATGGAGCTTTCCCTCTAGTGCTCAGAGCGGCCGTTTGCGGTACTGCACGTTCCCTGAAGGTGTTTTTTGGCCTCTAGTGTTTAACGGCGGCCATTTTGACTGCATGCCTCTGCAAATACACGTGTCTGCAGCATTTCCCTTCTCTGTGGAACGGTGGTGATCTGACGGCGCAGCTCTTCTGACAATCCATCCAGAAACAGGCAGCGGAACAGCAAGTATAGCTGGGCTCCCTGTGGGTGCTGGTGGCGGTGGGTGCAGTCCTCCTGGGTTCCCTGGTGCACTGTGGGGTGGTGGTGTGCGGCAGTGTAGGGGTGCCTCATTCTCCTTAGTCTCCCTGTGTGTCACTAAGAGTTTTTCTGGATGAAAGCAATGGCAGATTACTCTGCTGAACCTGCTGAGGAAGCGCAATCTGCGCAAGGGGCATATTTGGACCAGCTGCGGGCGGTCTTTAGCGAATTTCTCCCCCGGGCGGAGGTCGCCCAACAGGCCCCCAAGAAGCATCCCCCTCCTCCTCTTTATTCATCAGGGGAGGATTCTGAGCCGGAAGTGGCCTCAGGGGTCTCAGGGACCCCAGTGGACCTATCCGATGGGGAACTGGGCCCATCGGACGGCGAGGGGGGTCAGGGGTCGGGGGCTGCGCGCGAAAAAGCGTTGGTTGCTACCATTATCGCTGGCATTCGCACTAAGCTGCAACTGGGTCAGGATGGCGAATCGCGGTCTGCTGCATATGTGTGTGGGTCCTCTAGGCCCCCTAGGCTTATCCCTACAATTACTTTTTTGATCATTTTCTTTATCGTGAATGGCAGCGTCCACAGCACTCTTCTTCGCTGTCAAAACGGTGTCTGCTCACTATCCCTTTGAGGAAAGCTTTTTAAAAAAATGGGAATTGCCTGTGGTGGACCCACCGATAGCACGCCTTAGTAAGGCGACGACCATTCCTCTGGAAGGGACTCCTTCTTTTAAGGATCCCGCTGATAGAAAAACAGAGGCGCTTTTAAAGTCACTGTTCCTGGTGGCAGGTTCCACTGTGCGACCGGCCTTGGCGTCCGTCATGGCGGCACAACATTTATCCGAGTGTATGGAAGAGCTCCTGAAGGACCTGGAAGACGGTCGCCTGATGGATGCGCCGCAGAAGGCTGAGTTTTTGCTCCAAGGGTTCAAGTACCTTTGTGATGCGGCCGTTGATTTACTGCCGATGTTGTCCAGAATAACGATATTTGCCGTCATACTCAGACGGACACTTTGGTTGCGTTCTTGGTCCGGTGACCACGCTTCCAAAAAAGGTCTTGCTGACCTCCCTTTTCAAGGTGGACGTCTATTTGGTCCACGTTTGGATGAGATTATTAAGGACTTCACGGGAGGTAAGAGTACCTTCCTTCCAGAGCCCCGCAGGCGTGAGTTTCGCCATAGACAGGGGCCCCCTCCTTCGGGTCAGAAGAAGTTTTTTCATGCCATGGGAGCAGCAGGTAAAGGGACCCGCCCCGGTAAGGTAGTGGCAGCGCAAAACCGAAAAGGCGGAGGACAAGTCCTCCTCAGCCTGATGGGTTGTCCCCACCCGGGTTTCGGGTGGGGGAGGGGCGTCTTCTGGGGTTCGCAGGCCGGTGGCTGGCTCACATTTCCGACCGCTGGGTCCGGGAAGTGGTGTCCACCGGGTACAGGATAGAGTTCAACACTCTGCCCCCAGACAGGTTCTTCCCATCAAATTTAGGGCTCCCGCAGGAACGCCGGGAGGCCCTTTTTGGGGCTGTACAAGCACTCTCGGACCAGGGGGTGATTGTGCCAGTGCCCCCAGAAGAGAGGTTTCGAGGGTTCTACTCGAATCTTTTCGCGTGGTTCCCAAAAAAAGGGGGGGATTCGGCTCGTACTGGACCTGAAGGCCCTGAACCGGTATGTCAGGGCGCGGAAATTCCGGATGGAATCTATCCGCTTGATCGTGGCCGCACTTCATCAGGGGAAATTTTTGGCGTCCCTGGACATCAGGGATGCGTACCTCCATGTACCCATTCATCCACGACATCAGCGCTTCCTGCGCTTTGCGGTGGGAGACCTCCATTTTCAATTTGTGGCACTCCCCTTCGGCCTGGCCTCAGCGCCTCGAGTTTCACAAAACTGCTAGCCCCGGTGTTGGCGTTGCTGCGACAGAGAGGCATTGCGGTAGTGGCCTACCTAGACGATCTGCTCCTGCGAGCGGAGTCTGCCTCGGCTCTGGAGGAGAATGTGGGAATCACAATGACCTCACTGCAGGACTTCGGTTGGTTACTAAACCTGCAGAAGTCGTCGGTGTCTCCATCCCATCGCCTGGAGTATCTGGGTCTAATTCTGGACACAGAGCAGGCGAAGGTGTTCCTCCCTCCGGCCAAGTTGCTGTCTCTGCAGTCGGCAATGCGCACCCTTTTGTCGCACCTTCAGTCTTCATTACGGTTCTGTATGCAGGTGCCAGGGCTCATGGTCTCGTCGTTCGAGGCGATACCATTCGCCCAGAGTCACACTCGTCTCCTTCAGCGAGCGATTCTGGCTCGGTGGGATAGGTCCCCTCGGTGATTGGACCTTCTGATCCGTCTGAGCTCCCAGACCAGGGCGTCTCTGACCTGGTGGCTTCGGGACTCGGCCCTAATTCAGGGGAAGTGATTCCTGCCCCTTCAGTGGGTGATTATCACCACGGATGCCAGTCTTTCGGGATGGGGAGGGATCCTGGGGCAGCTGTCTGCCCAGGGCCGTTGGTCGGCACAGGAAACCCCCCTCCCCATCAATGTTCTGGAGCTGAGAGCAATCAGATTGTGCCTTTTTCACTGGACAGTGAGATTGCAGGGTCGTCCGATTCGAATTCAATCGGACAATGTCACAGCAGTGGCGTGTGTGAACCATCAGGGCGGCACAAGGAGTTCAGCGGCGGAGGCAGCTCTGATACTTCGTTGGGCGGAACGTTATTTTCCGGCGATCTCAGCCATTTACATTCCAGGTGTGGAGAACTGGCAGGTAGACTTTCTCAGTCACCAGATGCTGGACCAGGGAGAGTGGTCTCTCCACCCGGAGGTGTTCAATCAAATTTGCCGCAGATGGGGGACGCCGGACGTGGATCTCATGGCGTCCCGGTTCAATCACAAGGTGGAAACCTTTGTGTCCAGAACAAAGGATCCATTGGCAGTGGCCACGGACGCTCTGGTGGCCCCCTTAGGCCGTTATCGTCTTCTGTACGCCTTCCCTCCGATAAGACTGCTTCCGCGATTGATACGCAGGATAGTGGCGGAGGGGATATCAATAATCCTGGTGGCTCCAGATTGGCCTCGGCGCACTTGGTATGCCGACGTGGTGCAAATGGTGGCAGACGCCCCGTCCCGCTGGGAGACGATCTTCTGTCTCAGGGACCCATCTTGCACCCTGCTTTACCCTCGCTGGCTTTGACGGCTTGGCTATTGAGTCCCAGGTGCTAAGAGACAGGGGAGTCGCCGACTCAGTAATCCCTACTTTGTTAAAAGCTTGCAAGTGTACTTCTCGCAAGATTTATCACCGCACCTGGAAAGCTTACATAGCTTGGTGCGAGGTGGAGGGTCATAACCCTCGCTCTTATGTCGTGTCTAGGGTCCTGACTTTTTTGCAACAGGGCCTGAACAAAAAACTGGCTTTAAGTACTCTCAAGGGCCAGATATCGGCTCTGGCGATTCTCTTTCAGAGACCTTTGTACAAGGTGTGCGACACGTGGCGCCTCGGGTGAGGACTCTGATGGCTCCGTGGGATCTGAATTTGGTGCTTTCTGTTCTTCAGAAACCGCCTTATGAGAATATCAGGGAGATTTCCTTACAACTGCTGTCGCAGAAGGTGGCCTTTTTAGTTGCCATCACTTCCGCCAGACAGGTGTCTGAATTAGCAGCACTATCGTGCAAGTCTCCCTACTTAGTCATGCATAAGGATAAGGCGGTCTTGCGACCCTCTCCTTCCTTCCTTCCGAAGGTGGTTTCTTCCTTTCACATTAATGAAGATATTGTCCTTCCTTCATTGTGCCCTCGCCCGTCGCACCCAAAGGAGTTTGAGTTGCATGCTTTGGACGTAGTGAGGGACAAGCATAAACCCACACGTCATGAAGAGCTGCGTCTGTCAGTGAACTCGGAGAAAAGGATTTTACGGCAAGTTTTAATAAAATCCCTTTTCCCTGGGCCCCATCAGTTCATTTAGAAGGGCCCGGGCAGTGGAGTTGCTATGGGGGTGCGGACCGCAGTAACACCAGGGCCACCGCTACACACTGCTACTCGCAGTGCAAGTGTACCTAGCGTGCTCCTGCCTTTCTCAGCAGTCACTTCGCTGTCAGGCGGAGTGATCTCCACCCAACAGGAGCTTCCTAGTCCCGGCTGGCGTGACGTCATTCATAGATTCAGAGGCCGGGAGCGCGAGAGTGAGCAGAACACCAGATGCTGCTGATATGATCTAGCAGCCAGAGAGCCCGTGCACTGCAAGTGAGTGATCACTTAACTCATTAACACAACAGTTGTCTTAGCTGTGTGAACTGGCTAATGTTTTTTTTTGGGGGGGTTAATTCATTTTACAAAGGTATTTGTAATATGCAGCATGGAGGGGGCTAATGTACTCACTGATGGATTGGTGACCAACCCCTTTTATGCTGCAGCATGGAGGGGTTTATAAACACTGACATTAATGCAGCACAAAGGGGTTAAATAATTACCACTGATCAATTCATCTTTAGGTCTCATTCATACAGGATTCTGCAGACATGCATCTAACATGTCAGGCTGTTATTTATTGGCTTGGGGATGCATAAAGTGTTGCATATATCCCTGTGCCGGTGTTCGGTCAAAATAGCCAGCATCCCATTTATTTCCACTGAGACACACAGCCACTGTGTCCCATTATGTCATGTGTGCGGATGTGGGTCCCAGAATGCATGCAGTGTGCGTTCAGGGACCGCACCAGCATGTCATATTGGGACATAGCGGCTGTGTCAGTGCAGCCATGTGTCAGAATACAAATAAATGGGATTCTGGTATGGGGATGCATGTAACACTTTAACCGGTTCCACACTGCGTGCAGCATATTTGCTGCGGCAGTGTGGACGGCTGTCGCGAATCGCCGTAAAAAGGCGGCGATTTGCGGGTGGCCGCTAGGGGGTGCGCGCGTGCCCCACCGCACTCCGGAGGAGTGTGCCCGCGGCTCGGGCGGACCCGATGTCCGCCGGCGAGCCGCGATGAGCGGCCAAAGAGCGGGGAACCGCTGATGTAAACATGTCGGTTCCCCGCTATGTCAGTGCAGACATAGGAGATCTAATGATCCCTGTCACTGGGATCAGTTAGATCTCCTATGCCGATGTTAACCCTGCCCCCCCACAGTTAGAACACACCCAGGGAACACAGTTAACCCATAGCTTCCCCCCCCAGGTTAACCCCTTCACTGCCAATGACATTTATACAGTAATCAGTGGACATTTAAATTTCTGATCGCTGAATAAATGTCATTGGTCCCAAAAAAGTGTCAAAAATATCTGACATGTCCGCCGCAATATCGCAGTACCGCTAAAAATCACAGATCGCCACCATTACTAGTAAAAAATTAAAAAAAAATAACAACCCCAGAAATTAATTCTCACCATCCGTAAACGCGGCCACTTTTGTGAAAACCAATCAATAAACGGCAATTGCGATTTTTTTAATCACAAATATGAGGAAGAATATAAATCGGCCAAAACTGATGAAAAAAAATGTTTTTCTATGTATTTTTTTTTGGATTTGTATTTTGGCAAAAAGTAAGAAAAACTGTTTTTTTTTTTGCAAAATTGTCGCTCTTTTTTTGTTCATAGCGGCGATCGGAAATGACGCAGAGGGAATTAAATACCACCAAAAGAAAGCTCTATTTGTGGGAAAAAAAGGACACAAATTTTGTTTGGGTACAACGTCGCACAACCGTGCAATTGTCAGTTAAAGCGACGCAGTGCCGAATCTCAAAAACTGCTCTGATCAGGAAGGGGTAAAACTTTCCGGGGCTGAAGAGGTTAAAACAGTGTCACTGTTTTAGGGCCAGTTCACACCATAGAAACATAGTCCGGATGCGTTCCAGATGCTTTTCTGCTTGCATGTTTTTGATGCAGTCCAGTGCATTTTCTCCACCTCTTTTTTCTTAACGTTAAATAAGGACATGTGCGTTCCAGTGCATTCAGGCATTTTTCATGCGTTTTCCAGTACAATCCAGTGCAGAAAAAATGAAACATGTTCTACTTTTTTTCTGGAACTGCAAACACTGGTGTGAACTATGCCATTGGAAACATTATAACCTACTTTCCATGAGTTTTTGAAGCCGAAAAAAAACCTCACTGGACTGCATGTGGTGAAAACTGGCCCTTAACCACTTCAGCCCCAGAAGGATTTCCCCCTTTATGACCAGAGTACTTTTTGCCACTGTGTCGCTTTAACTGACAATTGCGCGGACGTGCGACGTTGTACCCCAACAAAATTTGCGTCCTTTTTTCCCACAAATAGAGCTTTCTTTTGGTGGTATTTGATCACCTCTGTGTCATTTCTGATCACCGCTATAAACAAAAAAAAAAACGTCATGTCCAAAAAAATATATTAAAAAACAAATTTATTTTGGCCGATTTATATTCTTCTTCGTATTTTTTGGTAAAAAAAAAAATCGCAATCGGCATTTATTGATTGGTTTGCGCTAAAGTTGCCACGTTTACATACCATGAGAATTAATTTATGGCGTTTTTACAATTTTTTTTTTTTTACTAGTAATGGCGGCAATCTGTGATTTTTATCAGGACTGTGATATTGCAGCGGAAATGTTGGACATTTTCAACACTTTTTTGGGACCAATGACATTTATACAGCGATCAGAAATTTAAATATCCACTGATTACTGTATAAATGTCATTGGTAGGGAAGGGGTTAACCTGCAGGGGGGCGCTCTGGGAGTTAACTGTGTTCCCTAGGCGTGTTCTAACTGTGAGGGGGCTGGGCTGCCAGGGGCATAAGAAATCTATTTGATTTATGACATGTTTTCTTCTGTTTTCTGTTTAAAATCAATTTTATTGAGATTACTAATAAATAATTAGAATAAAAAGTGTTGCGCTATGAATGTTAACAAAAGTGTAAGCTCATAAACAAAAAAAAACTCAAAACATATGTTCCAATAGCAAATAATAATATAGGTAATAAACAAATAAGCTGAAAGTAAAATGTTCAAAAATGTATTTCCAAGGTGAAAATATCTGTGGTAAGAATCAGTGTAAATGATGTTCCAGGAATAAAGTCCACAAAGAGTAGAGAGTGAGTCCCCAGGCTCTGAAAGTAACAGAAAGTGCACAAAGGTATCTGTTGTTAACCCCCAAAACATTCTGCCACCAGGGGCATACACACCATGTGAGGGTAGGAATGGGTACTCTTACCGCAAGGTATGGACTCACTATTTCTAGTGGGTCAGATGAGCAGGCAGATATCACCTTCTGCAAGGTATATAAAGCCAATCCTCTCCTCCTCCAGGCAGTTAGGGGGGTATGCAGCTGGGTGGACGACTGTCAGAGTATCAACCTCGACGGCGGGTAGAAAGAAGAAGGAGGGCCCATAGTGTAAAACCTTATAAACTGCTTTATTAAAATCAAAAGTGGGTACTCACATTAAAAACAGAAATAACTCGCATGGAAAGCCGGCATAAAACTGGAGATGAGCGTCCCTGTTCTTCCCGGACTGTGATCTCAGCGCATAGCTCCGCCCTGACTTTTATCCCAGGCACCACCGATCGTCTCTGCGCACAAGATTCTCTGCGGGTCGCCCAGTACACCTGTCACCAGGCTGTTCTGCTCACTGTATAAATGTCATTGGCAGGGAAGGAGTTAACCTGCAGGGGGCGCTCTCGGGGTTAACTGTGTTCCCTAGGCGTGTTCTAACTGTGAGGGGGCTGGGCTGCCAGGGGCATAAGAAATCTATTTGATTTATGACAAGTTTTCTTCTGTTTTCTGTTTAAAATCAATTTTATTGAGATTACTAATAAATAATTGTTTAATTCTATTAACTATTTACATACACTTTAATTCTTGAGAATAGGTGCTTAAATTGGGGCAGGCTGGTAGGGGTCTCAGTGCATTACTTTGTCCAGGGCCCATGATGCTTTTAAGCCTGCATTTCCCCAATTCCCCCCTCCTCCTTTCTTCTATATGATTTAGGAATGGAGACATACGAACTCTGTAGCAGCTGTTGTCCCATATAAATTCCCAACCTTTTAATTTTTATTTCACAGTACAAGGGGAGCAGGAGGGCACAGCACAGGGGGAGGGTAAGTGGGCACAGTACAGGGGGCAGGAGGGTACAGAACAGGGGAGGGTAAGTGGCCACAGTACAGGGGGGAGCAGGAGGGTGGAAGGAAGGATACCCCTTACATCAGAGTACTCACTGGGAGGCAGGAGAGACTGCATGGATGGATGGATCAGGCTGCAGGGCTTGCTGGGCTTCATACTTCCCGCCCACACATCCCCTACTCGTAAGTAGAACACTGTTTTGGAGTGTGGGTGGGACAGACTCAGGAGGAGAGGACAGGAGGAGGAGCAGAAGCAGCTCTCTCTCCTCTTCTGTCTGGCTGTGTGAGCAGGAGAGAAGTGTCAGCACTGGCTCTGCTGAATGGCTGTCGTTGAGCTCCGATCACCCGGTAACCTGGTTCCTGGTAACCTGGTTCCAATCGCAGCCCGTTGTCTCTCCATGTAGCAGTAAGAGGACTTGGGACTGTGCTGATGGCGGGGAACCCGGCTGCCAGCAGAGGAGGCTCTTTAATTAGGCGGCCTGTGAGTGCAAGGCCATAGTTTGACCAGAAGTTTGACCAGAAGAAGGACCACCCTGGTCAACATTAAATCCATAGTCAGACCCAGGTGATTCAATTTCCTGGATGGGGATATGGGGGGGCCTTGGGTAGTTCAAACGTCACCCAAACCTTTGCAGGAATTGTACCTTCACAAGGAGACTCAGGGCCTAAAAACCCATAAGCGGATGAACTCTGCCCCCTTTCTTTGGTACCCCCAAAAGGATAATTTTCTGGATCCCCTTGATGCTCATGAAGGAGGTCCGCGAGGCTGGAACCCATCGAAGCTGTCCCCCCACCCCAGTTATGGGTGAGGTCAGACCTTCATGCTGAAGGGGTCTTGTCTGCGGGTCCAGAAAAGCCAGATCTAGGCTTACCAGACCAAGGTTGCTTGACACCTCCCGGGGAAGACTTGAAAGATCTATTTCCCTTATCTGCAGTCCCGGAAGCAGGAAATAATTTTTTATGGGCTGAGAAGGAGGGCCCACGTTTGCAACGAGGCTCCTTCCCTTTCCTAGACTGTGGTAGGAAGGTACCCTTCCCCCCCATGAGACCCTTAATGATGTCATTCAAAGTAGCCCCAAACAGGAGATTGCCTTGAAAGGGCAGATCGATGAGAGCTTTCTTGAAGGCTTGGTCTGCACACCAATTCTTAAGCCACAGCACGTGCCTAGTCACGACTGCTGAAACGGAGAGCTTGGACAGCACGGGAGCCGCATCCAAAGATACATCACGTATTAACTGCAGCCCCTGGACAAACTGGTCCGCCAGATCAACATAAGCAGAGGAAACCTGCTCATTCCCCAAACCCTGGTGTAAAAGTTTGGCCCATTCAGATAGGGCCTGAGACACCAGGGCCAAGGCCAGGACCAGTCGTAATGCAGAACCTGCCATAGTAAGCACACTGCGTGCCACCGACTCCGTTTCCCTATCGGCCGAGTCTTTAAAGGACGGGGAATCCTCTATTGGGATCATGGTTGCTTCATTCAACCTGGAAACAGGAGGGTCCACCACCGGTGGACTGCCCCACTTTTTAAAAGTGATTCATCAAAAGGGTAACATACTGCAAAATGTTTGGGGACCACAAAGGGTTTTTCTGGTTGCCTCTACGCTTTATAGAGAAATCTGTCAAAATAGGGAAGATAAGGAAACACCTTAGCTGTACGAGATGTCTTGTGTGTACCTAAAGGGACAGCCACATCCGTGGCCACATTAGCCACATCCTCCATTTTTAAAGTCTCACGCACTTCAGTAACAAGTATGTCTACCAGTGTTTTCTCATTCGCTGCTGCGACTGTGGAGGAGTCATCCTCACTATGAGACGGATTAGGGAGTGTGATATCAAGTCCCATTGGACGGGCCATGTCCACGGCAGCACCAGACTCAGAATCAGATGAGACAGACTGAGCCTGAGAAGGTGAAGGACGCTTCCTGCTAGGTCAGGGGGTCAGTGGGGGAAATGTGACCCTGAGGCTCCATAAGACAAAGGAGACCCCACAGCAACAAAAAAGTTTTGGCACCACTATGGACCAGCCCCCACACTCAAGGCCCTTGCTATCAGAGAGAGAGAGAGGGACCCCCAAGGACTCATGCTCGGACCCAGCAGCTCCCCATGTGTGCTAGCAGTCCCTGTATCCAGGAGAAGGTAGAGGAGGGCCTGGAACCCAGGCACCGCCGCATGGCTCCGGCCATCTCAGGCGTCACCCTGGACCAAGGGAAAATGGCCGCTGTGACATCAAGGACCATCAAAACATGGCTGCCGGCCAAAGACCAAACAAAACCAAGGGAAAATGGCCACCGCAATGTTATGGACCACACAAACATGGCCACTGGCTGAAGACCAAACCAAGGGAAAATGGCAGCCGAACACTGCTAAATGGTGGCAGACTGTCTGGGAAGCCACACAGGAGTCTCCGCTGCCCCCTCTGCACTGGGACCCCCACCAGACCCCAGGTACTGCACCCCATACTTGCTAAGGCAGTGCATTCACCACCACATGAGCCCCCCCAGGGAATATTCATGGAGGGGGGATGGAGGGAAGATGGGGGAAAAAAGGCCCAGAATAACTGGGGGATTAGGATGGGAGGAGGGAACCTGCAGGCAGGTCCGATCATCCCTGGTGGGTAACCGCGTCCACCCCACCCTACACATAGGGGGCGAGGGGGGACTGTACTTACCTCTCCATGGATGCGGGTATTGCTCCAGACAGAACCTCTGGCCATCGAAGTGGGGGGCTGTCAGCCAGGGGGACGCTATGACTCGGACCAGAGCCCGGTCGTATGCAACCCTGCAAGACATTTAACTCGCGGGCCAGCCTCCGTCTGTTGAGGCTATGTCGCGCCCGACCTAGCGCGTAGCTGTGATCTGCACATGCTCACTGGCCAGACTGGGGTGACCACAGGATCTAGATTATCCAGCCCGTCGCCCAGCCCAACAGTTGATTGTAGATCTCCCTGGAGAAAAAAAAATTGCTAGGACAAAAAGATCCCAGCAGGGTGCCTACTCCTAACTAGACAGAAACAAACTGAATAACTATAGCAGAGGGGGGGTTATATACCAGCTGAGGATGGCCCATAGGCGTAGCTAAGTTATTTGTTCTGCCTAGTCCTACTCCTGCAGAAGGCAATATGACCCTATAGTCATGATTAATGGAGTGCTGTGTCCGTCGATGAACTAAAAAGATATAATTTCATACATTAAATAGGGCATACATTCCAGAGATAAATCATTAATTCCACTCCTTTACAAAACAATGTTTTCGCTTCATCTTGAATATGCAGCTCAGTTTTGGTCACCAATCCTCAGGTGTTCAGCAAAGGGCAACACTATTAATAACCAGGTAGACGCTCAGATATGAGGATCAATTACACAGATTGCAGTTATTCACTCTTAAGAAGAGACACTTAGTAGTATTAACTTAAAAAAAAAAAAAAAAAACGCTGATGGTCTTTTCTGCCACAAATGATTCCTCCTGCCTGTCAGCAGTTATGTAGACTGAGCCACATATGCGCAGCTCAAAGGACATTGCAGCACCTGCTCTGTGCCGTGGTGATGCCATGGTGACGTGACTCCCGTGTGCATGTGCATGAGTAATGTTATTGTGGCCCAGCCATTTAAGCAGTTGAACAGAGTGAACCAGGAAGGAGGTCCAGGTGAAGATGGAAGCACCAGAGCACTGGCACTGCAGTGCTGGAGGTCTTCCTTTGACAGGTAAGTCTGTTGTGCATGCAGTGCATGCCAGCACATTATAGCATAAAACTGCAGCGGGCCCAGATAAGAAAAATATTTAACGAGTTTTCTACTGCTTTAAGAGGGGATATTATAACAAAGGTGACTTTAGTAACTGTAATAAACCGTTTACTCTAAGGTTCCTGAGGAGGTCATACTGCCATGATTTGAGGTTAGAGGAAAGTAGGCCCATGGGCCGTCCTCAGTCCCTATATAACCCCCTCCTTGCTCCATGTACTTCAGTTTTTTCTGTCTAGTCAGGACCTAGCTCCTTGCTGGGATCTTTTGGGTCCTAGCAATTTTTTATTTTCTTCCTTCCATGCATCTGCTGGGAGAGCTGCAATCAACTGCCGGGCTGGGCGACGGGCTGGATAATCTAGATCCAGTGGTCTCCCCAGTCCAGCCATCGAGCGCGTGCAGACCGCAGCTGCGCGCTAGGTCAGCTGTGGCATAGCCTCAACAGATGGAGGCTGGCCCGCGAGTTAAATGTCCTGCAGGGTCGCATACAACCGGGCTTCGGGCCGAGTTGCCATGTTTCCCTGGCCGACAGTCCCCCACTTTGGTGGCGAGTGTCCTGTCTGGAGCGATACCTGCAGCCGGGGAAGGGGTAAGTACGGTTCCCCCTCCTTCTGTGCGGGGGTGGGGTGGACGCGGGTACTCTCCAGGGATGGTCGGACCTGCCCGCAAGATCCCTCCTCCTATCTTAAAGTCCCTCAGTTGAGCTGGACTCTCCCCATGAACTAGTGGGGTCCCAGGACAGGCGGGGGGGTCTCGCTCTTCATTCACCCTCTGTAAGGGGCTTGAGTGTGTGTCCTGGTGGTATAGGGGGGTTCCAGTTCAGAGGGGCAGTGGAGACCCCTAGGTGCATGCCCTGCTGTGTAGTGCAGCATGGGGTATAGTGCAGTTTAGGGGGTCCCAGTGCAAGTGCACAGCGGTAGCAGAGTGCACAATAGAGTCCTCTAGGTGCTTTTGCGCCAAGGTCTGGGGAATGAGCAGGTTCCCGCTGCTTATGTTGATCTTGCGGACCAGTTGGTCCAAGGACTGCAGTTTGTATGTGATGCATCTTTGGATGCGATTCCCCTGCTGTCAAAACTTTCCGTTTCAGTGGTAGTGATTAGACGTGTGCTGTGGCTTAAGAACTGGTCAGCGGACCAAGCCTCTAAGAAAGCGCTCATTGATCTGCCCTTTCAAGGCGATCGCTTGTTTGGGGCTACCCTGGATGACATCATTAAGGATGTCACAGGGGGGAAGAGCACCTTCCTGCCACAGTCTAAGAAAGGGAAGGGCCCCATAAACATGGGCCTTCCTTCTCCGCCCATAAGAAATTATTTCGCACCCCTGGGACTGCAGTCAAAGGAAACAGGTCTTTCAAGTCTTCCGCGGGGGGTTCCAAGCAATCTTGGTCTGGTAGGCCTAGAGCGGGCTTCCCCAGTCCTGCAGAAAGACCCCTTCAACATGAAGGTCTGCCCTCACTCACTACTGTGGTGGGGGGACATCATCGCTGGCTTCCGGCCTCGTTGACCTCCTTCATGAGTGTCAAGGGGATCCACAAGATGACTCTTTTGGGGGTTCGGACCAGGGGGGTACTTCATCTGGACAAACTTAAGGGACCACAGGCTGTGGTTCACCGGCTGCTGTCACACAGCTTGCTCTCCCGACTTGCATACAGGTTCTGGGTCAGGTGGCAGTCATCCTAGTGCCACTGCGGGGTTAACACCTTCCTCTTGTTCTGCTGTGCCTGCAAAGGATGGAAGGCGAAAATCTTCTGATCATTCTGGTGGCCGTAAACATCCCTTGGAGGCTGCGTCTCAGAGAGGACCAGTTGTCCCATCCTGCTTTACAGTCGCTGGCTTTAATGGCTTAGCTATTGAAAGACAGGTACTGAAGGATAGAGGTTTGTCTGGATCAGTGAACCCTATGTTGAAGGCGAGGAAGTAGACTTCTAGCAAGATATACCATCGTACGTGGAAAGCGTACATTTCTTGGTGTGAGTTGATCGGCGTTCATCCTCGCTCCTTTTCTATAGCTCGGATCTTGGCATTTCTTCAACGGGGCGCTGAGCAAAAGTTGGCCTTGGATACCATCAAGGGCCAGGTGTCTGCCTTGGCAATCTTCTTTCAGCGACCCCTAGCTACGCACTCTTTAGTTCGTACTTTCATTCACGGAGTCCGGCATGTGGCTCCGCCTGTACGGTCTCTTTTGCCGCTATGGGATTTGAACTTGGTACTCTCAGTTCTCCAGAAACCTCCGTTCAAAAATATTTTCTTATCGACGACGTCCCAGAAGGTGGCATTCTTGGTGGCTATTACATCTGGCCATAGGGTGTCAGAGTTGGCGGCATTATCTATCTTGTTGTACTCCCTATTTAGTGGTCCACAGAGACAAGGTGGTTCTTCATCCCTGTCCATCGTTCCTACCTAAAGTGGTCTCTTACTTCCATTTGAATGAGGACACTGCCGTCCTTGTGTCCCAAGCCAGCTCATCCCAAGAAATTTGCCTTGCATACTTTGGATGTGGTTGTGCAATTCGGGTGAGTCTGGCAGCCACAGAGTCCTTTCGGAGGTCAGACTCACTTTTTGTGGTTACACAAGGGCCAAGGAAAGGGCTGGCCGCATCTTCAGGTACCATCTCCAGATGAATCAGACAGATGGTGACTCAGGCCTATTCTGTTAAAGGTCGGGTTCCTCCGTTCCCTGCGCATTCTACTCGGGCACTTAGTACTTCTTGGGCCTTCCATCATCAAGCGTCAATATCACAGGTGTGCAAGGCGGCCACTTGGTCGTCAGTGCATACTTTCACCAAATTCTACAAAGTAGATATTCTTGCATCTGCGGATGCTTCTTTTGGCCGTAAAGTTTTGCAGGCTGCTGTTTAAAAGGGGCTGTTCCCTCTTGAGGGGTGTGTTTCGTTCAAAACTTTTATTTTTTCAGATGGGGTTCCTGTGACCCGGTTAAGGATCCTGTGTCCTGGTTAGGGCTCTTGTGGTTAGCCTTGAGTTATTTTCCCCACCCCTCATTTTGTTTTGGTACTGCTTTGGGACGTCCCACTGATCAAGATTAAGGTGGTGCTGTGTCCATCAATGAATGAAGGAGAAAATGGGATTTTTGTACTCAACGTAAAATCCATTTCTCCGAGTACATTGACGGACACAGCACCCACCCCTCTATGGAGTTTTAATACTTCTAATACTGCTTGTTACTAAACTGAAGTACCTGGAGCAGGGAGGGGGTTATATAGGGACTGAGGAAAGCCCATGGGGCATTGCCAAGTTTTATGTTCTGCCTAGTCCTACTCCTGGAGAGGCGATACAACCCACTGGTCAAGATTAAGGAGGCACTGTGTCCATCGATGAACTCGGAGAAATGGATTTTACGGTGAGTACAAAAATCACATTATTTGATCTCAGCACCGAACAATATGTCTGGCTGAAATCCAGTAGAGCTCACCATCCAAACAACACCATTCCAACACTAAAGCATGGAGGTGGTAATATCCTGATATGGGGTGTTTCTCTGCAGCAGGGACTGGAGCACTTGTCAGGATAGAAGAAAAATGGATGGAGCAAAATACCATCAAATTTTTGAGGAAAATCTGCTGCCCTCTGCCAGAAAGTTGTCAATGGGAAAAAGGTTTACCTTCCAACATGAGAATGACCCAAAGCACACAGCAAAAATTACCACACAGCTGTTGAAGGGGAGAAGGGTGAATGTGCTTGCATGGCCTAGCCAGAGCCCAGACTTAAACCCCATTGGAAATCTGTGGAATGACTTGAATACTGCAGTCCACAAACGGTCACCATCAAATTTAACTGAACTTGAGCCGTTCTGCAAAAAAGAGTGGGAAAATATTGCAAAATCTAGATGTGCAAAGTTAGTAGAGACATATCCCAACAGACTAAAGGCTGTAATTAAAGCAAATGGTGGTTCAGCAAAATACTGGCATAAGGGGGTGATCCCTTTTCCAACTCAGTGATTCTGTTTTTGATTTGATGTTGGTGTTATATGTTTCACTTGGATGTTATAAGTTGTACTAGTAAGTACAGCTCGATAAAATAAAAATGGTGCCTGTCTTCATTTCAGGCTGCAAAGCAACAAAATGTGATTATTTTAAAAGGGGTGATTCTTTTCTCTACCCACTGTACATACAGTGGGTTGAACCAGATAGAGCTGTGCCTTTTTATCAATCTAATAAACTATGTAACTATGCAGAGTGGCACTGGAAGTGGCAGAATTAATGCACTTCTTTTGAGATGCTGTTACTGCACTCTTTAGGAGCTGTTACTTATGTTAATGCCAATATAGCTAGAATGTTAGATGCCAAATAATAACATTAAAGTCAAGGCACAGTGATTAGGGGTAAGCACTGATGCAGATGAAAAAAACACTTAGCCTTGACTTCTGCTTTAACCACTTCTACACCGCCTACCGTCTAGTTACGGCGGCAGTGTGGATGCTGAGTGCGAATCGCCGTAAAAAAGTGGCGATCTGCGAGTGGCCACTAGGGGGCGCGCGCATACTCCTGAGGAGTGTGCCCGCGGCTCGGGCGGACCCGATGTCCACCGGCGAGCCGCGATGAGTAGCCACAGCCAAAGAACAGGGAACTGCCGATGTAAACACGCCGGTTCCCCGCTCTGTTAGTGGGGGCATGGGAGATCTACTGATCCCTGTCACTGGGATCAGTTAGATCTCTCATGCCCATGGTAGCCCAGCCCCCCCACAGTTAGAATACAACCAGGGAACACAGTTAACCCCTAGATCTCCCCCTGCAGGTTAACCCCTTCACTGCCAATGACATTCATACAGTAATCAGTGGACACTTAAATTTCTGATTGCTGTATAATTGCTGTATAAATGTCATTGGTCCCAAAAAAGTGTCAAAAATGTCCGACATGTCCACTGCAATATCGCAGTACCGCTAAAAATCGCAGATTATTACTAGTAAAAAATAAAACCCACAGAAATGAATCCTTACCATCCGTAAACGCGGCCACTTTTGCGCAAACCAATCAATAAATGCCGATTGCGATTTTTTTTTTACCAAAAATATGAGGAAGAATATAAATTGGCCAAAACTGATGAAAAAAATGTTTTTTATATTTTTTTTTTGGATTTGTATTTTAGGAAAAATGTAGAAATTTGGGTTTTTTGCAAAATTTTCGTTCTTCTTTTGTTTATAGCAGTGATCAGAAATGACGCAGAGGTGATCAAATACCACCAAAAGAAAGCTCCATTTGCGGGAAAAAAAGGACGCAAATTTTGTTTGGGTACAACGTTGCACGACCGCGCACTTGTCAGTTAAAGCGACGCAGTGCCGAATCACAAAAAGTGCTCTGGTTCTAACCTGGGAAATCCTTCCGGGGCTGAAGTGGTTAAAGGGGTTGTAAACCCTCAAGGTTTTTCACCTTAATGCATTGTATGCATTAAGGTGAAAAACCTTTTCACTTGCAGCAGCCCTCCCCGAGCCCCCCTTTACTTACCTGAGCCCAAAACGATCCTGCAGCGGGGACGAGCCTCGCAGCTCACCCAAGCTGCTCCGGTCCTCATTGGCTAAATTGATATCAGGGGAGCCATTCACTCCCGCTGCTGTCAATCAAGTCCAGTGACTCAGGAGCCGTGAATACACGTAACAGCAGGTCACAGGAGCGCGACTGCACAGGTAACCCCAGGGAAGCGCTTCCATGTGGTGGTCACTCGACCAGAGGAGGAGCCCGGTGCAGCGCTGGAGGGCCCCAGAAGATGGGGTTAGGGGCCACTCTGTGCAAAATCGCTGCACAGAGGAGGTGAGTATGACATGTTTGTTATTTTAAAAAAAACAAACTAAGAGCCTTTAGTACCACTTTAATGTCTGCCAACAAAGCCATCTGTTTTCCTGCAGGTAACTTTCTCAGTTCTGTTATAATGTGAAACTGGTTTCATCTCACTGCACCCCTAGTGATTTTAAAGGGCTTCTTTTGTGTGAACACTTATTTGGCATACTATAAGTGTACTACAATTTAGCCATTGAAGTTTTTTCCTTTGACTCACCCAGCCTGCATGGTCAGGTGTATGCTTTGGACACATCTGTCATTGGTGCGAAAAAAACACTGTTTGTTCTGGGATATTTAGCTGCAGAAATCCTGTTGCAGTGGGACTGCATTGGTTGATTATACAGATTCTGCATGCTTACAGTTTATCTAAATCTATGTTATATATTGTAGCTTACCAATCCTAAGATGGCTACATTGGTTTTATTTTTTTCAGCCTCTTTTCCCTGCATCTTACTTGATGATCCTGTAACAATGTGACAACTCTTACTCACTATACTGCATTTTTGGATGAGCATAGACTGCTTTCTTGATTTGTCCAGCACCAAGACCCCTTCCCCCTCCTCATCTCCATACATGGTGGAAGGTGTTCTTTAGTTCACAGAAGATAACTGGGAAGGCTAATAACATTGTGCAAGACATGCGAGCCTGAGACCAGCAGGAGACAGGGGCTCAGGACTCTGCTGCTATACAGAGCTATGGTTAGCTGTAAATTAGCTCCACCTATAGTAAGCAGTGCATAGGTGAGACAAAGGTTTACTACTGCACTCTGTACTCTGTGTCACTATGAACCTCTAAACTCTACCTCACTTAGTACGGACCTCGGAACTCTGCCTCACCTAGGACTGAACTCTTTAATAAGTGACACACAGGTTAGAAGGGACTCACAGGTCAGTAGTAAGTGATTTAGAGGTCAGAAGTGACTCCGAGATCAGTAGTAGATAATGGAGAGTTCAGGGGTTCAGTTGTAAGTAACAAAGGATTTGGGGTCAGAATTAAGTAATGGGGTGTTCAGTTGTCAGTAAGTAATGGAGAGTTCAAAGATCATTTTTAAGTAATGGATGGGTCAGCAATAAGTAACTGAGAGTTCAGAGGTCAGTAGTAAGTGAGGCACAGTTTAGGGGTCAGTAGTAAGTGAGGCAGACTTCAGGAGTCAGTAAGTAATGGAGAGTTCAGAGGTCAGTAGTAAGTAATGGAGAGTCCAGGGGTCAGTAGTAAGTGAGGCAGAGATCATTAGTATGTGAGGCAGAGTTCAGAGGTCATTAGTAAGTGAGGCAGAGTTCAGGGGTCAGTAGTAGGTGAGGCAGACTTTAGAGGTCAGTAGCAAGTAATAGAGAGTTCAGAGATCAGTGGCAATTAATGGAGAGTTCAGAAAGCAGTAGTAAGTGAGGCAGAGTTCAGGGGTCGGTAGTAGGTGGGGCAGAGTTTAGGGATCAGCAATGAGGCAGAGCTCAAAGGTCAGTAGTAGGTAATGGGGAGTTCAGAGGCCAGTAGTAAGTAATGGAAGGTTCAGAGGTCAGTAGTAAATGAGACAGAATTCAGAAGTCACTAGTAAGTGATGCAGAGTTCAGAGGTCACTAGTAAGTGGTGCAAAGTTCAGAGGTTATTAGTAAGTTATTGCAGAGTTCATTGGTCAGAAGTAAGTGAGGTAGAGTGCAGAGGTCATTAGTGACGCAGAGATCAGGGATCAGTAGTAAGCGATGCAGAGTTCATTGGTCAGGAGTAAGCGAGGCAGAGTTCAGAGGTCAGTAGTAAGTAATGCAAAGTTCAGAGGTTAGTAGTAAATGATGCAGAGTTCCTTGGTCAGAAGTAAGCGAGGCAGAGATCAGTAGTAAGTGATGCAAATTTCAGGGGTCAGGAGTGATGCAGAGTTCAGGGGTAAGCTGTAAGTGTTTCTTTAAGACTCTTGCTTGTGGCACAGCAATCAAAGCATATTTTATAGGCCCTTAGCCACTCCCACTGTTAAGTTTGAACACCCCCCAATTTTTACCACAGTGCACTACACATGCCTCAGGTCTCCACCTCCCTGAAATGTCCCTCACTCTCAAGATCTAAAGCGGGAGGCATTCATAAAAAGAGGATCATCAGTGGAGTGCAGGCTTAACAGGGAAGCTCAGAGCTGCGGGCTGCCTTTTGCCTAACTTCACCCAGAAGCTGCACCCTTTGCCGAAATCTGCATCCATTCTGTCTATAGGATTATCTGATGTCCAAAGGGACAACATCAGAATTCCTGTATGGTGCGAGGTCTATTGGTCACCATCATATGTTCTTTGGTTGCTATTTTAAGGACCTGTGCTGCTGAGAGAGTCCTACTAGCAGGAAACTGCTTACTTTACAATGCAGATTACAAGTACTCATTGTTGAGAATGTGAGCCCTCAACCAAAAAAGGGCCTCAACAATGACAGGACTATAGTTTGTTCTCCACTGGCCAGTAGCTAGTCAGGGACTGAGACTCGTAGATCGGCTGCTCTAAATTCAAGCCTTTTGTCTTTTGTACTGTTGTCTGACACTGCCTGCGCTAGTACTGTTCTAAACGTGTGTATACTGAATTGGCATTACTCTTATTTGTTTAATCCAACTTCCCTGTCAAGGCTTTTAATAAAGCCCATTAAACAGTTCCAGGTGTGTCTATATTTCTGGGATCCAGGTATGGAGCAGGTCATCACTGTGCAAGCAGGAGGATCTAAACAAATCCAGTAGCTCCTCTTGGGGTAGTGCTACAAACTAAAATAGATGTAATCATCTCTTTCTAAGATGCTAGGAAATGAGACATAATTTGTTATAAGGAGTATATTTCCAAACTTCCTTAAAAGTTAATCCAATGGGAGAATTTTTTTTCTCTTTAGCTAGGCTGTCGGCCATGATTGCACTGCATGCTCAACAGGTGTTACTTTAGACTGACAGCACTAATGTTTAAACTGTGTAATTTATAACTGAAACTACAAACAGAAGCAAACATCAACACGGATGCAGAGGCCCATACTGCACAATGTGCCATTGTTGTATGCATCCAGAGCAGTGTGGACTGCGCACAGGCAGCTTGTGTTAGGCCAGACATAGACGGAGCGATTTTCTTTCCAGCAACCTTCATGGGTTGCAGGAAAGAAAATCACTCAATTCCCCCATCAACACAGACTGTTGACAGGTGAATCCCTCCCGCTGAGCCATTGTGTTCTCCCAGCGAGGGGGTGGGAAAACAGTGATTATTGCCATTGGCTATAACAGCCACTAGCAATAATCTAATGCAAAATCTGGCAGGCTGGTTGTACCCAAGTTGATTCATTAATCAACTAGGGTACATTCTGCCTGCCCATACATGGTTCAAATCTTGGCCGGTTCTGCTGAACAGAACGAGATTTGAACTGTCTATGGCCGGCTTCAGTTAATTGTGACACATCAGCTGTGCGGATTCACCTGCACATCCCAAACTGATAGGTACAAGGGCATGGGTGCACAGCCCCGAATATAGACAATGTGCATCCTGCCAGTGTGTTCACGCTGCTCTGGATGCATAAAGAGCCGTTTGTTCACGCTGTACAGGTCACTGCGCCAATGTGAATGAGAGAAAATTATAAAAAGTTTGAAGAAAGGCATAGAGTATTTAACAGAGTGCAAAAAGATTTGCTTTCTGAACTTAGATATACAGTTAGATTTCTCTGGAGTTAACAGGTTAAGATAGGTTAAACTACTGTGTTCAGTGTGACACAGAGAGAGAAGGGTATGCAGGAATAAACACACTTAGCAGCCAGGAATAACAATGGTCTCAATGGTCAAGCCAAGTTCACCTGGCATTGAGCCTTATAAATTAGCTTAGTATGTGGAATGAATGGCTAAGTATTACATGTGTATGGTTCATAGTTGCCTGTCATTGCTAACCTGTGGGTGCTTCTGTGAATGGAAGTACATTTCTATATTTTAATATATCTGTATTGCATGCTCAATAAAAGTATATTGTCATTAGCAATTAATCAGATCAAGAAGGCAACATATTGCGTGTGTATCATGAATTCAGATGTTTCTTAAATTTTACAATTTAAATTATACCTCTAAATATTAAGAAAAGTATCTGCCTGGTCAAGTAGTGTCTCACTATTAGCAAATGCAGCAAACATTTTAACCACTTCCCGACCAGCGCCGTAAATAGGCTATCCAGGGGTAACGACCGATCCGGCTCGGGAGCCGCTCGGTCGTTACCCCAGGGGGCGGGAGGGGACGCCCCCCCCCGCCGCCTTCCGCCGCTCTTCTCCGGCCTCCCGTCCCACCGGGAGACCGGAGAGACGATCCGGCACGTCCGCCGGCTGGAAGGAGACCCGACAGAAGCCGTAATCGGCTCCGATCGGGTCTCCTTCGGCAAATTCCGGAAGCGACGTCACAACGTCACTTCCGGTTTACACGGCGGCTAACGGCGCCAAAATTAAAAAAACGACAGTATTCAGAATCGCCGTTTTTGGCGATCTGAATACTGTGAAGTGCAAAGGAGGGATGGGGGGTCTTTTAGACCCCCCGGCCCTCCAAAAAGAGTACCTGTCACCATATATTACTATCACAAGGGATGTTTACATCCCTTGTGATAGCAATAAAAGTGATCAGATTTTTTTTTTTTTTTAAAGGAACAGTGCTAAAAATAAATAAATAAATGAAATTAAAAAAAAAAAAAAGATTTAAATCGCCACCGTCCCCGCGAGCTCGCGCAGCAAAGAAAACGCGTACGTAAGTCGCGCCCACATATGAAAACGGTGTTCAAACCACACATGTGAGGTATCGCCGCGATCGCCAGAGTGTGAGCAATAATTCTAGCAAAAGACCTCCTCTGTAACTTTAACCTGGTAACCGTTAAAAATTTTTAAAGCGTCGCCTATGGAACTTTTTAAATACCAGACTTTGTCGCCATTCCGTGAGTGCGCGCAATTTTCAACCAGGTCATGTATGGTATCTATTTACTCGGCGTAACATCCTCTTTCACAATATGGAAAAAAATTGGGCTAACTTTACTGTTGTCTTATTTTTTAACTC